>JAUYWH010000007.1:14638058-14656004 GCA_034779795.1 Ctenopoma multispine
CAAACCATGATGCTTCCACCCCCAAACTTAACTGTTGGTATGGTGTTCTTGGGGTGGTGGGCAGTGCCATTTCTTCTGATAATTCACTAGAATAAAGACATTGGTGGACAATGCTACCATTGTTCCGTTATTCAAATTCTTCCTTGCGGCAATGCTGTGAGGTCAAATGTGTTTCTTTTACTGTAAATGGATACTGAACAACAGGAGGTACAGTGTAAGGGGGAAAGTCTGTGTGAGCAATGTGACAGGGAGAGCTGTTTGTTTTCCTGCTCTCATAATCCACCTACTCAAACCCCTCTGCAAGGAGGCAGAACCCTGCGCTGAAGAAACACAGCTGTTTGAAGGCTGACAGCCGAAAAGACGACACAGTGCAAAGATGAGGATATTGGAATATTACAATTATGTTTAAAACTGTGCATTTACCCAGTGCCTTAATGTCATTCACAATAACAAGCAACTCAGGTGCACAAGTAAATAGTGGCAACCTGCTTGAGATCACTGTCTTGATCATGACTAAATTCTCATGGGATTACTATATGGTTCTTTATATACACAGCTTTACATGCAGCAATGGCTGATGAGCAGAATTAATTAGAAAGCAGCAGGATGGCTCTAGGGCTTATGTAATGTTACACCCACTCTGTCAGGCCAGATTAGCCTAGTACAGAGGGGAAAAGGGCATGAACAAGCAAATGAACAAGGGAAATAAAGGAACAGATTCCTTCCACTCTGGGTGACTGCCAGGCTGTGACATTGCACACTTTAGAAATCCTACAGTCCTGTTGGAATATAGCTGGCTGTAAATCAAGAGTAATTCAGCTTAGATGCGCAAAGTGTGAGCATGTGTGGGTAAAAAATAAATGGGAACCGATTTTAATTCATAATAATCCTTCATGTCTACATTTTAGTTCAGAACAAGCTCAGATGATCTATCTGGAGAAAGCAACTTACAGTTTCCTTCTAAATGGAACTCCTGTTAATTTAATAAAGGAACACTGGCTTGTGAAGTGGAATCCCGCGACTCGTCAGGTAGCCACCGATACACAACAGGTAACCCTAAAAAAATGTATTATTTGTGACGGGTAAAAAAAATTATTAATATTAAATTGCAGGTCTACAAATGAATGACGAATTCAGAAATACTTGCAAGTAACAGGTGAAAGAAAGATGACGGAAACAGATTTGGAAATAAAGGTGCAGTTTTGTTTAAGCTGCTTAACTATATCTATTTATATAATTGAGAATACAGCTGACTGGCAGCAAATGGAGGTGTCATCTTTTTGTAATTTTGCATTACACAAATAACTGGAGCTGTGCAAGTGTTTTACACATCTGAATGGGACAGATCAGTCCTATGTAGTCTACAACCTGGATCAGTTATAAAGTGAATGACTACACCCATCAGCCACAACAGTGGCCCATAGTCAACAGGTGTGGAAATAGCGTAACACAGCACATACTGCTCAAACCTCTGCCCACAATAACATTAAAACCACCAGGTGATGTTAAAGTTGCAGATAAACAATGTACGTGTCTAACTAGGCAACAGGTAAGGGTCAAGCCACAAGTCTTACATTAAAGGGTTGGCTCCAGTACCATGCTTTACAGGTGTGGGTTTGCAAACCGAACCCATGAAGGACTCTGATGCAACGATATTAAGAATACAAGTAAAGAAATGTTGAATTTGGGCTGTTCACAACTTGTCAATATAGCCTTCTCACCAATGACATCTCTCATGTTGTTAGTATTGTTACTATATGATGTAGTTAACTTGTTTCGTAAATACATGTTGAACTGAAGAAGCTTATTATACTGAAGCTGTGGCAACCAGCTGAAGGATTCCTGGGCAGCTTACATCTAACATCAGTTCAACATCCCCTCTGTACCTAGAACTCATGCCGTTCATGTTTTTGTCCTTTCAAAAACTCACCAAGACTTGCCTATCTGGGCTGTCATGTCAATAAAAAAAATTATAATAATAATGAATGAGAAATGATTAGCATGCTTTTTACTATTGGTTCATGTCATTTGAACAGCAGGACAAACTGGCAATGCTGTTGTGCATTTTGCTTGATTCCACGTATGATGTGATTGACAAGCTTCAATGTAAGACACTACTTACAATTTGAGTACCACATAAAAATATTGTCTTTACAATTTAAGCTTAAAAAGTGAGCCACTCAAGACAAGACAAACGACCAAGAATGTGTGAAAAGCTCTGACAGTCAAAAACCAATCAACTTATTCAGTAGCTTATCTAACAAAAAATTTACTCGCAAGTGCTTTCGTTAATTTAAAAAATATGTAGGAAACCTCAATGTTTCCAGTTAACAAGTAATGACAACATTGTCTTTAGGGGCAACATTTCTTTCTTTCAGAGTAATGGAGTTCAGGGCGAACTTTGAACCTAATTTCCTGCTTCGCCTTTGTTTTTGAATGTATGAACACAATACAGTTGTTCTGTATAACTGAAGCAAAATTAAGCCACCTCAGGTGCATACTGTGATAAAGAAGGTCAAGTAATCATCATCTGTGCCACCACCACGGAGAGACACTGGCTTGTCTGCATAATGATAGCACAGCTGTCTGTCTTAAAAAAATCTGTTTGTGAATATCAGAGGTAACAGCATCAGTAGGAGGCAGCATTCAACTAGCATGGACTATGAACATCAGTCTACACACAGAGGCTCTAAAGAAAAATCTCTTACACTTGAGTGCATTGCTGCAGTTCACCATTGATTTGCTGACTAAATTAATACATTCACAAGCCGATGCCAAAATATCTGCAGGGCATTTAGCACAAACGGAGAGTCATGACTTTGGAACTTCTGTGGTGAGTACCACACACAGTAATGTGGTGTTAAAGAGGAACCTGAACCGCAGGCTGACCCCTGCACATGAGGGAGGTCAGACTGACCTTGGTATGCTAAGTGAGAAAACATACATACGGGCACAGGTAATGTAGATTTTGGTACACTGAGGGAACATTCCTGAAAACTGCATAGGAAGGATGATAGGAAATGCTGATATCACTTTCAATAGCCACTGAGTTGATAAGTTTTTAATTGGGTCAACAAAGACAAAAAAGTAATCCTTACTTATAACTTTTTTCTGGAGTACACCATAAGGTGAATGAGATTGCAATTGAATCTCATCTAGGTGTAGATGAAATGTCTACAGTGCTTTTGTATTTCCATAGGCAATTAAATACCACCTGCAGCTGCAAAATTGACCAATACAAACACTGCAAATAGCGCTGTTGCTGTATCCTTAATGAATTAAAAACATTAGCTTTTCCATGTCACGTATATGTAACCCATTGTGGCCACTATGCTGTGACAGAGGGAAGACAGAAAGAGGAAGAAGCATGTAATAATCAAACAAATTTGAGTCAAATGGAAAAAAAAAAACAATTAAGTTGCTTAAAACGTGGCAGGCAAGTTTGTTTAGCAAAACTGTCCACAAGATCAGAGGCCAGCTTAAGCATTTTTATCATAAGACGAAGAGAAGTGAAAGGAAGCCCAAGGCCTGGACAATTATGTCAGGTTTACAGGCCTTGCTGTGTGTTCATGTGTCCGCTAACTAGGGCTTAAATGATTCCTTGATTAACTTGAATAATTTGATTTACTATAAAACCTCAATGCAAATTCTTTCCCCTGAAGTTTCATTTAATCCATATATTTATTAATTCCATTTTATTTCACAGGAAAGATTATTACTGCTGCACAATGCACTTACACTGGGACATGAATTGCACAACTCAGAAAGAAGGAGAAAATAATGAGGGTCGAAGAGAAGAGAGAACCATAAAGAAATCCGCAACAGAACCACATCAAAGCTTCAGCATCTCAGCAGAAAATGACCAGTTGAGAGGGTGGACGCAGCACAAGGTAATTAACATTACAATTTAAAATAATGGTGGTTTATATTCCTAAATAACTTTCATTAAATTTTGGCTTTGTAACAGTGTTGGGTGGAGAATTAAATAAAGATGAGAATGAAAACTGAAACTTGTAGTGAAAATAAGGATTTTTTTTTAGCTAGTGCATCATGTCTAATAGTAACAACAACAACAGTGTAAGTAGCTGATTGACAGCAACTAGTACTAGGAGTTTGGATTTGTGGACAGACAATTAGTGCAAAATCAGTTTTCTCTGTTTCACCTTGCGTTCCCTAAACAATAACTGGAGTTGAGTGAATGTGCTCTGCCTGAGTGTCAGGAGACTCCACCACACTCCAAAACCTACCAATCAAATAAAAATCCCTGTTATACTCTGAATTGTTAGAAACAACTCACTCAAAGACAAGTCACAAGAGGCACAACAGCCGTTCTTCACATTGAGATAAGTAGTGTCTATAATTTTCATTAACGAAAAAAAAAAAAACTTTAAAAAAAAAGTTGCATACATGAGCTTTAATCTAAACCAGCCTGCCTACTCCTAAGTATTGGGATCTAACATTTACCATAGCCTTACTTGTTTGTCTGCTAATCTGCTTTCACCAGATTTATTTCTGCCAACACGGCCATGCTGTACCCGGAAAAACAAAAAACAAAAAGCCAGATACAAAGCCTCCACCACTTAATATCCATTGACCCAAAAAATCCCAGTACTAACTCTTGATGATAAACTGCCTGACATGATGCTAATTGTCTTTGGTAGAAAGTGAACCATCTTTGGCTGAACTAATGGCACAGTCCGGCTGACAGCAAAAAGTTTGAACATATACTATAAAAGGTACAGTTGTGCTGAACTGAAAATAAGAGCATCATTGCAAATTAATGCAGACAATTTTATCTCTTTGCTTTTTTCATTCTTTTGTACCCAGGCATTTCATCCTAGAGTTCATCACCTACCACAAGGAAAGACGAGGATATATACAGGGACGTAAATAGGATCCAGGTGCTACTTATCATTTCATAAAGCATCATGTCACCTCTACTCACCTCTCACCTCACCTGCTTTCCACATACATATCGCCAGTACAAGCTAGAATGGTGTAATACTGCCTGCTAAATCGCTACTTACAATTTTAATAAAATAATGTTTCTCCTGGACAACACCTTATGAAAAAAAGTTGTATCTTGATTAACAATTTCTGTTACTATTTGATTATGCTGATCCGACGTGAATCCTTCCTAAGAGCAACATCCCTTTACAAAGGCTTTTGACTTATGCTGCCTTCATGGGCAGGGCCCTCAGTTACTCAGCCTGATCAAAGCAGTGACTAACCCTCAATGAGACAAGGCTGGAAGATCTCCAGATAGATGAATAGATTAGCATCAATAATGGCTGTGACACAGAGATTTAATTGTGGCTCTCATATTCAGGCTAGTGTGGCCCCCAGTGGGCCTTGTCTCAGAAGTGGAGTACAGCAGACACCAGCAGTCCCAGCAAAAAAAACAAAACAAAAAAACAAAACAAAAAAAAACAACAGGACTAACTGATAGGCTGAGATTTTAAATATCAGAGCTATATCCATGGCTACACTTCCATTTCATTTGGAGACAGATTCTTGTTCATCTACTTGCGTCCACTTGACAAGCAAACTAATTATCAGCGATATGGGACTTGGTCAAAGATCACCAGACGACTCATGCAAGAAAAAACTGAAAGAATTTTGGAGTGCATCTTAAAAAGCAAAAAAAATTACAAGGTAAACAGGGCCGTGAAGCAGAGTGATGTATGATAATGACTTAACTGGCATTTGGTAGTGAATTGGTAAAACATTGCCTCAATAATGAGTAATAGTTACTTATAGTTACATGTGTATACACACACATGATGTACAATGGTACACAGGATGTATAACGTACAGGAATTTAAATTTTTTAAGTGAACAATCAAATATATTTTGTTAAAAACCTGAGAGCAATATTAGATTTTCACCTTTGTTCTGTAAACAGATCTGAACTAAATGTTACAACATGTAACCACTGCATAAATGTTAAATGATTCAGCTACTCCAGTCTACTTTATGGAACTTGTTCATTTTTTATTCATTTTCATTTTAAAAAGTAGAAAATATTTATTTGACGTTTTAGCTATAGTAGCTTCCTTTGTTCATGATTATCTTATAAACTGTGACATGAACAACTCTCACGGCTCAGAATGATTAGCTGACTCTAGCTTTCTCGTAGCAATTTAACATCAAGAAAGGAACAGACAAAAATAAATGAATACTAATCTGCAGATCCTTTCTTCAGGGATATTATGTCTGCCTACAAGAGATGAAGCCGTGAAAGTTGAGCGAACAGTGTGGATTCTACTTTATTCAGTCTATTCCTGCCAGGGAGCTAACACTAGTGAGCCAGCTGCCGATAAATATCATGCTGATGTCATGTCAAAACAAACAGTGCAGATGAATCAGTGAACTGACTTTCCAGTTGTGTCCTGTCTTTGCTCAAACAGATAATTAAAGTGGATGTCTGCACTTAGATGAAGCATCTGCTACTGACAGTCCATGATAGTGTTTATTTTTTAAATAAGCATAAGGATGATGTCTGTCCCTGCCAGGGAGCTACCATACCATGGCAGGGACAGATATGCACATGCACTGTAAGGCCAAACATTATTGCTCAATCAAATTTAGTGGTTTGCAATTTCCAAAGAAATTTTTTTTTTTCATATTTTGGAAACATATTTACAAGTTAGCCTGTAATGTGCACTTCACACAATTTAAATTCAACGTGATAAATTCTGAGAAGCACTTTATGTAACACTGGTATTCATCTGAAGTAACTGAATCATCAACAATCAAAATGAATAGGGTTTAGACTTTTTGAATTGAAACTGCATCATGGGACTGGTGCCAATATCCTGCCCTAGTGAACACACAAAGAGTCTTCGTCTTGTAATCATCAAGCACATTTGCTGCAGTGTTATACAATCTGACTTGAGAAAGACATCTCTTTATGATGCCATCTTGCCAAGAATTTATGACGGACTTGAAATGATATGTTCTGTTTGAACGTGATACAGCAGCTAGGAAAAAAATAGTGGCTTTGTGTTCCGATAAATGAAATTAAACAATATTGTGTTAAAAATAGATTTAGAAATTATGACAAACCAATACATCTTCATCATTTTCCCCCAGTGGCAGATCATTGTTCAAATTTAAGTAATTCGCAAACAGCCAAGAATTAGATATCAGAGATGGTTCCACTGGTTGAGTGAGTTCTATTATGTCAAGCAAAGTAAATCGATAACAGATACGTATTTCAGAGTTTATTCAGTAATATCCAGTACTATAAAACAAGATCATCAACTGAGCTTTATGTATGTTGATAAACCTACAACTCTCATGACTTCTTCTACTTAACCCCTTTCTTTCTTTTTCTTTACTGAACTATTTCTCACAGATGGTAGAACAGAAGATGAAGCAAAAGAAATCACCAGAGATAAGGGAAGAAAATGCCACATCACAGCACAGTGGAGGCCTATTTAATCTGCGAGGACCAAAGCATGACCAAGGCTAAGGAACACTATGAATAAATGACATGCATTATTTCACATGGATCTGCTTTGACTTTCACTGTTTTTGTTAACTTTGTCATTTTCCTGCTCTCTCCACTCACAGTGCCACGCCTGCACAAATGGGAGCTTCTAAAATGGGTCCAAAGTGCCAGCAGGTTCCTCCTCCCCTTTGTCTGTGCAGTAAAGAATGTCCCCACACTGCTGCAGCGTAAACGTCCCCTGCTTTGCTAATGGATCTTCGCAGGGTGGATTCAACAGCAGGGTCTGATTGAATTTCCCACCATCAGATTAATCTCAAGCAAACAAATGATACCACATGCACAGATGCATAAAAATGTGAGTAAATCCACTTGAATATGCACATAATCACAAACACATAAATACACATGAAGAAAAAATATAGATGTACACATGCACAACAAAAGTGCAAACATACACAGACGCCATAACACACACCGGCCAAATCCAAACATTTGTTTCACTCCCACACTACACTGTATGAGCCCCTTAGTCTTAGCCAGTTTATAAAGACCATATTAAATAAGGTGCCACAATAATTTTGCCCCATCACTTGTCCTTGGGTAAATGTGAGGGCTCACAGTACACAGTGCATCTAGAATGTGAATATGGTGCATGAGAAAAGAAAGCTCAGCAGCTACACAAAAATAATTGTAATAACAGAATCCAATCCTAGATGCTATTCATATTCAAACAATCACCTCTTAAAACCCAGTTACCTATTCATCATGACCACAATACAACAATATCACAGTAAGAGATGACAGCTATGATTATTTCTGCCGATGCGATTGTACTTGTACAGTTAATTATGACTTTTAGTGTGAAAATACCCACTTTTTCCATTAGAGCAGGCTTTTATGACCCTTGGGTGGCTGTTGAGCTGCAAAACAAAACTTAAGATGGACTGTTGGGTAATCACTGTGGAGACAATTATCTCCTCATATTCCATTCAAGCATAGTAGATTTAGTTTTGATATATCTTCAAGTTGTGTTAGAAAAATTACCATAATCATCTAATTTTAAATGATGTATTAGGTTAGTTAAAGCAGCATTATGCCTCTGCAAACTTTTTAAACAACTGGAGCCGATGCTCTGGTAAGTAAAACAAATTTACAGAGGAAGGAGTAGCTTGTGGCAAATACAGCGGTAAGATTAGAATTTAGAATTCTGGAATTAGAAAAAAATATATATATAAATTTAATTTAAATACAATTACACTGATAACCATTAGGTTTTTGTTGCTCTCTGTAACTGTTGTGAGACTCTTGAATTTGTTGTTAACTGAGCTTTTATGCTTAATACACTGGAAATTATTATTGGAAGTTATTATCATGATAGGACTATTTTGTTACACTGAATTCGATCAGTATGTCTTATAGTATCATTTTTATAATTGTTTTCTGTGTGAATTTGTGTTCCTTCCCTGCAATTCAACATTTTTAGTGCAAGAGAATTGCATTCAATACTTGTGTCTGAGCTCTCACTGCTGGACAGCCGTTTGTAGATACAAATAAAAGCATTAATACCTACAATACCAAACCTTCTTTGGGTCTTGTACATGTGTTTATGTTCGGGGAAGGAGAAAATAATCTCTGTGGAACACTTGGTTCCCCATGTGTTTGTTATCAGACAAGGTTATCATTTCCAACAGTTTTGTTGACTGTCACAGTACTCTAAGCAGTAGTTTGTTCAGGACTATAATTTTTTAAGTGTTACCGTTAAAGGTATTTTCAACATGTCAGCATGTGAGATTAACAGATTATACATTTATTTTTCTGTTGTACTTTTTAATGTGTCAGGAAGACAACATTTAAAGATTCATGATAACACTGAAATTTTAGGTTGCGTCTGTCCTCTCTGTCAATTTCCTACAAGTAGGAGATAGGTGTAAGTGCCATATCATACCTTATATGGTATATTTTTTTACATGATAAAAAAAAAAAAGTAATTTCATTAAATAATAATAATAACACCATAATGACATATGACATATTTGCATTCCCTTAAACATACAATGATACAACCCCATAATCACAGTGACACTAGCATGTCAGTGTATGATGATTTAGTACATAAAAAGAGAGTTACTTCAAAAGTATAAGTTTTCCCCAGGTAGATTTCTCCCAGAGAGCGCACAAAACACTGCAGATGGTGAGTGAGGGAGAGACAATTACGAAACGATGCCGTCTCATTTTTAAATCAAAGTCTGCCTAAAGTCTGACTGAAACTAACACAAAAGTGCCTCATATAAATCTAGATAATTCTTGTTCCGCTTTGAATTTCTTTTATTCAGACAGTTCATACTGTGTAAGATCTGTGTCGCTCTCCACCATCTATTCCTCTCTCACCCTTCACTGTCACTCTGCGAGAGGAAATCAGGTTGCATGTATACGCAGATTTCCAGTAACCAGGTTTCTTGAGTGCATGTAAACTCCATTTCCCGACTAGTCAAAGAAAATGCCTTCTCTAAGTGACCTGGTTACTTATGTGCATGTGAAAGTAGTCGATGACAGTAGCTCACTGGAAAAGGATGGAAAATGCCCTTCATTTTGTTTGCACTGATAAATGCTGCTCCCTGCAAGCTGCAATCACATATAAAACATTATTCACTCACTTTTATCCCTAAATCTTAAAAATATCATTATTGCAAATTTTCTTGGAATATTGTGATATAACTTTGAGACTATGTATTGTTATATGATGTCATATCAATCACCAATCTTGATAACTTTTACATTTCATATCAGCAGATAGAAAATTATCCTCATAAATCAAATCATTATTTCTTTACCTAAATGCTCCCTTTAGGCTCACCACAAAGAGAACCAAATCTTACTAAAATCTTTAAATTAGTAAATCATAAATCACTGCATTGCTTAGACAGATACTGTTGATGGAGGACACACACCCCTTCAGAGATGCAACAGCTTTGCCGTTTGCACACTGCGTTTTATAGATTTATTATTATTAAGTTTTTTATTTTTACCCATTAATCTAATCTAGAAACACATAATGATTAACTGCATGATAAGCTGCAATGCAATGCAGGTTTCCTTTGTAAAATATTATGGAAACAAGTTATTCAAATTAGAACCTGATTTTAGGCTTGAGTTCAGGGTTTTGTGTACTAAAACTGAAACAGTTAAACCTCAGCCTGAATGCAATGGCACAGATAGTAAGTGCACAGCCCATGGTGAGGTCTAAGGCCATGGATGAGTATTCTTTCTTTAATTTACAAATATATCTTACTGAAAAAGCTGAACTGGAACTTCAGCAAATGTGAAAAAAAGCAATATTAGTCTGGACATTCTTTATTCCATATTGTAATCATTGTTTCAATGTAGAATGTGCCAAGTGCTGCACCTGTCTAAAAATAAAATAATTTCAACAATAAAGAGCCATGTACTCATTACTAATATGCTTACACCACCACTACACATAACAATCTTTTCAGTCTGTATTTAAAGTGCTCCCAACTTTTAAAAGATATCAGTTGTCCATTATTCTTTGTTGTACAGCATTCCCAGTTTCAACATGCTCCATGCCTGTGACATTCTCACTCTGAGCTATTTCACAGCTTATAACTACGTCCAACTAGTAAGTGACTCAACTGACAGTCAGCTATTTTAGTTATACATTTTTATCGATTTAATCAATCAGTTGTTTCAGCCCTAAAGGAGAGAAAGAAAACCCACATCCACAGAGAGCTCTTACCTCCAAACACATTATGTACTCTATGAATCCACTGCAACTGCAAAAGTGTGCTTGCACATCTTCTAGACCACATTCACAGTTCTGTAGGATCATTCTCAATAAAGCCCAGGTTGCTATGCCAGCAAATAGCCTGAAGGTAGACATGGTAACAGACTTGAAGTTCTACAGAACAGAAGCAGCAGTGCCTTTGAGCTTCTGGGGGCATGTGTATTTGCGTCAATGTAAGTCTGTCATGTATGGCTACTATAGCAATCACCTGGTGATTGATAACATTGTTCTGAGGAGCATCCGTGGCAATTAATTAAAATAACTTACGGTAACAAGGACACAACATTTCCTGAAGACCAAGTTTAAAGAAGAATAACAAAGATAAGAAACCAACTGTAGACCTGAGCATATTACTCTTATTCTAGAACAGCTTGACTAGGACAGATGACCACTGGGAGCCCAACACTTACATTAGCGTCACTCCTTCCCCATTCCTCTTCAGCAGTATTGCAGATGATGCAGCACTCTGGACAAACAAGCAGGTATGGACGCTGAGGTCACTGAGGTCCTGCCGCCTTGCACCACATGACATCAGTCTTCCCATGGATGGCAGTAAATGCTATTCTTGCTGAGAAAGATATCATCACTATGGTACTGCGAGGCCTGCCGTCAAGTCAAATGAATGCAGATACATTTATGAGATGCAGGCTTCTGCAATAATTTCTCTCAGTGGGGGTTATCACTGCAAAGCACCCTGCGTATAGATCATCTGTTAAGCACATCTCATCTCTCATGCTCTCTTCCCTTCCCACCTCCTCAACAAAACAGCGGCTAATTAGTTCTACCCAGTTTTGTACTAATTTACTGCAGTGCTTTTGCGCCCGTTCTCAAATCTCAAAAGGTGTTTAAAGATAAATGTGTCTGTGCTATTGTTTTCCATTTGTGTGTGTTTATGCTTGTCAGTGCCTTTTGCCTGATGAAGACACGTCTTGCTGGGGTGATGTATGCATGATAAACGACTGTGAATCAAACTGTGAGCTTGCAGCACTGGAAAGAAAATGACAGAGAGACATAAAGAGGCTGAAAAGAGAGAGACAGGGAGTCAGTAAAAGAGAGCGAATAGAGCCACTGAGCCTCTGGGCTGAGTAATTGTAATGGTGTCAAATGAATAAGGTCATTACTGTTAATGTCTTTCAGGGCATTACAGTCTATTTGGTATGTCCTTTATACGCCACCCAAGCAATGCCTGGATTATGACACTAAGGCTAAAGTATAATTTGCATCACTTGAATATATAACAAACAGACTGATTCTCTTTCTGTTTTACTGTCTTACTTTTATATTCACAGTGATGACTTCATACAAAATAATGGAGCTGTTTTTGGCTGGAGATCACCTCAAGTGAATACTAAAAGGACTAAAAATGTGTTCTTCCACATATTCTGCCAGTATGTTTTTTTATTTTATAAACTGATCAAATAACTTTGACCCATGAAACATTTAAGACTCGGATCTCTCTTCCTGAAAGCATGTACAAGTCCCTACAGCCAATATTAAATGCACAATTTTTTAAAATATAACTAATATAGCTGTAATGTTTAGAAGATTAATCTCTAATTCTTTTTTAGTCTTTTTTTTTTATAAACACACTTTAGTTGTGTGTTTATTTTTCCTAAAAAAATGTCTGACTTCCTGATTGAACAGCAACTACTTCTCATTTTTCTTTGATTTGCTACAATTCTGTTTTTAATGTCTTTTTTTCCCTAGATTTTACAGTCCAGTTGATTACTTGAAAAAAATGTGCAGACTAATTGCTAATAAAATAAATGTTAAGTGCAATCCCAGTACCTACACAAAGTAATGCAAACATGCTAATGTTTGCTGCTAATGACCCTTGACCTCACTGGATGCCAGGTGCTGAACAGTCCCATTTGTCTACTTGATGTGGCCGGCAGTCTGTCTACTCAGCAGGTCCTCTCAGGCCTTACTTTCAGCCACTGACCCACGCTGATAAAAAACCATGCCGTCTGTTAGCGTTCTCAAGCCAGGCTCGTTGGCACGTGCAACCCACTGCCACCCACAAACACACAATCACGAGCACCCTTATAGTGTACACATGCAGATCCTTTAGCACAATTATTGATGCATGCGTGTAAATAGTGTAGACAATGAACAGCGCATATATACATACAAACACATACACACACGCTCACACCTACCATCTTAACATGTCTCAGCTGGCACTCGCTTGCTGTACTAACACCATGACTCCCACCATATGGCCAGTGACATACTGCTCTTCATTATGACTCAAAGCAACAGCCCTCCAGGGCTAAGCTGTAACTCACTGACACATCATGGGCAAAAAGGCTTCTGCCTAATTTACCTTATAAACATCAACTGTACTGCTTAGTCTGAAAAAGCAAAGACTTACAATAACTCTAAACAGTTTTTTTCCTATAATTGTCAGCAGCCAATGTTTCACATTTAAGGTCAATTTTACTTTTGGCAGAAGGCCAATAAAACTATACTTGAATGAGGAAGAGTGAGGGCTGTTAATTAGGTTGAGTTACATTTTATACGTCTGTGAAGCTCATGGTTTTGGTAGGAAAATGTTTAAAGCAATTTGTTTGTGTAGATATAGTGTTCAGTTTCCAAACTCTCTTTACCTATTCAAAATAACAAGATACAACCAGTACACCTACAGCATCCTACCTCTTTCTACTGCATTCATTAATGAAGCCAAGACTGCTAGGTCAGCTAGTTTATTACAAGTCAAGCTTTTTATTCACTACAACCAGGAAAAAGCATGAACCTGAAAATATAATGGATTAATGTTATTGATTGTGCATTAGAATCTAAATGACTGACAAATTTATTTTCATCCCTACAGTTACACTCTCTGTCTCTACTTTCTTTTCTTCACTCTGCCTTTATCACTTTGTAAAAATAAATTTTACGGTATAATGAATATTTTTATAGCTCATTTCCAACATTATGTCTTCTACTAACAGAGGAAGACAGCAAATTTACTCTTGATAAGCATTAGTGATTCAAGCTTTATACTTACGCAAAGGGCTGGGCAATAAAACAATGATTATCACAAAATAATTTTCCTTGATAGTAGTAGAATGTAAATAGAACTCCTTCCATCATGTCTTGTCATACAACATGATAAACTGATGACAATGAGAACAGCGATTAACCATAGCAATTATCAGTCAACCTAACCTGATGTTGCTGCAAAACATCAGGGTAGGTTGACACAAATCTTAGGCGGATCGGGCAGCAGAGTGGGAGTTAGACAAAAGAGAAAATTACAATAGAAAACTCGAGTAACAGCATTGCAGAAGAAGGCATCCTAAAATACACAACCCAAGACAATGAAAGAGCTAAAAGACTGTTGAAAAGAAGGGTCTGACACATTTGAAAGTGTGATATTTTGGTTAATTAAAGTCGGACTGAGAAGCAGAGTAGCAAGCACGGCAAATGGTGTCCCACAAAGACAGGTAATAATACTACTCTTTTTTTACCACCTGAATCACTGACATCCTTTAGTGCAAACAGTTCAAGACTTTACAGTTCAGGAGCCAAGAGCTGGTGGTTTCCCCTAAAACAACTAGTGAGATACCTGTGCAACAACAACAAAGCACAATGTCCACCTTTCCACAGCACCATGCCAGTTAAGCACCTGCCGGTCTACATTCCACCAATTTTAGTGAGCTTATGAAGATAGCAAAGTGTGTTTTTAATTAATTAATTTAGTCACATCAAGAGATAGTGCTATTTGGAAACATACTGTACAATAATTTCCACTGTGTGCACCATTAGACTGCTTGGACAGAAACTATTGCTCATGCTTCAACAAACTGTTCAAATCACAGGGCATTAAAGTGGTTAGAAAAGACTGTAATTTAAATTCCACTTGTACATCTTGCTCATTTATTCTTCAGTTAACTGGGGTTGTGACTTATAATAACTGTAATTGACTAAATTAAACTTTAAATTTAAACACATTCTCTATCACCTAACTGTAAAAGATTACCATGCTGTAGTTTGTATGACTTTGGCTTTTTTTTTTAACATCAGCTGAGAAAGGTATACAAGATCAATATTGAGAAATGTAAAATCAATCCACATGCGAAACAGAAAATGGCTGTTTAAATATTTAGAGAAGGACCTGTGTAATAGTAGTTGTTGTTAAGGTAGCGTGTTTTGTTTGCTCAAGGTAAAATGTGTTGGAAATCTTATTAACCCTATTCAAATGAGCCAGTCAGTAACTGAAAAAAGATGAGGACCTTCTCATATTTCCATTATGGTGTTGGTAAAACAGTTCATTCACTGTGAAAACAAGAGCCTTTTTTTCAATTTGGTGTAGATTTCAATGTATTCATTTATGATTTGCAATGACCATTGCATGGAGCTACAACACATTTAGACACATATACTTTAAATGCCATTTTCTGTGCAGAGAGAGTTCATCGGATTAATAAGACTGACAATAATAGTCATGATGTTTTTCTTTGTTTGTACCAGTGCAAATGTTTGAAAGACTACTGTATTATATGATGAGGTCTCACTAGGAATACAAAAATTCTGAATCATGTGGTAGGGACCCAGAAAGTAGAATGCATGGGAGGTGAACTGAGAGACAAGGCAAGGAGGAGGCTGGGGCTACCGGTGGGACTATCTAATTTCCCATCAGCACTGCAACCTTACACAGATAACAACAAGTCTAGGGACCACTACAAACACCCTTGTCACCGCAATAGCAGGAACAAACCTCATTGGAGAGATAAAAACTTGATGAAATTATGATATGATGGGTTTTGTTGTCTGTTAGACTAATGCTACCCTAATAAATAAAATAAAATAACAGAAATAAGCAAGGTTAGTGTATTTGTAACTACTGATGATTACAATATTGTAATTATGACTGTGCAAACTAAAACCATTTATTTAGCTGTGAACTACAACTTCATTGTATTACATTGTTCACTGGCAACAGATGTATTTTGTAGATTATCTGTTAATGATTTTTGTGGTCATCTTAGAGTGTAATCATAATAATAGTGGTTCTAGAGGGGTGCTATTATATGCATACATGCCCAAATACATGATTGCAAATCAGTATTTGTTCAGCCTTTCAGTTTATTGGCCTAACTGGCCAATGAAGTGTGCAAATTAAGGCTCTAGCAGCTGTTGCCATGGAGTAACAGAAACCATTATTGCCTGGAACCATCGAGTCATAGGTGGTAATTGTATTTTAGATTACAAGCTTAGTAGGATTGTTGGTGCTGGCTGAGTTAAGATGCAGTCTTGGTAAGAAGAGTTCACACTGCACATGCTGTGGTTATTAACTACATGTCCCTCATTTTTGTGATCAAGCATGGAGATTAAAAGCAGCAGTTGTCTGGGATAAAACTACATTAAACACATGCGTTGAGAACCAAGGGGTCTTTAAGTTCACTACAGACTTGCTAGTGAATATAACATAACATGCCAATGTTTAAAGTGTCCCATTTGATTAAGCACGGTCATAAGTTACTTTTTTATTCCCCAGAGCTATGGTTTGATAATCTTTGCCCAATTCCTTTGAATGGAACAGCTCTACCATGACTGTAAATCTACATTTATTATGAAATGAGTTAGCTGTGTCACACTGAGCAATCACACTGAGATGTTGACATTTTGAAAAAATCCCTACTGTGTCATCCCAGGTGAAAAATGATCTTCAGCTCAATAACAATCTATTATGGATAGGGTTTTGGGGAGACACAAAGTCTTCACAATGGATTATTGTTCCTAAGGAGGAAAATTTTCTACACAGTTTGAAAAAAAATAAAAACCTACCTTGTACTAAAGAACATACTTTAAGTCAATTATGCTGAAAGGGAAATAAATATAACACAAAGACAAATAGCACCAAGTTATTTATGTAAAGCAATTTTGAAATATCAGCTCACTTCATCAATATATTTTATTTAAATACAAAGCTCTGAGGCGAGTGTAATGTGTGCGGTGTCCATGCTGTTTTTAATGTCTGTATATATGTATCACAACCCTTTTACATATGACACAAACATGTAATTTTACAGGAAGATTCACCAACATCTACACTACCTTTCACTTGTATGTTGTAAAAAGAAATGAGGGAAATATAAACACTGTAAACCTCTGCTATTAAGTCCCACAAACATTTATGTCTCTGCTACTTGCTCAGGAGTGTAATCCACAAACACAGTGGATTTGGCCTTTCTGTAATCTCTCACCTAGTACAACTTCTCTGCAACTCAGCACAACCAGGTGTGTTTAAATCATCTTCTGGATTCACTTTGCAATAAACAAAATAATAATAATGCACACACAAAGAGTACATCTGTACATATTTAGTCTATGTTTAAGTGTGTGGACACTCACTGGTGCATGTATAATTTTAGAATCTGTCTGTTAGATCGTTTTAGAAAGTAGCTTTGACCATTATATGATATCTAAGGCATATGGCTGCTACATGCATGTAGCAACAAATACACTATTTTTCCAATATCCCACCCTCCTCATTTGTTTTACTTTACACTGCAGTCAAACTACGGTTTAGGCAGTTACGAACCATCCATGACTCTTTCCAGCTAAAGGTGCACAGTGTTAAAACTGGTCAGTAAAGCTTTACTGTAGAGAGAGAGAGAGAGAGTGTGTGTGTGTGTGTGTGTGTGTGTGTGTGTGTGTGTGTGTGTGTGTGTGTGTGTGT
>JAUYWH010000007.1:14656104-14682901 GCA_034779795.1 Ctenopoma multispine
ATTAAAAGCCCATAGACTCAGCTCAGAGCATTATTCAATATTGAAGCCTTTCATAAAGATACATACTCTAGCCTGAATTTTCTATTCTTTAAACCTTGGTACCACAGAGTGGTGTGGTCATACAGTGTAAGTAAATATACTGTTCATGAACCTAGAGCACAAGCCCAAGCCATCATGCGAGGAAGCTTTCACTAAGGGACGATACCAACTAACAGTAAACACAGACTTTCAGTTGTCAACATACTTCTGTTTACAGCACTGCAATCAAATCCATTTTTGAAGTAATTTCCAGGCCTGACATCTCAAAGAACTCAGGGACAGTTGTTTGGCCCAAGTTTACTTAACTTCACCTGACCATTTGGTGTAAACACACCTTCAAAAAGTCCTTGAGAAAGAAAGTGAAGTCCTAAGTGCAAGAGCACTCACATTTTGTAAAAGGCACCCTGTGATTTCAGATTAATGTTATGTGAATGTCTATAAATATGTTTATAAAGTGGTGCCTTTTTTGGTAGACCACTTATGAAATAGTGCGATGTGCATAGAGTGTAATATAAATATATTTAGATTAGAAATACATCTTTGCATGTTTTATGGCAGGCATCCTAAAGAAACTGAAGATGGACTTTATCCCTTCTGTTTCTTTCTCCTCTATCCGTTTATTTATTCATTACCTAATTATAAAGCCACATAACATATTATGTTGCCTCCCATTCATTTATATCTCTCCCCTATTTTCTTCTCAAACTTTAAATTATGCAAAAACAAAGTAAGCTCCTCTTTCAAGCAGATGGGAGCCAATCATGAGCCAAGGTTTTAATAAACATAAGGCGCACCTGCAATACATCTGGTGCTCATCAGCTCATATCAGTTTCTAGAAAGCAACACTGACCGACACCACTCGACCCAACACCAACTGTTAACTTAGCTAACGGCTAGCAGTGTGTTAGGTATACATAGCTAATGTGTTAAACATAAACACAAAACTAAGCGAGCTTGTGTTTTCAGAAATGTAGCACTTTTCTAACATGTATTTAACAAAAACTAAACATTATTGGTCATTTACTGCAGGACTGTTTTGTTAGACTTCATTAAATCAGTTGGTTTTAGCTAACGGCTAGCAGCAGGTGCAAACCTTCCTCCTACTATTTTTCGATAGTAACTTAGTACAGTAATTTCGGAAAATCGGAATGCACACACCGTGGATTAGAAAATGATCATTAGGATAGCTTATTAAAGTAGACTTAAAATGTTTAGCGCTTAAATAAACAACAGCCAACAAACACACATGAGTTACCGTTTGTTTGTCGTATCGTCGTTGCTAATTGGCTCATCTTCCTTCTCCTGCTGTCCGACCATGTTGAAATAATCCAAAGCATCCATTACATTAAGTCGAAACACCACTTCTGAGCTTATTAAACTGCCTCCGTCCCTTCTAGAAAGTTTTACAGTTATACCTGCACACACCTGCTGGACGATCGATCTGTGACACTTTCCGTGCCCGCTGGGCGGGTCCTTAAATCACTGGCAGAGTAAAGGTAGTGTGAGCTTCTACGAACACCTTTATTATAGAAAAATGCTACAAAGTGGGGCACATTTGACATATAACGCCATGGATGTTATTTATTTATTTATTTATTAAACAACTTCATACAAAGCGCAGTAAGCTAAAACATTTTGTAAATTGTGACTGTGACATTTTCTAATCAGTACTTCACAGGTTATTCCGCACAACTTGTTTCCTGCACCTTAGTTTCTGATTAATAATTGGTTGATCATTTTTGTACAATAAGATGCAGAAAATAGTCAAATGTAATTTCTCACAGACCAGGGTCTTCTTAGCTAGACAGAAATCCATAGCTAAGCTATTATGTGTGGCAAAGAAAGGTATCATTGGAGAAATTTGAAACAGGAAATGTTTGACATTTTTTATTAAAACATATAAAAACAATTATGGGCTAAAGGATACAAAATATTTACTTTTTTGACAGTCAATCAATCTGCAGCTCTAGTTACAAGCATGTTGAATCACTTGCACAGTTCTTCAGTGGATTTAGGCTCCATCAGTGTCTGTGGGGACCATAACATCCGTGCCAGGTTCTTCATAAAAAAGTTCATTCTTGCTGTACTTTTTGTGGTTATTGTCATGCCGCAGAATGAATCTGGTACCCGGTGCCTCCCTGATGGTATTGCATGATGGACAAGTGCCTGAAACTTTGGCACAGTATTGCACAAACAATCTGACACATTCTGATAGGAGAGGAGTCCAATGCACAAGTATATTTAAGCAATTAGAAAATTAGACACTGGCTAATTTAATAAGGTTTAATAAGTTATAAGTCAAGCAAAAATAACCAAACTCCACGTTTGTCTTGTGTAATAAACGATAAATAAATCAAAGCTGTTCTATGACAGTAATTGGTAATTTGGGCTTTACGAAGTATTTCTTTACTTTTTTCAGTCATTTATATGATAATGTATAGCAATAATGGATTAAAAACAAGCAACATAATAGCTGATGATTTGTTCCTTATTGTGTCCCCTAGTATCTATATTTGGAAGTTTTTTGTTCTGTGCCACCAAAACACATCAGTCACAGATCAGCCCAAGAGGAGCCAATACCAATATTTTCCTAAAGGTAATTTGAAGAACACTTTAGTTATGTTTGAAAAACTACTTTTTCTTGTCATGCATGAACATGTGTCCACAAGAATGTGTTTATTTATAATTTCTATCTTTTGTGTATGTGTGATGCCAGCCTATATTGGTATTCCCACTGTGATTGGAGGGGGTACTGCAACATTGCAAAAGCCCATCATTCTAGTTTTTTTTTTCTCCTCGAGTCACATTTTCATATAAAGAGCTGACAGACTATTGGAGACCATTGCAACTATGCTTTCAGGGCCTCCTGGCACTGCAATGAATACCTCTTTTTGGGGTATGGCAATGAGAAAGTAAACAGTTCCTGCTGGTTCTTCACGTCTGCCACATAGAAAAACACCTATAACACGCGAACACACCTAGTGAAAAATAGACTGATGTGGTAACTGTAGCTATTTAGACACATACTATGATATTTCAAAAAAATGCTTATTCTCTTTGTCACTCTTTCATGACCATACATCCAAATGCACTGTACATACTGATGTGTTTGAGGGTGAGGAGAAGTTTTAGGTGGGAGTGGGGTATGCATTTGCAGCCTTGCTGCAGTAATGGAATCAAAGACTGATGAGTTTGCATACCAGGCTGTTTACACTGCCTGACTCCAAAACAAAAACCCACACACTCACTATCTTTCTTCCAGTGGCCCTTCCACCCTCATCTCACAACATATGTCCTTCTGCCCCCTCTCCCTCCCTCTGAACTCTGAGTTAATCATTTAGAAATAATTAAATTCAATAAAGCAGAACAGATTAAATAAGAAACAACGATTGGGCGTTAAGGGACAGAGTGTGTAGCAGTAGCTTCCTCCCCCACCGTAGGGAAGAGCAAATGATGTGCGGGAAGAGAGATAAAGAGAGACAGAGGGAGTTAGAGACAGAAAAAAATAGTTACTTACAAGAGTTTAAGGGTAGGAGAGAGACAGACAATGTGTGCAGCAGCAGCAACAAAAAGGTATGACATAGGATAAGAGAAAAAGCAAGGGGATAAAAGGAAGAGTGTGAAAAATAGAAGAACGAGAAGCTTGAGGACTGGTTAAATATTCATAAAGGCTGTGCAGTGATGGGTAGTGACGTAAAGCAGCGAGGGAAATAGAGGGGACCAAGGAGAGAGAGGCGAATAATGAGCATAAGGAGAGACACCCCCATGCTTTACGACACAGCTGGAGGCACACAGGCATTCAAGGCACACACACAAACTCACAAATACAAATGTGTAATTATAGAGAGGCAAACACACATGGACACATGCATGCAAACTTGCAATACTTTGTAGGCCAACCTCCTCTTAGGCATAGAACATGCTCTGTTTACTCTAAACACATGCAACTTTCATCAAGGATAGATTACCTATTAGCTACTGTCAACATATTCCATGAAATATCAAAACCAACAATGCACTGGTGTTTTTTAATACTCTTCGACTTCTCAGATCCCAGATGATTAAGAGAGAGATAAGATGTAGATTTTCAAAATCAGGCTACAAATGTGCACGTAGTTTACTTTCAGAAGAATTGTCAGGAATGTCACATAACAGCTGGGCATTATAAATCAGGAGAAAACTATAAATTAACAGTTCAATTTTGTGAGCTAACGAGGGCAGCATATGGCAGTACTGAATCAAAGCAACCTATAGTGTTGTAAGTTGTAGTGTTGTATTTATTTATTTTTTTTAAAGAAACATGTCATGCCACTGTTGCTCATTGATATAATTTTAATTTGTTCTCGGATAACAATGGAGGTCCATGGCACAGAGGAATAAGCTACAGTATACCTGGCTTTAGCAACACACAGGTAATAACAGTGAATGCAGTTTACGTCTTTTCATGGGATTTGTTGACAATATGAAAAATGAATATCACCTAATTTATCCTTTAAGGACAAAATAAATTGGTTTAGTGTGGGTTTTCCGCAAATTGGATTTCTATTGGCCACTACCTCCTGAGAGAAAGTAGTACCAATATTGACCTTGATAAATATGTTCCACCTTTACTTTGTGGTTTAGGCCACTGCACCTACCCACTGCTTAATATTATCACACTGAAATAAAAAAATGTGCAACACATTTCCTCCCCACCTTACTTTTAGAGTAGAGTAGTGATTTGTAAGTTGGACTGTTACATGCTGACATGTAAGACTTTTCAATTATGTTTTTTTTTTTTAAGTTGGCTCTGGCCCCAGTAAACCCCCTCTTGGCCTTGCACTGGATAGGAAGCTATTGACCGGGCTGCACTGGAGTGGACATAAACACTGTATTAGTGTGATTGGTTGGATAGAGCTGATCCATGCTGGGGGCAGCCTGTCTGCCTGCCTGCTGCTGCTAACCAATCTCAGAGGGAAAATTGGAATTCAATTAGTCTGGCCGGAGGAGCTATCTCGCTCTCTCTATTTCTCCCTCATATGTTTGTTATCCAATCTCTTGACCCTTCTCAAACTAGCTCTCTTGATATTCCCACCATTCTATTTCTATTTTCCACTCCCTTTGCTCTTTCCTCCGTATCTCAGTAAGAATTTCCTTATGAGTGCTGCTGCTAACCCCGCCTTTCAGAGGGGAGAGTGGAATTCAATTAGTCCAGCCTTAGGAGCTCTCTCTTGTTTACTCGTCATCCTTGCATTCTTGCACTTCATCTGATGGTCATTCCAATCTCTCTTCTCAGGTTTCTCCTCTGTCCTCCTCCCACTGCCTCCCAGCAGTAGTATAAATCCTTATTGATGGAGGGATAGGGTGTGAGGTGAGATCAAAAAAAAAAGCTAGAGGGAGAAATGGAGAACGATAGCTATAAGAGGCAGTTGACATCCAGAGGGCTATTAAAAAAGAGAAAAGGGAAGATAAAAAAGGCAGGAAAGGAAGAGATGGAACTGTAAAAAGGAATGATGGGATAATAGAGTGAAAAGTATGAGATATAAAGAAATGGTTGTGGCAGGGGGAACTGAGAAATGAGAGCAAGAAAATGATAGAGAAACATAGCAGATAGAAAGTGATGAACTGAGAAACTAGAATGAGCCAATTAGACAATTAGAATTCTAGATATGCATATTATACATCGTATCTATGATGGAAGTCATAAAAACAGAAATTGGAGAGAAAAGACAGAAATGCACAGAGAGAGTGAGGAGAAATAGTAGGAAGCTAATATGAGATGTATTCATCGTGAATATCTGACTATTGATGTGACAGATGTTCTGAAACCCAGTCAGCACATCCCTCCACTATCCACTCCCTACATCTCACCCATTACCAAGCTTCTTTGCTGTAAAACCACAAAAAGCTTGTATTATCACGAACTCATTCACAGCATCAAGCTCCTCTTGTGAAAGTGCAGATCCAGGCTACTTTTAAATTCCATCAAACAGCGGTAAATTCAAGTTGCACAGTCGTCACATGTCAGTTTTTCCTACCAAACCAGTGCATTCTCCACCATTACCACACACCCAAATTGTAGACATTTTTAGCTTTTAGTCTTCATTGGAGGGAAATGGTGAGAGATGCCTCAAAAGCACTTCAGATTTTATTAATAATACTACAGTATGCTGTGCTACAGAGCCTGCCAACAGTTTGTACTATGCTCATGCACATATCCCATGGGTATCATGAGTAGTCCACTGCCCTTTGACAAGCATCTACTCTCAGTACTTTGTAGGATTTCAAAGTTGCAGAGTATGTAGTTTTCTATTACATCACCGCATCAAAAGACAACAGTACTGCATGCCAGACATGATATTGACAGAAGTTGGCATAGAAACAGAAACAGATCTGAAGTGGATCAACATTTATTTAGTTGTTCAATGTGACTGATATAGTAGTTACAGTATGTTACGTTAGCTTTGCTAAAAGCTATATATCAACCATGTGTCTTTGATTCACTCAGGATCTTCTGAAACAGACTAGTGCTCCATGGAGTTACGTCAGGCTCACGTCTGTAACTCAGATTCATTTTCTGGATCATAAAATTAGTTTAATCTAATGTCCAAACTGAACTATCCAGACAAGCCTATTACAGAAAGACTGGGTTTATATCTAAACTGTTTTTGTCCAAAGGTTTGTCTGTAGTGATGCACCGTCATTAATGTTCCAGGACACTGGGACACAGGACACTTCATTTTCTCAAAACACCGGGTCTCAGTGGCTTTCAAACCCCAAAACGTGCTACGCTAAAGATTGGTCCATCCCAAGGATCGGGTCCCCCGGCACAAACAGAGTAACATAGTGTACACAGTCAAGTGCCAGGAGGAGTGCCATGAACTATACATCGGGGAGACCAAGCAGCCACTGGCTAAGCGTATGTCACAACACAGAAGTGCTTCCTCATCAGACCAGGACTCTGCAGTCTATTTACATTTATAGAATAGTGGTCACTCCTTCAGAGATGATGCACATCCTGGACAGGGAGGAACGCTGATTTGAGAGAGGAGTCAAGGAGGCCATTTAAGCTAAAAAGGAACGACCATCTCTGAAGCGGGGAGGGGGCCTAAGATTACATCTGTCACCATCTTACAATGCTGTGATTGCAGCCATTCCCCAAACCTCTATGAATGGTTCACACATCCATTAATCAGTGGACAATTTGCATATCACGGATCATATGGCCCATTGTGAGTCAATGTTGCTAGTTTCTGTGATTATGCAAAGGTACTGTTTATAAGGTTGGGGAAACCTGCAGTCAGTTGAGACTGAGGAAGAGACTTGGATAAGTCTTTAAATATTTCTCACACTAGGAAAAACTTTGTCCAGATGAACAGAATCAAATATCTAGGGTTGTTTTTCTACGTTCCTTGTTTTATTCTCTTGTCTCCCCTATAGGTTTCAAGCCTTCACGATTGGCCTATTTGAATCTAATTGGTCCACTCTGAGAATTTCATTAATTTCTTTGATTTGGTTTCATTTGGTCCTGTCTTCCGCTATTTGTTCAGTTTGTTTCATGGGAAAAGGAATTAATAAACTGCACGTCTTCCTGTCTGCCATTTTGTCTTCATACACTTTGGTTGTCATGTGCTACTGCTTCCATTGTGCCTATTCGGGGGGGATGTCATGTAACAAGTCAAGTGTAACATGGGCTGCTAAATGATCAATCAAATCTAAATGCACTACTTAAATAGTCTAACTGAAATAACAAAATGTTGACTCAAGGCTGCAAACACCTTTAAATTGTGACAAATTTAAAAGAAACATGAAACCTCTCACCTTTTTTTGGTCTTCAAAATTTGTGACTAGTCCTCTTATCTTTACTATCTTGCAGAGTTCTTGTTTGACTTGTCAGATTGTCATTTTGTATTCTACCAGTGGATGCTCATTTTCACCACTTATAATACTCCCATGTTTAATATTCACTGCTCAGTAGCTGTGAACATTTAATTTTCTTCATTCTAAATTGACAGCTCCTGGTTCAGTTTTTTAGTTTTTTACAGAAAGCTCTGCTTTTCCAAACCTTTCTCAAGAAACTCCAATGCAATGTCTGCTTCTCAGCTCGCTGAGCAACGACAAACAGGTGTATGTTAATCACGGAGATAATAAGATGTACATTGTTTGTCACCATTTTGTTGGGAGCTTTAATAATCTGTGTTACCTGGAGTTGAAATCCAACACAATGCTTGTGCTAATTTAAAAGGTGGTGTTTTTAGGACAATAATGGCAAAGGCTTAGACAAAGCTGCTGATCCCAGAGAGAGACAGCACTGTACGACCATGTTTGATTAGCATGCTGTATTGGGAAGATAAGATAGGATGCAGGGGTGGTGGAAGACTGGGGAGTTAAAAGGGTTTTCAAGACTAATCTTTCTCAACATCTTTTTCTTTTTGAAGGGATTTGCCCTTCGAAGACGCAAATGCACCATGCATTTGCACTGCAGTATTTTCCTGCAGTGTGTGTGTTTGTGACTGGCAGAGAGTGAAGAGGGTTGTATTAGCTCCTATGTGAAAGGGTGTTTTTTTATCCCTACCAAAAAGCTTGTTTCTTATCTGTCCTTCTGTTTCAAGGGGAGATGAAAGCAATCTTCAAATGGCATCTACAGTCGAAGAGCACTTGAACCCAATCAACACCCGTCAGACCTAAATGGACCAAAGAAGAGATTCTATGGTGGAGGAAGCTTAATGTCAATCACACCAAACACTCACATTCATGCACATGAATCAGGTTTTGCCACATGGATTGGGGTAATAAAAGTAGTAAAATCAGCTGCTGCAGCTCTGCAGGTATGACAAGCAAAGCTTTGCTGTAGCAAATTACACAGAAAACCTGTGGTTGTGGGGGGGATAGCCATGGACCTAACAGGCTGTCCATGTCTTTAACTGGTCAAAATGATGCTTGTCTCCTATTTGTTCTCCTCTGACTGCTGATGGCAGTCCATCAAGAGACATAGATTTCATCCACCTTGGCTCCTTTATCATCCACAAGGTTTTTCAAGCTTTCATGTCTCTGAACTTTAGAGGTCACAATGCCAAAACAACTCATAGTCAAAACACTAGGGCAGTTAGTGCTAAATGTCATGAGTCATACAAACTCTGTAAAGCTGGTGGTAATGGACAATGCTGAGCTAATTAAAAATAATGAGGTGTCCATGTGCCAGCCGTAAGATACTAATATCATGAACCTTATCACAGAGTAGCATAGTGCTTTTTAAATTAATAAAGTTGGAGTAGAACATTCATATCAGTCAGTGGGCTGTCATTTATTCACAATAAAGGTAATTAGACTAAAGTGAAAAATAGAGAGTGTTTGATACTGTACATATTCTAAAGCCATTTGAGGCAGATTTACTGTGTGATTTGACTATAAATAAAATTAACTTGATTTTCCTGGGCATACACCTCATGAACAGTTGGGGACCAATAACAAGAACATATTTCTCCTGTATTTTCAAACTGACTAATTTACTCATCTAGTGAATTCTATTTTCTCATGCTAAAAAAATAATCAAAGTGTGATTATAAGAAGGTGCATTCCATTTTAGAGCAAAGTACATTAAAATATCATTTTACCCACCATTAGTAACCTGGAAACTCCATTATTTCGAACACATTTTCCATTTAGTCATGTAAAGAAGAAGCTTTCACAGAAAATAAATACTATTTCAAGGTTGCTAAATATTTTTTAAATAGTTGACTCAGGCTGCATTTGGTGGAAAGGGAATTGTTCAGACCTTTTAGATCATATTCTTATCAGGTAAAATTGGACTGTATGCCTGTTTGCATGCTATCATTCCTACTGCATTCATGTCTATGTGTATTACAATGACAAACTCCACCTGTACCCACTTAAATCCGGGTTGGTTGGACATGGAGTGGTTTGCATTATTTGAAGAGCCTATCCCATGAAAAGTGAGGAAAGAGACTGCCATGGCCAAATGACACTTCAGAACTGAGAAGCTGCTCTGCTCTTATTTATACTCTACTTTAAAGACCAGGGCACAAAAGGTGGCACTTAAGCCAGGAAAATATTTAGACACCATCGGTGGGTGGCACTCCCCTGCTGTGTCACCATGGTAACATCTCATGTAGTGAGTACAGGCTGGTTTGCAGTACACACTGAAGTTTCTTCAAATTCTGGTGCTGGTCTTTGTGCTTTTATGCTGAAACACTTTCACTTGTTTGGACTTCTTTTTATCATGTTTACTGCCTCTCACTCTCTAAGGCAGTTTGTGAGCTCATCTTTGTACATTTAAGGACAAAACTTGTCATCTGTAGTCTTGCAATGTCTTATTTTCTCTGCACATTTTACCTATTGCATTTACTTGAAACAACATTTAATTGCATTGTTGTTTTGAAAATTATATCAGATAAACTGGACATGATAGCCTATCATACAGTGTTAAACAATGTTCTGTCATTTGTTTCATAATAAATAAACCTACAGTAATTATTTTGGAGCAAATAGAAGACCTTGGTTGTTTTGTTATTACCAATTATTAGAATAAAACTGACATAAAAACCAAGAATAGAAATAACAGAGAAAGGGCAACAGAAAATTTCACAGTATCAACATAAAATTCATGGACAGAGAAGGCTGGTGCACTTAAGATGGAAAGCAGCTATCTCTGAGCCAAATGCAGAATGAATATTGGCAATGACTTCAAGATGAAAGCCCGAGGAGTGATGTACAGTAGATGGAGTTCTTGAATTGCTGCTCTTTTCTCTCTGGCTGTCTCTCTTCAACTTTTCTTTTACCATTGTTTGTTAGTTGCAGACAACATGCAGTAGCTTCTTTGTGATAGTTTTGGCCCTGTGCCTACACGGTTTGGCATTGTCATAGAGGTTATATGTATATCATTTCAGTTTGGGATCCTCTTCATTTTATAGTGTTATGACGTCAGTAAATAATCATCACAGAACATGTTTGCTGTGTCCATTTAACATAGTTATTCTCAATACTATCTCTACAGTTTTTCATAGACTTCAGCTCAGCATTGTAAACAGCAGAAGCTCTGATGCTTATCACAAAAACATGTCCAACTGAGACAATACAAGCAAATAACAAAAACAAAAGCAACTAATGGATTATCAATTTCATTGTATTTTTAAGATAATGAGTTTTGCACCAGAGTTGAGGGAAACAAACACAGGATATGGTTAGCTCTCCTAGCAAGTGAGCTGGGCTCCAACCATTGATTACCTATGGAGAACTGCAGAGTGGAAACTGGACGAAGTAGTGAATGAGTCACAACCCCTACCAACAAAAGTTTCTTTGTGCTCAGTGTTTGAATGATGACTAAAGGACTTGAACTTAAAAAGTAGAATAAAGTTAGACTATGTATTGGAGCAAATGCTGTCTGTGCCATAGAATCATAATCAAAATCAGACCAAGATCCCAAAGGTTGGTATGACTTAAAAAATAAAAAGAGTACAGATAACATCAATAACAACAGCATAATAAAAGAGTGGTTCCCAGTTTGAATATAGTCCACCCAAACTGGTCCAAGGATATGGAGTTAAGGTTTACTGGTATACTTAAATCTCACATGAGTGTAAATGTATGACTCCATATGTCAGCTCTGAAACAGACTAGTGACCTGTCTATGGTACACCCCACCTTTTGCCTAGTGATCCATAACTGGATTAGCAGTATGGATGATGGATGGATGGATGGATGGACAAAAAGTGACTTGAAATTTGTACTGCAATAATATTGTTCACTGAACAGCATTTACTGGGTTACTGCATTGCTGTGTCTGAGGAACATCCTTAACACTGATCATTAGGACCATTCATTTATTAATGAAAGAGCATTCTTCATGCAGAGGCACACTGATGATAATCTGAGTGAAAGTTCAGCTGGAAATGTAGGGCAATGCTGTCATATACGGTGCTTCTCCTATTAAATGGGGAAAAGCTAAAACTTGCTGAAACTACAGTGATACTGAGCAGATAACCAAACACTGTCTACACTGTTTCACTGGCGTTTTTTGACTCCTTACTGATTGCACTGAAATACTGAACTAGCATGTTTCCCAGCATTTCCCAGCTCATAGAAACCATATGAGATTAATTATTGTCATTAAAGCCTGGATTTTGCTCAGTTTATGAAATAACTTACACTGATATCTGTGATATGAAATAATACAATTTCTTCACGGTATGACTGTTTATGTCTCTGCATGTTTGTGTGTTTATGTTTATGTGTAATGTATACCGGGGGGAACAAAATGTGTTTGCATGATGCTAAGATCATGTATGCATCTGTTATTATTGACATATTACTCCAGAGAAAATCACCACTCTACACCTTTGTCTTTTACGCATTACAGATAAAACCCCCTCCAAACAGAACAGTCTCGTGCAACCAAGTATGTTCACACACAAACCCCAAAAAACATCAGGATATATGCGATTCGTGGTGACACAAAGTACAAGAGTGACACAAAGTGTATGTCAGCTCTAATCAAGAAATATATGTGCACTTTTCTACTATGTCATGTTTTCCCCAGTGCAGTATTTATCTCCATCGCTTCACAGTTGCACAGGCTTATCCAAAGTGACTGGAAGTGAGCAGTGCCCTTGGAGTTTAGTGCCTCACATATTTAACAAAGGCCTAAAAGCACAAAGGGGACTGCTAATTAAATATAGATGGAGCTAAACTTATAGCTCAGGACATTTTGCCAGCGGTAGCAATGAGAGCATGGGGCCACTTGTTTGTCACAATCTGTTTCCGTCTTATCTTATCTTATCTTATCTGAAAATACATTCACTAAAAAAACTTTATTAACCCCAGAAGGGAAATAAATAAACACTGAAGTCAAAGAAAAAATCAGTGTGGTGGAATTTTATTTTTTCTTCTTTTATACCTCATTAATCACATCAGAACCACCTAGATTAGATTTATTCTTGTGACCTTTTAGATGGGGCCTGGTCTACAGTTTATGTGATGCCACTTATGCCATGATGCATCAGTAACAGTCTAATAATGTAAGAAGACTATACAGTACTGTATATACAGGTGGGACTTTCTCTTTTTAAAACTTTTCTTATGTACATTTAGCTAAGCTGCAGCCCTAGACTGACTCTCCCATGGGGTCTTCTTCTCATGTTACGAAATCCAGACTGCATATTCTATCACTATAATATTTCACCTCACAATCACCACTAAGGAGTAGTGCCAAGCAGGGCATGGGTACCATCTCTTGAGAGACATTAGAACAAAAAGGCATGTCTTAGCAGATGGCAGTCATGATGTGCTGCGTAGACTTAACTTACAATGTCAGATCAGCCACACTAGTAAAAGACTTTCAAATTAAACCTGCAGTGGAATATACAGTAGGGTTTAATTAAGGCCTCATTTTAGTAATGGACAGGAAGAACATAGTCGATATAACAGAAGACATTTGCTGCTTACAGAAAAAGGTCAAAGAGAAAAAAACAAAATCAGTGACTAGTTTCATCCCAGTTCATTATTAATTCCTTGACAAAGCTATATATCCTGGAGGGGAAGAGTGAAAGCAGAAATGAAAGAAGGAATATCTGGTAAAAGGCATCATGTGCTAATATCACGCTGCAAGGAGAAATGAGATGGAAGATTATCTATTATCTAACCTCAGAAAGCTGAGCTGATACGAGATGAAAATGACAAGCAGGGGGACACTTTAGTGAAAAGAGTGAAATGGGATAAAAGAGTAATTTGAATTTGGAGGCATGGTATCATTGTTATCTTCGTGTTACACAACCCTCGCAGTCTAGCCAGTTTTCTGTCATATATTTCTGTACTGTGTGAACCCATTTGCTTATGTATAGCAAATACAAACATATTCTCAGTTGCCTTTTATTTTCTTTCATCCTGAGCTTTCTACACTCCATGCACATCACTTAAAACAACCTACACAATCACCACACACACACACACACACACACTGTATATATATATATAAAGCCTTGTACAGGCACACATTCACACGGACACGCTCTCACTGGGCACGGCTCATAAGGAACATCCATCAGAATATACACTTGTGAATCTAACGCTCAATAAAGCAAATATAAACCTCCAGTTCCCGTTATCTGTCTTCAGCAGGAACCAAAGCTGTGACAGAACAGAATAAGAGAAGAGAAGAGATAAGACGAGAAGAGAAGAGAAGAGAAGAGAAGAGAAGAGAAGAGAAGAGAAGAGAAGAGAAGAGAAGAGAAGAGAAGAGAAGAGAATAAAAGAGAAGAGAGAAAAGATGAGGACCCTTACATCAACTTTCCTAGAATAAGTACATACACTCTTGCACATACAGATACCTATACCACAAAATATCTCCATTAGATAGATAGACATCTTCACCCTCCTCTTACAGATAGTTCAGAGGAGAGAGGTGGTTCAGCAAACTACATTAAGCAGAGGATGAGTCTTGTTATGCCAAAGGAATTGAATCCCATTTTTCTCATGTCTCATTGGTTCTCTCTTTTTCCTTTCTCTTACTTTTTCTGTCCACCTCTTATCATCTCATTTTACATATGATCACTGCTTTTTCTCTAAAGCTAATATCCCACGTTTCACTTGTAGTAGTGCCAATGCAATTTACACAATATGCACGCAATGCAGCGTGTGAAAGTCGATATTTGTCATTACACTCACACTTTTATGCAAATGTGTGATGCAGATAGACATATGTGAATGTACAGTAAGACATGCACTCACTACAATTTTTTGTAGTTCATGCTCTGTGCTTTAGCACATTCAATTTGATATAAAATAATAAATTCTACATTAAAGAGCCAAGTATCAGCTTTAATTTAAAAAGGTTTACATAAAAATAGAAAGAACTGTGTGGGAGGTACAGTACCCAAATTGCAAGAGTTTCAAAGTAATTGGACACTTAGCTACTGAGAGTTTCATGGGCAGATATGTGTGGTTCAAATGTTAGTAGTTTTAATGCTTTAAGGAGCTCACTTGGCTCAGAGTTGTAAGCCTGAAAGCTGCCATTTTGGTTGAGGTGGAGAATGTGGAGATGACCATGTAAGTGATGAAGATAGATATGAGGCTTCAAGAATCAGGGAGGTATCAACGATAGGTAGGTAGGTTTAAAAACACTTGGATACTATTTATAAAGGATACAGTTGTTTGACTTCATGTGTGTCTGTGCTATTCATCTGCGCGTTATATGTTATACTGCAAATATAATAAAAGCTGAGAAATTACAGCAGTTCTATTATTGCATTTCAAAATGAGTATTCTCCTGCACAGATATTGAAAAACAAGAAGTATCTAAGAACTGTGTACGTAAGCTGCAGCACAGTTGTCATCACACCTGTACTGATCTTTTAAGTGACATATGTTGCTGTATGGAAAACTATAAAAATATGATGATGATGTATCACTGCCAAATGTATGAAGGTTCAGATGCAATATGATATCTTATGTATGAGCGCAAATGTACGAGTTGATGCAAATTCAGGCAATTCAAATTAAGGTGAAGATACGTACATGAGGTGCAGAGGAAGAATGTATGATGGTAAGTCGTAGGGTTTATAAATGATTGAAAAAAACAACAAGCCAAGTTAAGCTGTGAGATCCGTCAGATACTGAGGCTGTACTGTTAACACACAATAAGAAAGCCCACACTGTCTGTGTGTAGTTACATTACAGCTAAAGTCAGTTCAGGCAGTACACTAACTGTTCAAGGGGAAGACGAATCACAGACTTTAAATAACTTTGTGGTCAAACTTGTACAAGTAACAAAAAGAGTTGCAAATTGCTATGCACGAACTCTGAACGCACCTTAAAGGTGTTACTCACCAAAGGACAGTGTGTGTATCCTTAAAATCTAAGGTGCTAAAAATATTATTTTGCTCATAAAACTCTTGCAATGCTCACTGCATAATGTTGTAACCCCTACATTGTTGACATATTCATATTCAGTAGCTAGCAGTCTTCCTTTACCCTGCCTTTGCTGGCACATTACTACATTACTTGGCACATTACTTCCACCATCTGTCAATGAGCGAAATAGCAGGGAGACTAAACACAGAATGTGAATAGTGCCATCTGTGTGCAAATGCATGTGCATTTTTTTGCACATGCATAATACGGAAACAGGGGGAAAGGAGGGATTATCAGAGGTGTCAGTTTCACATCTGACCACACCCTTGCCTTCAATTGTTTCACTTAACAAGTCTCTTCAGGTCAGACGTGTAGTGAACCAAACCTGGAGAATAAATTTGCAGACTCCAACCAACTTTCCTCAGACAAGCCTGGAAGAGTGGTAAATTATTTCAGCCTAACAAGAAAGAATTCCAGTTGCCATGACTCAACCTCCAGATACTTTAGCTACATAATGCTGATAGTGGTTGAAAACACCACTGTACTTGCCTCATACAGTGCATAAGGTTTCTGCAGAAATCTAAGATGTTACAGCCTTACGTTTAATTCATGTATAGATTTGAGGAAAGAATGACTTATAAAGCCAGATTTATAAGGCAGTATTTTGTAATTTGAGAGGAAAGCTTTGTCTTTTCATATTGCACAACAGGATTAAATACTCTCATGCAATCATTATATACACTAAGGATTATATACACTCAGATCACTTAGAAATGGATTTAAGGGATCTAATGGTGATGCTGCAGTAAGGTTTATATATATCCAGCAAGATCCCAGGTTTACTCCTGCTGTGGGTTTCTCATTCTTGTCACTGCACTACTGACTCCTGTTGGTTGGTGGTGTCACATTCCCAGTGTAGTTCATCTCTGGCTGGTGAAAAGAAGCATCAGGCAGCTCAGTGCAGCACATGTCTGTCTGCAGCTCACCACAGGCTGACAGTAGGCTTAGTAGTAACAAGGACTACAGAGCACAGGGGAATCTTTCCACAATGGTGTTTTTTCACATTTATCCCAGAGAAAACTGGGATAAATCCCTAAATAATAGATGGGAAATATCAAATTTGGAATTGGCAAAAGAGGCAAAGTAGTGTTAAAAATTGTATGAGCAAGAATATATAGAAGAAAGAAAGACTGCACATTGATCTGGGAGGACATCTAGTGCAGCTGTGTGTAAGTCTGCCCTACATGACGAGCTGTTTATATGACTGTTTCTCTGTTTCTCAGGGTGTTGTCTGGGGTTTAGCTATGTTAAGTTAGCAGACACTCAGTTGTCCCTGCTCTCTCATGAGAAAAGGTCAAGCTCGAATGAAATCAGCCAATAAGACCTTCATTGGCCCCTGTGGCAGTCGACACACACTGCTGCATTTTCTCTAGCTAACTGCTTGACCATTACTGATTTCCATCCTCTCTCTGCAGCCATTTATGACTCTGCCTTATGTTATGATAACCCCCCTGCCAGATGAGGCCATGCTTCCCTGGAAGGAAGGAGGGAGGGAAAGACTGATAAGGGAGGTAAAGAGATAGAAGAAGGGAGAAAGAAGAGAGAGAGAAAGAGATAAGAGGATGAACAGATATTGGCAATGAGGCCTGGATGTAAAGATATGAAAGATAGAGTTGGAGGTGTCTGATGTCATTTATATTTTATTCTTTTATTTCTTCTCTGCTCTATATTTATGTAAACAGAGGACAGTCCGCTCCAAACGTATAGGAATAGGAAGTTAGGCCAATGTATTTGTGTTATTTGTATCTGTACAATACATTTTGGTTTAATATCAAAAGATGCATATGAGATAGAAGTTCAGAATAAATTTTTTATTTCTGGATATTCCGCCTAAATAACATAACTTTACTGAGCAGCTGATGACAGAAGCATTGTGGAAAAAAATGCAACCTACGTAGATCAGGGATGATGGTACTGCAATCCACCATTCGAAGAAGGGTGCAGAAACACTGAAGCCATACCACAAAATACAAATCCCTCATCAGAACTAAGAACCAGAAAGTATTACTGACTGATGAGGCCAAGATTAACCTCTGACAAAGTGAGGAGGAAGGAAGGATCTAATTGTGATCCAAACCAAACAAGCTCATTTGTGAAGCACAGTGGAGGGAGTGTCATGGCTTGGGCTTGCTTGGCTGCTTCTGGAACAGACTCACTAATCTTTATTGATGATATAACTCAGGGTTGTAGCAGCAGGATGAATTCAGAGGTGTACAGAAACATTTTGTCTGCCAATTTACTGAGGAATACATCAAAACTAATTGGGAGAAACTTCATCATGCAGCAAAACAGTTATACAAAACACTTTGCCAACTCAACATAACACTTCATCAAAGAGAAACAGTAGAAAGTTTAGACTGGCCACGTCAAATAACCTTAACCCAACTGAATATGCATTATACTGTATCTGCTGAGGACATGACAGAAAGGAGAAACTCCCTGAAGGAGACTGCAGTAGAAGCAGAGGAAATCATACCAAAAGAAGAAATGTATTTAATGTATCTTGGTGTAAATACCAGGAGATAAATGCTTACATTTCTGTCTCCTGTAGTGTTAATTATAACACATACTGTACATCCATGCACAGTGTAACTAACACATAAACGTACAGTGGTAATAAATTAGAATGTATTGAAGAAATGCAATATTCAAGATGCAGAGGAACCTATTTGACAAATGAAATGGGTGTTTCTGTGGGAGGATGTGAAGCATGACGGTACATTATCAATAAGCATACAGCTGTCTGAGGGATGAAGATTTCCATCACATATTAAACATGACTTCAGCTGTAAATAATGCTTCTATATTTAAGTTGACCAGTTCCTGTGATGGCTCCTGTAAGGTAGCTGATATTTTTCTCATTTCACGTTCTGCACCTTTTTCCCTGAGTGCTTCAGACGTTCTGTAGTTATATTAGTAGAAGCATTTCAACATATTCAGTGGAGCATCCAAGGATGAAGGGTGTTTTTGAGATAGTGCAAGCTGTTATTCCCTTGTTGGGGAGATTTATTGTGCTTTGATTCCTACAGCCTACAACGTTAGCTCCCAACCAAGATAAGTGAGAATTCACTTACACAAACTCGAGAAAGAAACGAATTTGAAGTTCCACGATTAAGCCTCATGCTCTTTGCACACAAAGATAGGTGACATTTGTTTAGGCATAGTCAAACAATGACGGATACTCTATTGATCCAATATTTGAAATGGTGATATTGATATGCATGAGAATCTCTGCAAGAAATCTATGAGCAAACTTAAAAAAAGAGAAAAAGATAAGCAAGAGAGAACCCAGAATTAAAACGCCTCCATTTTCCTTGGGATTTGATGTGAAAAATAGTGAGTTACTGTACATCATGTAGGTTGTGAATGTTTTCAGGCATACACTATTACTCACCCTTAACATCTATTTACAGCAGAGGAGATGTAGTGGAAGAAATTCCTATCCTCTACATTTACAGGACAAAAAAACATTGGCTGAACCTCTGCTTTAAATGAAAGCCTCTCTCACTTCTTGGCTTGTTTGGGCTTGTGAAATGTCAAGAAACACATATTTTAGTTTGGTGTTATGGGGATGATTGCTCTGATTAAGACATGTACAACGGGAAAGATTCTGCAGGGATACTGCAGAGAGACATCATTATTCTAGCCATTTTATATTATGAGTAGATGTCATATTTAGGCAGAACATCTCACAAACATGTGCATAGGCTTCTAAATTTCTGCGTAGAACAACATGCTAGCAAACACTCTTACCTTCATAACAACTGTAAGTGAATGAATTAGAATATAACATTTGGATTGCCGTGATTGTTTGATTTACTTACAATTCATATAGTATTTCAATGCAGATGTCCAACCTTTTCTTAAGGGTGGGTGCATAAGAAGAACTGCATATATTCCGCACCCAACCCACCACTGACATCAGCATTCATAACCTTCATAAGAGCTTCAATTAAACTTTGCTCACTCCGGGACGACATGTACGTGAAAGGACAGCAGATATTTCCACGCTGCAATTACAAGCATAGGTCAGTAAAACACAGAGGCAGCTGGTACACGCCCAGTTCTTACTGCCAAGCAAATCACTGCTGACCCAGCCAACAGAGACTGAGGCAACCTTGAGCCTTATATGTTCTGTGGCAGAATACATGAAAAATATATTATGACTTTAAAAATGGAGGTCTAAACACTGTGAGAATAATCCAGACAATTCAAAATTCATTTTATTGTCCAGAAAATGTAATAGTAGTACTAGAATAGTGTTTTTGCCAGTGTGTATTCTTTTTTATATATTTCTTTTAATCAACACATTTAGTTATTAATATTGATTGACTAAAAAATATGAACTTGCCTCAAGCAGGGCTTTTTACAGCAAAGAAGTAATACCCACTAATAATCAATAACTACAGAATACTTGTTTATCCTAACAAATATATTGTTTGATGATAACTGCCAACTCAGATCGACTGCATTGGCCTGTCAAACACGTCGATGAGAGTTTGGGTCTAATTAGTTAGCCTGTGTGATTAAAACCTCTCACCTTTGCTGAGTGGCTTTATTGATCCTGAAGTCAAGTATTAAATTACTAGAACAGAAATGCAAAAACGACTTCGTTGACTTCACGGGACTAAGTTAAGCACATCTTCCCAGTATTTACATGCATGCTTTTCTTTCACTAACCTTCAAATTAAACAGTTGTATTTATTAATTTTTATTGTTTTATTTGCTGAAATCATTAATTTGAACTGTTTAGTTAAATTTTTTTAATTAATGCCCAATTTGAACATGAGATCGTCAGTAGTTATAAACCACTTCTAATTTTATTAGACTGTATTTGCATTTAATATATAAGATATGTACGTAAGTTGTTTGTTCAACTAGTGGGTTTTTCAATTTCATGATATTTCAAACTCTAAATTCAATACAATCTAATTTTAACATTTGTGTTTGTTTTTTCAATTCTCCTTATGTAGATGTGACTCAACACGTGTGCCCACTTGTCTCCCACACAGTCGTACTGTGCGGAACAAAAAAGAAGTTTGGTGATTAAACATCCCTAAAGACCCTCTGTTTTCTCTCTCAGTCTTTCTTTAAGGGGGCTTAGCTGGGTCTAGTTGTGCTGTTACCCACTATAGTGTAGCCTTTTCATCAGACGCATGCTGGTGCAGGGAGACGCCACATTAAGCTTAGGGGGGATAACTAGATACTCAACTGGTTTCAAAGGATATCGAACAACTCCAGACTAATACACTACCAAACTAGGTGGTAATCACTTTGTATGCAAAGCCATTTTAAGACAGGAGGTGGGTGCAGGTGAGCCTCAACTTGATCTGAAATCTAGAACCAAACACATGAATAAACATGCCAATTATACTGTGATGAATTTTCAACCTTTGCTAAATGCCGCCAATGCTAAAATGAGCATCCATAAAATGAGGAATATTAAGCTGCTCTGTGTACTCACGTCACAGCTTCATGTTTCTTCTTCATGTTATAGCATAGAAGCATAGTAGTCTTATAGACTGTTTACATTAATTAATTAAACTCTTAATCTATATTTAATTTTTACCAAACAGTATGTGTATGCATCATGTTACAGAATTATAAATACGCGTATCTTCAACTCCGGCAGTGGAAGGATTACGCTGCCTTTCTAAGGAACAGTAAAATGTGGCATCATGCAGTAAGACCTTTGAGTAAATCCTAGATTAATAAACATAAACGGGAACATTTCTTCAATTACTGACACAAATCTGTGGAACACAGTACATGACTGACAGTTAACCTATTAATATTACTTTTCTCAGTAATGAGTAGTGTGATGAAAAACAATCAAACATTTTATTTATTTCTATATGTGTTAAACACATAATGTGTGGGTGTAGAGGACATGGACTTGCATAAAGGCACCTTTACAAGACAACGGATGAATTAAAGAAAAGTAATTAATGATATAACAACTATTTTGCTGCTGGTAAATTATTGAAGTGAGGTAAATACTGTTTTGTATGTATAACTATTAACTGATTAGAGATTTTAAGTAACTTGCTCAGCACTGATTACTGATGCTGTGAGATGTTTGCACTGAATGGAGGTATAATATGAATAATTTGAACTGTGAAGGAATATATCTCATTTTTTTCATGAGCACAGTCAGCCACAGAGAGTATTTCACTAATAACAACATAAGTCTACATGAGACATAAATTAGGCAGAAAAAATTCTGGTGGACAGATTCTCCTTTGACTTCTGGATTAAATATGTTTCAGAGGTTTTCATCTTCAGCGACACAAAAGAAACCGTGCTGTGGCAACTACATTTAATAACAGCAACAGTGTTTCAGAAAAGTATTTGAGAAAAACTGTAAATTTCCAACATGAGCTTAATGGATAAATGATTAATTAGATTGAGGGAGGGGCAAAGACACATTTCTTATCCATGTAAACAGGATAAAAGTCTATGCTTCCTCAAAGAGCACTGTGTCATGTGTGTGTGCTATTTGCATGCTAGATGTGTGCATGCTTGTTTGTTAAACACTATCAGCGAGCATCCCTGTTCCTTCTTCACTTTCCAAGTGACTGCTGAATGTAATCAATCCAAGCCCCACCCAGCAGCAGGAAATCTATAGAGAAGCTGCAGGCTCCTATCCAACCCTTTGAATAATTTGAAGGGTAGAAGTTCATCCTGCCAACGAGGCTGATAGGTAATGTGAACCTGGCATGTGTTCGATGTCAACACCAAACATACTAAATATCTCAATTTGATCATGAGTGAAAACAGTGTGAAAGGCTAGATAACATCCTTGGCAAAGGAGCAGCATTCATTTCTCTTGGTTAGATTGCCGTATTACTCTTGGGATGGAATTCCCTGAGGAACACTATATGGCTTGTCCGATTCACTTTCTTTGATGGGCTTACACGAAAGAAACACAGGGGTGTTGAGGTGGATGACAATTTCATTTTGGGAGAGTAATTTATCAGCATGGAGGAGCCTGAGATTTGAGGTGTAATGATCTGATTCACTGGCCATCTTCAGAAAGGTCAGGAATAAGATAAATGTCATCTCCGGTGTATTCGAGGGAGTTGCTAAGGTTTCTGAATAAACACAAGACAGGTATTGACTTATGGTGTGTTAGTTTTTCAAAGGGCCACCCCTGCTGCATTGACCACTGGTGGATAATAATAAAGACCTTCAATAGGCTGACTTAATTTATCCATCCTACTGAGGTAAGTACATAATGTTTGATAAAAGACAATACTCTGATGCCCATAAAACAATCAGAAGGAATAGGTTACATAAAACAATAGCTAGCTGTACTTACAGTATAAATAGTGCATCACATGATTTCCCCATGGACTGTAACAACCTCAAAACATTCCTTGTATGCTAAAGCACTGCATTAGAAGCACAGTGATTGATCTAAGCCCCCACCCACACTGGCAGTGGGTGATGCAGTACCTAAAGGTTTGGCTCTGTGCCACGCAGAAGGAAATGGCTGAAGAGAAGTTGGTTGAAGGAAGAGATGAAAAAGGGGAAGGAAACGACAGAGAGAAATGAGGGGATACAGCGGTAGAAAAGGAAAGAGAGAAGGAGATTTTTGGTAGATAGATAGATGGTAAGTGAGACTGATTATTTCTCTCTTAATAACAATACAGTAGTTTTGTGGTAGCAAAGATGGTAAGTAAACTAGGATTTGATTGATGTATCATTCCTCCACTGGGGTGGCCAATGACATCAATACTGGAGTACCTATTAAGTGAATCCATTGTTTTAGCTGTATTTCTCCCTTGGTGGTATTCTATTTAAACTAAAGCATGCAAAAATGAATGAATAGTTACAGGCATAAACAATACAGTATAAAACAATATGCAGTAAAATGGCGTAGACACACGGTTTGTGAATATCTGCAGGATCATAATCTTAAAGCTATACAGCGCAGTAACAGCTTAAAACTTAAATATAAACTGCACCTTTGAACAGAAAAAAGATAAAAACAATGTAGACATTAAGATGAAACAAGGCAATGACCATTCTATTATCAACATTATGATCACATCATAACCATCACCATTCTCATACGCTCTCTGACATTTGGGAAATAATACAACACCCTGTGCATGTCTGTGTGTGAGAGAGAGAGGGTGAGGCAGAGAGAAGAGAAAGTGTAATTCCCACTATCACTCTGCATGGGAACATTTTTAATCCCATTTTGGCACCTTCCTTCAGAGATTTGGATCAGCATGACTCAACTGCTTGCAACTTTCCTACAGGGAAAATAATTCACGTAGCCCTTTGCCTTATGGCTTTTTTTTTTCTGCAGTTCTCCAAAAATGTCAAAGTTCCACCATCTAACTATTTAATGAGTGACCAGTGGAAGTTGACCTGAACACCAGCCTCATGAAAATCCCTTAAACAGAAAAACAAAGCAACTTCAGTCAGAGGCACAGGCAACAAAAACTGGCGAGATAAAAAGCTGCAGGGCAAAAGCTGGCTGTGTCCACAGGTATCAAAAGCCACCTACCGGCACCTCTAAAGCTTACTAACAAAGCAGTCCACATATAAAACACATTGTATTAAATTGAGCCATTAGTTCTTCTTCTGTTCTAGTGCCACAGTCATCCATAAAAGGAAAATCGTCCGAAAACCAGCGTGCACAATAGCAGTATGCTGAAACAGATACATTTTATTATTCACACCTGTGCTTTTCCTACTGCGATGTGCATATAAAATACCAATTAGTCAATAAAAAGAGAAACTAACATGAAACTTAATTTGGACATTTTTTGCATAGAATCTCTCATGTTATGCTGAGATCAGACTATGTGACAGATATGGAGTAAAGTGGAGTGAAAATGAGCATAGAGTGGGATTGATTTATCTTGGGTAGTATACCATAGCGGCCAAGAGGCAATTGAAGCAACACACAGGACACCTCATAGCTTTTCCGAGAAAATGATTAATGTGTCAGGCTCTTTTGTTTTAAAAGCTCTCTATTGCCACATAATCATTGCATATAGTTACATTAAAATCTGCATCTCAGTACTATATAGTAAATAAGCACTCCTCTGTACTGCTATAATTGCCTATAGAAGGTGTAATTTTATTCGGCGCACAGGAACATGCGTCACAGTGTTTGCATGTCCACATTTGTGTCTGCACACCTCTGTGATTGGCTGTCAAAAGGTTAATGCCAATAAATCCAGCCATCTGAATGATTAAAGGTCTCGTGCAGCATAGTGATCAATACAAAGATAGAGAGATGGATAAGCCATGGGCAGCCAGCTTTTCAGATTTCAGCTGCTTTCAGCTACGTCAGAGCAGGGAAGAAATGGGCGGAAGGGGGCTGCAGTGTTTTTTTTTTATTTCTGAAGAGCAAACAGTGTGTGTTATCATTGTGTCAGGAGAAAGCCAACTGGTGATTCACAGTCACAAGCTTTAAAGTGGTCAGTACCATTTTTGGGAACACACACACACACAGTAAATGACACGCACATCTGGTTATGCAGTAGATTGAATTAGATAACAGAGAAACCTTTCCCTCTTGTTTCAGTGTTCTATGACGGCCATCAGACACTGGAGAGGTTCAGAAATGCCAAAGGCCTAAACAGACCCAGGGGAGACATAGACTGCACCAGACACCGACCATCACTCTCCCACCAGCATCGACAGTTAGATCCACAACATCAATAAGCGGAGTCACATCACCTTCAGCGTACATGTAATAAGACTTCTTCAGATCCCATTTAAGTTCTAAAAATCCCCCCAAGTAACTTTGTTTCAAACCAAATAGTGCCAAACAACTCCAACTGTCTAACCAGCAACCTTTTGTAGCTCTCACTCTTAGACCACTCTTGGGAAATAAAGAAAGGAGAGGAGCACAGGGCTATAAGTGTTTTGACAGTCTTCAGAAAAGATGGTGGAAGAGTGACTGGTCTAATCACAGGAGCACAGAGGCAATAAGCTGGCTAATGGCTTTGACACCCATTGCCACATCGCTGCTGTACCAGAGCTACCAACTCTTCTCTCTAAAGAGCGACAAACCCAAGTTGCGACTTATGCATTAACCTAGTCTTTTTGTGAAATCACAGCTTTAAATGGTATATCTACAGTACAAGACTGACAGTTCACACTGCAGGGGTGCAGCCACGCTGGGGACTTCACACCACCACTGTCTCTCAGACAAACTCTAAAATGTAAAGCTTATGAAACAAAGACAGTTCTGGACTACAAACAGACTCAAAAGATTATTGCTATGAGTCCCTCAAAACTACAGAAAAAAAATCTTATTCAGTTTTTAGTATGATATATTCGATCTACCAATAATTTCTCTTTTAACGAGATTATTCTAGATATAATGCCAATTTTTGATTCATAAGTTGCTAAAGTAACTAATTAATTAGCAAAATTGTTGTTGCTCAATTTCATATATTTGTCTTCTTCACATGACTTGAGTCAAAACCACAGATGTCAAGAGTACTTTGCAGTGTTTCAATGAGAGATCAATAGAGTGTATATGAGCATTTATGGAGTGAATGCAAATCATTTTTGTAGATAGACCCCCAGTTGTGACAGCAGCATTGCAACAAGGGGGGTGGGGGGGTGGGGGTAGGTAATAGGATGAAACCCCAGGGGTCTATAGACACGGGATGTGGTGGTAGAATCTGCAGGGAGGGGAAGATAAAGCTATGGTTGTTCTTTAGGATAATACCAGTCATATGCTGAGACTCACTAAACCACTGTTTGGAGTCTAGCTCACATAGAACCAAGTTCTATGGTGAGTTTACACGCAATTTTGACAACGGGACTCCGTCTCCTAGATGCCGCACACAATTAACCAAACACCACACGCAATTTG
>JAUYWH010000007.1:14683212-14693689 GCA_034779795.1 Ctenopoma multispine
TGCTCCTTGGAGCAGAGTTTTACTAACTGTGTGTTAATTTTTCATTTAGCGTGTAAACGATTGAAAAAAACTGTAAACAAAGGGGATGTTTAGGTCATGCCATTTAAAACTTACCTAACACAACCTTCTCAACACAAGACAACACAACATAACATAATAGGAGTCTAGGAAAAAACAGATGAACAACATCACTGTGTTCACAGCTGTGTAATTCATAAATAAGTGAGTAAGAGTGGATCTTTTCATTTACGCTCTTGTTCGTCATTTGTTGTGCGCCTATTGTTTTGAATTTTGATGCCTGACACCCACTGTGCTGTTTATTGTATAACTTGCTGTCTGCTGCCTCCAAGCTCTTCACTCGACAGCAAAAGTCTAAAAACATTATTATTCATCTAAAAAGGAAAAGCTTCTTTAATGGTCACAAAATCATACACAGCTCTTTCTGTGTATTTAGAATAAAAGTGAAGCTGCATATTGCATTCACAGTTGTTTGCTGTTCTTCTATGGTGAACGGGCAGCAACAGATTAACTAAAGCTGTCTGCTTAAATGTAGAAGCAAAACAGTGATGTTGTGTTTCTCCAGACTTGTCTATGTCTGACCATGCCCTTGAAGAGCTCCTGTAGGAGCAAAGAGGAGTGCCAGAGAGAGGTCTAATCAGCCTGTGACAAATCAGCCTCTTCTCCAGCTTGTTTTTCATTTGGATAATGCAAGCCTCCACTCCTAAGTGATAAAATGTCTGTGGAGTGGTCTTTACACAGTCAGATTAAATGTGATCACCTTGCCAATATACCCTGGGAGATTGCCATGATTAACAGGCAAAGGAGAATAATGATAATCATATGCAGGATAATAGCCCATACCAAATGGCGGCATGATCTGTACATAAATCACAACCCATTTCCCAACCTAAAGGACACGGTTTTACCCTTTGGCTGGATTTACACAAGAACAATCAGATTTTTTAACCCCTAGGTGACCTAGATCTGATTATCTCACAACCAATTTAAATGATGATTGAATAAAAAAAAATCACAATAAATCTGGGTCATAAAGTGTTGAAGAATTATTTAGTGAAATTTTGATCATTTTATTCCATGTGAAAGTCAAAGTCAGGGCTACAAAGTGGTTCATGCAGAACAGACTGAGATCTCATGAATGTTACAATGAGGTTAATAACCCTGGGCAAATATTAGCTCGGCTTCAAACAACCCATTAATGACTACATGAGAGGGGGTGAGTCGGACGAGGTGAAACATCGTAAAACAGTTTTATAAAAACATTGTGCAGCACTTGAAAGGATGTAACAGAATCAAAGTTATTGCACATGTATGCATGTTTGTGTGCCCAGCTTATATAGAAGCTGAGAGTAGTAAAGTGAACAGATTTGTTGGACATAAACTGGGGGGTGTATATATAACTTAATGACGGTCTAATCACATCAGAGAAATTTATGGCACCACATCAGTGTTTTATTTTCCCTTGTAATCAGAGACGGTTTTAGATTGTATGCAGGTTTTATATCTGCACCAGACACAGTGAAAACTGGCAGCATCCCATGAACCAAAGGCAGCTCAAACACGGAGTAAAACTGTGAAATTAATTTACATCAACTCAATTTCTGATCCATGTGATATGGGCAGCATTCGGGTAAGACCTCTGACAAGCTTTAGCTTTACCCATAACCATCAGGGAGACTGACTCCAGACCTAATCCATATGAGTAGGATAGAATACATGATGAAAGAAAATGCAGGAACAGAGTGCAGCATTTGACAGAAAAAAAAACAGTGCAACCGAAAAATAAATAAGATATAAAAAAGTAATGAGAAAACAAGTACAACTGGCTCTTAATGCTTAGCCTATAATGAGACTGCCTCTCGAGACTAAACATGAGCAAAGGGAAAGAAAATGTGAAGCAAACATGAACAAATCAGCAACAAGAAGAGTGAAATATCATCCTTCTGTGTTCTTGGCAGGGTCAACAGCATTCAGCGATGTAGACGAGGAACTGCAAATAAGCTGAAGTCTCAGTAGACTGTGTTTGCTAACTTTGTGTTGCACATGTGAAAGGCAGAACATGCTGCCAGGCAACTAATCCACTTTCCTCCTAATGAAAGGAAAGAAATCATCCTCTTTTTTCATTCTGGCACAACTGCCATGTGTGATGGAAAGGTTACAATCATCAGGGTATCTTGCAGTCGGTAATGAAGCGTGCGAGGTAAATACTAAAGAGGGTGTACCTTCAATGACTGAATGCGATGACTGGTTGGTGGAAGATGCAACAGTTGCTTCAGTGCACATCGCTGTGAGTAGAGGAATCGCTGAAGTGCAGTGAAGAACAAGAAGACATGAGGAAATATGGACATAACAAAACATAGATAAACAGCCATAAGGAGACATTATGTACTCTTAAGATGGCAGAAAAATCTATGTAGTTTTTAACCACCTACAACCTGGCTGAGGCGTAGATAAAGTGAACAACTGGTTGTCTGGTTTAAGTGTGAATAACACAACACATTACTGCTTATGCTTTATATATATCATTTCATCATACCAAATGAGGAGATACTATTATGTAGAGCTATCCGTTGGACTGCACAGGATCTTGAGCTGTTTTGTCATTCATATTGTTTAGTACTTTTCTGATGTCAGATGTTGTGTGTATCCATTTCACTGAAGCATTGTAAATGCATTTATGCGAACCCCGAGAACAGGATGTGCTGCTGTTGTTGCGGTAGCTAATGGAGATCTGAACAAACAAATCTCTCTCTCCAAATAAACAGCTGTAAATATTTCAAAAATAGATGGAGCAATCCGATCACACAGTACAATACGATTGTACAAATCTATGAAAGCATTTTCAGACATGTTGAGTCTGCCAATAATATAAATATTTGTTTTAAAGTATCTGATAATGACCTAGTGGTTGATATTTTTAAATAAAAACTTATTATAAATGACAAAGATGTCAACGGGTGCAGCACACTGAAAACAGTGTGTGGGACTGAAAACAGTTAATAATTCAGTTAGTCTTACAAAGCCTTATTTGACCTGAAGGTCTACTGCAAATCACATAATTACTGTGATTAAAAGTATATACTCTAACGTGTGCAGGATTTTTGGTTCCTTCAGAGTTTTAATGAATCTTTTTTAAGGTATCTAAGAAATACGTACATTTTAAACAATAAACATTGTTGATGTTAAATATATATAAATAATGATTAATAAGTTCAAATATACAAAAATAACCCATGTATTTATGTACTGGAATATCTAGATATGTACCTATCTACAGTCTATGATTAGAAAACAAAGGCCAATACTCCACTACTATGGTAATATACTTCCTGGCATGTACTATAAAATGAAGTTCATGGAAAGATTTGATCACTTCCTGAAATATTCTGAATGTAATGTAATAAAAAGAAGCTTCAAAGACTTCTTGTTAATTATGTGGCCTGGTCTCTGGGCTCCAGTGATTTCTGCTGAGTGGATAGGAAGACATCACTTCCTTTGATCATTATAGCTTTTAGGAGAGGGAGGCGAGGTCATTTAGAAACTGGATGCGTTTTGGGAACTGAAAAAGGGAATCATCTGTTCAGACGGCATGGTCAAACACAGTTGCTCAAACACTGCTGATCAGACTTAATCACTGGATCGTTACGCAATAATGAATCCAGAAATGAGCTGAGGATTGACACCACATCCTCGTGAGGATGAAACAGCTCTGGAGGAAGATGAGCAGAACTTTATCTCCTGTACGTATTGACTCCTCCAGAGGCTCCGCTGGCCCAGTGTGTACAGAGCCCTACACCTTAACCTACTCTGTCTATAAAGAACAAACGCACACATGATTAGAGAGCTGGTGGTAGCCTCGAGGTTCAAGAAGTGAATCCTTTTTCACTGTGCAATGGCTTCTGATACAACTTTTAGCACTACAGGCTGGAAAGTGAAGATTTTGTAAACCAGACTCTTAGTTCATTATGCTCTGCTAGATTATCATATACAGTATATTCACTGTTAGCCTTACAGTGCAGGAGCATTAATGAACGTATAGTGCTAACTACAGCACTATGACACAGTAATTTGTTAAAAATGAACATGCCTTTTTAGCAAACCATTCATGGAAATTAGGCTGTGATGTAATCAGTTATCACAATAATAACAAAGACTTCTAATATCAAAATATTAAAATCAACAGCAACTGGTATTTCTGAACTCATCCAAGCAGCCAGGGTCAAAAATGAAACTGATGTTTAAATCACTGGCATGTGTTCTACTATGCTGTGCAAGTCAAACATTTTACAGCACATGCTACTCCAGTTAGTCCTTAAACTGAACCAGTATTTTCAAGAATTAGTGGTATGCTACAGATGTCCTCCCTTTTCTCAGCACACACACCTTAAACAAGATAATGTGACTATGCAGTCTCGGTCTCCTACTACACAGGGACAGGTAGATAAATAGGGTAAATTTAGTAGCTAAATATGCTAGTTTATGCCATCATGGGGCTATAATAGGATATGATAATCATATAATCATTATATGATTTCTTTAAAATTGATTAATTTCCAAATAAATCATTGCCCATAATTGAAATGTATGTGCTTGTGCTACATAATTGACAAACAAAGCACCGTAATATATAGTGGAGTGGGTAAAGTGTATTCAAATCTGTAGCGTGTATCTAAAGCAAACACTGCACATTCTGCATTATTCACTGCGCTATATTTATCCCCAGTTTCACACAGAGACCACTTTGAATGTAATACACAACCCTCTTGTAAGGGTCAGTGGGTAAGTAACAATCACCTCTGATCAATAATCAGCATTGCCCAACTTGCTATGGGTCAGGAAGCATCAAAGAAAACTCACACACGCCTGATGCTCTAGTTTTGGTCTCCATTTTTGTTCTCCATTGATCCTCGCCAAAACACATGCCAGGTGTAATCCATTTCTGCTGAGAGCAGCAGCTAAGCAAAGTTTTAAAGCCTTTTCATCTTCAGCAACACAGTAGTAGGATAAACGCTGTTCCCACTGCACATATAGTCAGAAATGCTGCAAAGATGTGACATTAAGAGGCAATAAAAGAAGCTGAGATAGTCTGCGATGGATTAGAAAGGGTGAGAACAGCAATGGTATGGGTTAGTTTAAAGGGATCGTAAAAGCTAAAATGGAATTGACAGCAGTGAAAATTGAGGATTGAAAGGAATTACAGGACTACTGAGATTATTGATGACACATTCCAAGAGCCTTTCCTATTGAGACCTTGTGCTTCAAGAGGAACGCGTAATCAGAGATTTACAGTGTTTAAGGCAAAATCCTAAAAGCTGTGAGCCTGTTCCTCACTGAGGGGGATGGCACCAGGCCTCTACAAAGAATACATGCACACACCAACACACTCAGCCAGACACATGTATTAATATTTGCAAACACATTAATGAACACAAACAGTGGCGCCATCCTGATCTGGCTCATGACAAAAAGCTGCTATTAGCCCCTTAACAATTGAACATGATGCCAGGCGGGGATTTTCAATCTAAAAAAAAAAAAAAGATAAATCCCTTCCAAATGTTCTTAAACCAGCGAGAGCAGCTTGTCTCAATGCTCTCTGAAGGTAAAGCAAACAGAGCCAAAAAAAAAAACTATCACAATCTGCCCTGAGAACTATTAAACATGGATAATGTGTTGAATCTGGAACGGGAAGCAACTACTGGATAGTAGCGTTGAAGCCAACTACGATGCTGGTGAAATCACATTAATATTGTTCATATAGAGTTCAGAAAGGCCTGCCAGCTATAAAAACAAATTGATCTTAAGTACTTAATTCCACTTAACTAACTGGAAAACTAAAACAGATACAGCATGGGGTCTCAGGAGATATTCTACGTGAATTATTCAAAATGAATGAAAAACAAAACAGCAGCAGTTAGTCCTTGAAATGTTAAAATGAAAAGACAGCACGCTGCAACGATTCCATGAGCATTCATCCCGGGAGAACCAACAAAAGCGAAGGAAATCCCAGCAGCCACAGCCATGCAGCAACTTTGACTTTCAGACTGATGTATTTTCTCTCCTCTGGGCTCAGGAGGGAATGAAATGAGCGTGGTCATTACTGCTTTCTCGTCATACAGAATGAAGCTGAATATTTCTGTTTCTAGTCCCTGATAACGTCTCTGTTTCATACATATAGATCAGATTATGTCAAGCATTTGTGAAAAGAGAGCAGCTATTAAACGAGAGGATGGCACTGCTTATACACATCTTTTATAACAAACAGAGGATGAATTCTCCCTTGAATTGTCCTCAGCATTAAAAAAAAAAAATGCTCCAAACATTTCCCCTCAAGAGTGATTTTATCATGTGGTTACTGAGTTATCAGGAGGAAAAAACGCATTGCTCCTGTGACAGATGTTTTCAATGATAATGCCTCCCTCATGCTCCTGCATGTGCTTTGATTTTTATCCTGCCAGCAAATGCAAGACATTTTCGTTCCTGTGTCTCCGAGGCTGTTTCTCCCTCAACAACAGGTGGACAGGGAGAATTTGTTCTCTCGAGTGAGGAGACTGTTGCGATATCAAGACATTAGATTAGTCAGTCTAAATGAAATCTGAAATAAGATACACAGTCTAACAAGACGGAAGCACAGTGCATGACAATGCAGAGTAGTGGTGTTGACTTGACTCGACTCTTTACTTGAATTGCGATTCATTAACATGCTGATGCACGAATAACAAACATTTACCCCAATATCCTGTGCACACAGAGATTCATGCACGGTGAACTCTCATCAACAACCGTCTGACAAAAGCACACACACTGTGTCAGAATGAATGTGACAGAGTTTCCATTTCTGTGCAGATAAAAGGGGCTTTGTTGCGCCTGTGTATAGGCATGTGGTGATTGAGTGAGTGAGTGGGGGGCAACTATTCAATGCGGAGATGCCTCATTTTTCTTGCCTCTCTTCCTGGTTTGCTCGGCCTGCCAGTGCGTTGCTAGGAGGAAGCTGGTACTGCCAGAAATGATGACACTGCATTGATAGACATTCTCCTGCTGTCCAAGAGAAAAGGGAAAGATAGAGACATGATCTGAAATCCTGCCACCTCCTCCTCCACCACCACTCTTCCTCTCCTTTTCCCCTTGAGGCAATCTGCTTCTCTTCTCTTCCTACTCATCGCTTTTGTATGTCTTCTTTCTCTGATTGTGATATTGTTCTTGCACAAGAAAGATAAGCCTCTACATACTGAAAGTTTTTGTCATGTTCCTTGCGTTTGACCTCATGAAAATGTAGCTCTTCCAAGCATTTCATCACATATTTTTTCTGTTGTTGCCCAGGACAAAGTGTTTTCTGCTGCAACAGCAATGGAGGCACTGAAAGCTAAGGCTCTAAGTGGCTGAAAATCACTTGAGCCAATCTTATTCTTGCCCAAAAGTAGATTGGCTGTTTGTTCTGCTGTGAGTGCGTGTTTGCGTGTGTGTGTGTGTGTGTGTGTGTGTGTGCATACCTTTGTCCAATTTCTACCTGTATGTAGTCTTAAATACTCTGACACTAAGTGCACCATGCTGTACCTAAGGGCAACCCCAACATCTTTCAGAAGTCAGTGGGTAGTGTTGCCTTTACCAGTGTGAAATGTTGATTTGGTTCCTTCCTTTATCTATATGTAAACTTACTATATTCAAATATTTGTAACAGAAGTATTTTTGTGTTAATTAAACCAATGATTTAATCTTATCAGGTTGTGAAAACGCAGATTTTATTTTGCGTTGCTTAGATAAAATAATAACACATAATGATCCTGATGCATAGTGCTTGGTATAGTTCTCATTGAATCGGGAAACCGTCAATACATGAAATTCATATAACAAATACAAAATTGCATTATGTAATGCCCTTGTGTGGGTGTCTAGGCATATGCTTCTAGCTGCTTGTCATGGTTGTCGTGTGGCTTCAAATCCTGGGTCCATACATTAAATGCATGCAGTTCTATGGAAAACCAACCCTGGGAATCACAGGAAGTTGCCTGCTTCTGATGACTAGCCCCCTTCTGTGGACGTACTTAAGAAAGCTCTTTGCTCTGCAATCAGAGTCATTTCAGACCAGCATGGGATCACTTATTTACAAGTCTAGTGGGGCCACTCAAGACAACCATGATCATTTCTGGTTTAAATATATATATGAACTATAGTTTTGACGGAGACAATAAAATAGTTCTAGAAGTTAAAGTAATGATGGTGTTTAAAAGACCATGTAAGCAATCTAACATGAGAGCCTGTGCTCATAAAACAAAAGTTGAAAACTACCTCTCACACAACAAGGTTTTTTCTATTTCGCTATGACTCTGTGTATGTCTGGTGGAGCACCGGGCCAAGCTGGAAGCCTACCTGCTTGGTGTTGAACCTGCATCACAGCTGTGGTGTTGCAGATTTTGAGACGCACAGTAACACACAAATACAATATGTCAACATTTAAGGCAAGGCACACAAAGATGCATCAAAGAGGCGTGACAGGTAAAAGACATTGGAACACAAGTAATTACACACTCAGCAAATGCTCTGACATGAACACTGTAATTATTTGCACAGTCCTAATGTGATTTTCATTGAGAGATTTGCAGGAAAAGTAAACATGCAGTGATTGAAGTGACAGTGGAAAACGCTGGATAATGCTTTGAAAATGTGTGTGAGGCAAATAAAATGACTGAATGTCTCAGAGTGACACGATAATGCGCCATGATGAACATGCTCTGTCTTCTTCAAGTGAAATAATGAATCACATTGCCTTGGGTGTGAGATGTGCAAACAGTACATTAATGCTGCTCTTTTCATCACCTCATTCTCTAAGTAATGATCCTCCTTAACCTGTTCGACCTTCACACAGGTGTAGTAAAAGGAAGTCAAGGGCCCAGTCAGAAGCCACCGTGGCTGCCTCTTCTTCTGTGCTGTGTGCCAACGGTTCAACAACAAATGCTAAAATCACTATGAAGGGGCGCCATGGTTTTTAAAAGTTTTGGAAACATTTCCGTGAATCATCAGTTGGACACTAATATTTTGGCCAAAGGTTATTGCAGAAATAACAATGAAGCCTCTTAGTCATGTTGAGTTGGTGATGTTAGTTTGGTGTTGGGTGTTTGAGGGCATTTAATTAGATATTTCTTACACTGAGTTAATTAAAGAAACAGAGGGATTCAGTGAATTCGTTAGCACAGAACTTCAGACGCTTGTTGTAATGATGATTGAAACCCAAAAATGACAGTTTGCTTTGATACAGCTTACAGAAAACTCATGTACTAATGGCTTTGTACAACAGAAATTAGGCCTACACATCCCATGAGTTCTCACAGAAATATCTGTGTTAATGTAGTAACAAAATGTATTAGTTCAAATGTGGCCTACTTACCACTGATCCGATTTAGAAACAATAACAATAACAAATCTATTATTTATCTGAGACTTATTTCTTCATCTTCAGCTGAGACAATCTGTGAGTAAGACGGACTGATCTTCAGTTTGTTTTTGTTATCTTGTTTAATTAGCCACAGAAGTGCATTTCTCCCTTTACAGGCACAATAATGTGATAAATATCCCATGTAGAAGAAAGTAACAGCTTGATCTCAGCTGTGATGTGTTGGATCGACTACTGTCGAAAGAGAATGAATCAGAGAATGAGATAAGTATAAATTGCTGCATTTTTAAGTAAACAAAACACAGCAATTACGCAGATGCTCGTGATGATTTTTACTTGAGCAAAACTTTTTTTTCAGTTTGGATAAGATTCATTAGCCAAACTGTACGTTTACATTTGGATGCATATTTAACCCAGCGCTCGACGATTCCTGCATGTTTTGTCCTCTTCACTATTTTGGGGTTTCACTCATGAGGTTTAAGCTCGGTTTTGATTTCACTCAAAGAGAGCTTACACACTAGCTTAGCCTCATCTTTGGATTAAATCCATGTTTCCTGGGCATGGTAGAGGACCCACGGCAGTGGAAGAGAGACAGAATCAGAGACTCGGTGAGGAAGATTGAGGAGGGATTCTTGTGACAGATGGTACCACTCGGCATCCGTGTCTGTGGGCAGTAATGCAAACAATGGCTCCCAAACACATTTTGGCATCTCTTCATCAATGAGGCCAGTAAGTCTGGTCTGTATTTTCAAATGACTTCACCCCTCTAGTCTTCCATACGGCCTGAGATTTCACAGGCTGTGCTCTTTTTTTCCCTGCATTATCTTTCCTTATGCCTTCCACCATCTCCATCATCCTGCTTTCTCTCTTGCCGTCAAGCTTGCTCCCCAGTTCACTCTACCTCACCCCTTGACTCTCTTTTTTTTTTTCCAATTTTTTTTATTGATTTATTTTATTATTATTATTTTTTTATAAGTATGCAAAACTTACAAGACCAGTGGACAGGGAAGGTAAGAAGAGAGAAGAAAAGTCGGAGAGAAGGGGGTAAGGGAGAGGGATAAGAAAAAGTCAGAA
>JAUYWH010000007.1:14693789-14718938 GCA_034779795.1 Ctenopoma multispine
TTGTGTAGTGATGGAGCGGGAGAAGTGAAGCATTGGGGATGGGGAGGAAAAGATCGGAGGGGGCAAAGTGCCCCCCCCCGTCACTCTCACTAGTTCACCCCCACCCTTCACCCCCTCTGTCTCAAGCCTCCCCCCTATCTGAAAAGAGTGTGAAATTGGAGAGAGCTGTGCAGCATTTCTTTGGCTGACTCCTGTTTAGCCTCTAATAGGATTTACTGGGGGGTTGATTTTCTGCTCCTTGTCTTCCGCTCTAGAATGAAGTCTTCTTTCCACCGAAGGTGCAGGTGGTGGGTAGTAAATTATACCCACTTCCCTTTGAGCTAGTCAGTATCAGAAGTGAGTGAAAGAGGGAGCTACACCCTCCCATCCCCAGACTATTATCAGAACCAGCACCAACACTCACTAAACCACAGCACAGCCATGAATACAAAACTGCATCTATAAAACCACTACACAACACTCACACACATCACAGCATTCAACCGTGCACATAAAGGCACATATTCATACCGCGATGCAGAAACAAACAAAACCTCTCCTACCATTCATACACCCACTCTACCACCACCACCCTCCCCATCCCTGTCATCTCAGCATACTTTAGGCAGCTCAATAACGTCGAAGCATAACAGCGTGTACAAAGAGAAATGATGCTAGTAATGTGGGAATGCACTGCATTACAATGGACGGAGGCTGAGGGCCTCATCAGCATCAATATGATTGGACAGAACATCTCCTCTGGGCCACCTCCTCCCCCCCTCCCCTCTCTCTCTCTATGTATCTCAGTCTCACTCACGTCTCTCTCACTCCTACAGGTAGAGTAGTATTGATGGCCAATCCCCAGCAGTGGTTTGGGGTTGTTTGGGGTCGTGGCAAAGCACTAACATCTGTCACGTTCTCTACAGCTCGTTATAAATCTGTCACACCAGAGAAGACAGGAACATGAATAAGACAAGGGGCTGGGAGACCTGTAATAAGGAAAACATATGTTGCGTGTTTGTGTGTATGTTTAACAGGCCGGTCGTTGAGTTATGTGTGGCACGCGTGCTGGTGTTCTGACAGCCATACGTTTTTTTTTGCTCTTTTAGTCATTCATCACACATTAGTTGCTTCTGTCATATGGGACAATCAATACAGGTGCTAAATGTATTTCAAACAACGATTGCACATCCAGGCCAGGATAAATTCGGTTCCCTGCCAGTTTGATGTCATGTCTGACAGTGCTAAATCACCTAAATAATATCTCTGATCCCAAATTTAAGATGCCTGTGTACATATTAAATCATGGGAGGAACAGCCAAACATCAATCAAGATTTGTATGTATGTTGTCCATTTCAAATATATCTGTGCTTAAAATGTGTTTTTCCTGCATTTGTCCTTCAGAGACAGACAGCCATCATACCACCCAGAAAACATTAGTCAGCCCTATACACAATGACCCCCCCAGAACATCCTCAATCAAACATGCCAGTGTGAAAAGCTATGAGAATACTTTGAAATCAGCCCTCAGCTGTCTGCCCGTGAAGCAGCATGGGGAGTGTGATGAATACAAAGCAGCACAAAGACCCAACGTGACTGCCACTCTTTCTAATTAGCACAATACAGAAATTCGGTTTACACTGCAGACAAACATAATTTACCCATTTCATGAAAAATCTGCAAAAAAAGATTACATCTAACAACGTAGTGCATTGCTCTCTTTCTCTCTCTCTCTCTCGCTCTCTCTTTATTTATTTATTTGCAGGACTCAGTAGAAACTTCACTCTATGCTTTACAACAAAGCTGGTCTTATTCAATCAAATTAAAAGATTACTAAAATCCCGGCTCGTGGTGACATTTAACACACTGCCAGTGATCCTTTGAATACAGATCAGACATGAATTTCAATGAATTGATGTATTTCTTGAAGTTAATCAGTGGACCAAGCCTTCTGACTCTAAAGGTAAAACCAATTTCAAAGAATTCACACTTTTTTTTTAAATAATTGGATACTTAGAAATGTCTCCATACTCCTTTTCAAGAGTTGACTCAGAACTGCCAAGAGAGGCATCTGGTACAGATACCAACACAGAGGTATCTTGCTGCAGGAGGAGTACTGACCAGCTGTTCCTGCACAGCACAGAGGACAAAACCTGTAGGGATACAAAGCAGATCTAGCATTTAACATCCCTGACCCTTCTCCATGTCTCCACTTCACCATTTTGCTCACTCTTTGCTCTCTTCCTCATAGGTGCTACGCAGCAGTTGCCATGAATTGCAGACTCTGGCTATTCTGAAGAAAAGCTGGAGGAATACATTTTTGTCAGTGTGTCTGCTAGTTCACTGTGGACTACAGCTCCCATAGGACCTCCCTGCATTACCCAGACTACATGGCACAAACATAGAGTAAAGAGCTTTGTACCTTTCACAGAACTGCACAGCCTCTCACATAACAGGTGTAATGTCACCTGTAGTCAAAAATGATCCGAGTAACAAAAGAAGTAATATTGGGTAGAAAAAAGAATACATGTAGCAGTAGTGTATAGTAATAGTCAGCAGGAAACCCAACAGTTAGAGCATTTAACACACTGCAATAATATCCATAACACAAAACAGGACACTTGCATCAACACATCCAATAAAGCATTAACACACCAGAGCCCTCTGATATACTGTTAATCACACATTGTTCATTGTACTGTTGCACAACAAATGCATAAACTGTCTCCTGTTATGCAAAATCCACACGAGCCAAGCGTCACTGTGGGCACCTCTCCCTGGTTCATCAAAAGCTCCAACTAGGCACGAATAGAAGACACTTGATATCTTAAGTCTTAATGAACCTGTCAGGCCATCAGGAGGCAGGGAATCCAATTCAAGTGTGTGTGTGTGTGTGTGTGTGTGTGTGTGTGTTCTTGTGCGTTCATGGTCCCTTTCCAAAAACTGAACAAATTTGTTGATTTATTTTTGATCTGACACATTTTCAGATGACTTTCAAGACAAAGTAGTGTGGTTTTGAATGCTGGTGGGGATGTATTAGTTGTATTAGTTATTAAAGTGCTTCCCAACTTCTGTGCTTGACACCCACGGCTATATCACAAGAGCCCCTTTATGACTACTTGTCATCTTCTAAATGTGCTCATTTGAATTTATATTAACTTTATTCATTATATCAATGCTATTTATTATATAAAAGTGGAAATTATAACTACTGCATCATTTTGTATTAGAAATATTACACGTTATGTATAGGTTCACAATTGTGGAGCAAGCTAGGAAATTCCAATATGGCCGAAGCAGTATGAGACAACAAAGTCCGTGAAGAACATGATGCCATTCCATAAAGAGTTGGAACAAAGGTATTGTTAAGCTAATTTAATACAGTAACAAGGAAACTGGATTCTTACTTACAAATTAGTTAGACTGTGCAACATGTGGCAACCACAGAATAATCACTACCGGTAAATCACGGGTTTATTATTATTTTGGAACGACTTAAATACTTTAAATACTCGACTTTTCGACTTTGTGCCTTTCTGATCAGTATGTCTTTGAAATAGGGATTACAGTTTTTCTTTTCTATGAACTGGAGCATTTGTAGATTCTGCACAATGGTGAGCAAACTCAAGCAACCTGCTAAACGTTAACCCCACACGGGTGATGAGCAGTGGGTCTCACATTGTTAAGAGATTAAATGCTGAAAAGTATATCGGTGCCAGTGTCACTTAGCTGATTAAGCTACCTCAGGTCCTTTGTACAGCCCACTGAGGACCTTATGAGAGAGCAAAACGACCGGTGGATAATTAACAGGGGCTGGTAAAATGGCCTGATCATCCAGCTTGTGTGTAGAGCTGGTAAAAGACATAACAACAAACAAACAAGACACAAACAAATCCATTACCAAGATTTATGCAGCATTATTAAATTCTCAGGGCCAATAATAGTAAAAGGGCAGCATTCCATCACATTTAGAGCACGGCGAGTAATGAGTTGTCAGAGAATCAGATGGGAGATATTACATTACCCATGCCAACACTTTGAAAGGAACCATTATTTTGACTTTTGTCGCTGCAGATTGAGCAAAGGAAAAAATAGGGAGAACAAAAATTGCACTTTAAGTTCCCTTAAGTCTATTGGCTGCAGGAACAATAATGACAAAGAATAGGAGTCCTCTTCAGTAGGGGTTAGTAGTTAGCACTGGTGGTATGGAGTGTGAAGAGGACTCAGTGGGACAGAATATTCAACAAATTACTGTACATTAGAGGAGCACAGATCTGCTTCCACTAACTGCGGGCAGATGGCTTTGCTTTCTACCTGCTTTGTTCTAAATGTATTCTTAAAAATGTGATGGGAACCTGCAGAGTTTTGACAAAATAATGTGGACACACGTTGTAAAACTGGTCATCACACTCTCTCTCCTACTTTAAGCTATGATACTGTCTGTTGATCCACCATTTCAGACTGAATTATCTCATAAACTATTTGATGGGTTGACATTTGTTGCAGGTATCCATTGTCTCCAGAGGATTCATCTTAATGAGTTTAGTGGTCCTCTTAGAATAGGTTTTAATGTGTTTGGTAATCCTCTGACTTTACATCTGGCACAATCATTAGGTCACAATTTAAATGATGTATGTCTATAGACTCCCATTAAAACTTGCATTTCTGCAGCACTGTCAGTTTGACCTTTTGACTTTCTGTAAGTTTGTTTATGGTGTGTTAAAGTCTCTGTTTTATGAAGTGTTGGCATCATTTGGTCTATTCCCTTAATGCTTTGATGGCAAGAAAAACTCCAAATGTTGCACAAATTCTGTCCTAATCCATCCTATGAGAGATGGAATAAAGCAGTGCTGATGCAATACATCTATCTGAAGAATTTGTGCTCACATCTTCTGAGTAGCTGCAAAAAAAATAATAAAAACAGGCTAAAGTTTTCTTGAAATATAGATAGGTTCAGATTTACATAATCACACAACAAGGTCGCTGCTTTTCTGTTTCCTTTCTGACACTTTCTCTAAACAAAATGCAAGACGGAAATGTTGTGGAAGCTTTGTTTCTTATGTGTACTTTGCTGCCCTAGAGGACAAACTTCTACTTTTAAATCAAGGTGGGAGGAAAATCTCAACTCTCAGATCTCAAGATGTGTGAGAGACCAGTTAAAAGGAAATTGGTTTTGTTTAGACATTCAGCATTATATGTGGATTTTGTACCGGCACCTTTCTGCATTATGGTCTGAACATCAGCTTTTTAATATTCTTACAGACATTAGTAAGGCTCACATCCTTGGGAGATACAGATGGTTCCTGCTGAGCATGACTGACTAAGGTATGTGAGACTTTTATGTTAAAGGCGGTCAGAATGGCAGTACATGCAATTAAATTGTGCATGGTCACATTATGGAGTCATCACAATGTTCCCTGTCCAAAGGGTATAATGCATAAGAAAGCACAAGAACTTAAAGTGAAATGTAGAATAGATATGCAGTGGTGCTGTTGTAGTGACATCCTTTTTTGTGTTTTTTTTCTTCCTTATTATTGTATCACGAGCTGACAGGCATCAGTATGTGGGAGATTGATATTCTTCTGAGTTTTCACAGACTTTATTCATTCTTCCCAGTTCCTCCAGCCTATAAATAGGACGACATCTGCCAGTTGTGTGGTCAGGTGGTATATCCAGTCAGCCTTGAGCTGTCATCTTTAAGCGATAAGCGCGTGGGAGGACAGAATAGTTGAGTGTTTCTATGTGCACGGTCTCTATGTGACATCCTTGTTAATATGTGCTCCACCAGTGCAAGGACAAAGTAGCCAAATAAGGACAAACATGACGCTGCAACTACTCTCACTACACCGGCACATTTTCCTCATCACCCCACGCCTATCTTAACGCTCCCCCTGCTCGCCTTTAGTCCATTCATGTTTATTCTGGTCTTGATCATAATTTGTTTCTTTTTCGTCCATACTTTCCCCACAGGACCTCATGGGTATTCTTATCCTCATTGCTCTTCTCACCCTAAGCTCATTTTTTTTTATATTTACAGCCACTATATTCTCCATTTCTATCATCCTCATTACCCCCGCTCACCCGCCTCCTCTCACTGGTTATGCCCACCCACTCCCCCTCTCCCTCCTTGCAATATGATGGCAAGGTCCTTACTGCCACTCACAGTGGGATGGCAGTGAACAAAAGAGCAAAGCAAAAGGTCATCTTATTCAAGTTGTCACTCAACACTCTCCAATGCTCCTTGCATCTAGTGCACGTATCTGGGGCCACCCATTGATCCTCGCGTCATCACCTGCATTTCATTCACCACATCTTCATTTTTTTCACCAACAAATTATGTATATTCTTAAGTTTTTGTACAGGCATGTTACTGTATTATTAAGTGCACTGTATATGATACTATCAAAATAAATCAATTTTAAGATAATTAATATGAGTATGAGTATCAGTGTGCATGTTCTCCACCAAGTGTTGGTATAAAGTGGTAGGTTTTAAATATTATTTTTGATGATACTACTGAACTAATTAGAGTACTGCACAAATAGCAAATCATTTGCTGGTAAGTTTAATTACTACACAAGGTGCAAAAGCAACCGATAAATTAACCAAACCAAAAAATGTCTTATCACATCTCTGCAGCAATAGGCTGGAGGTTTATTTACACAACTCAAATGCCTAAAGTCTGTTTCTTGTGAGCTGCATCAGGATTTATAGTTTACAATAGCACAAAAGATGTGTGAACTAGAATACTAGATATCTGTGACACTGTTAAGGACCACAGCTAAATGACATGGGATAATTATAGCAATAAAGCAGGCCATATTATCATCTTTCTGTGCCTGTCAGGGGCACTATCAATAGCAATGAGTCATGTTCCTTTTGTGCAACTGGGGACAAAAGTACAGACTGGTAACTAAGTGCAGACGACACAAACAGCCTTTGAAGGTCCCTAGGAACCCATTAAAGTCTTAATGATTCATTTTAGCAGAGGAATTTTAATCACTTTTGCATTCAGTTGTCTATGGGACCACCTTTCAATGAATGAGACAGATAACCTTGACTAAAATAATTTAATTGCTAATTTCATGTCTTTTTTATGGAGGTGTGTACATTCTGGACACTTATGCGGAATCCAAATGAGCCAGACAAAACACTTCAAGGAAAAAAGCTGAAATGGGCTGAAAGGTCTGTATGAACATGAGTATCTGGCCCATCCTTCAAGGAGACATGAAACAAGAGAAATATTTTCTATGCTGTATTAAGTAGACTACTGGTGAAATAATTGTGTTCGATCATCCTCAAATGATTTTTATTTCACATACTATATATTCCTTAGTTGCTGTGCTCTAACTCAATGCTTCCACCTAGCTTTTCACCCACAGAAGACACCTTCATTTGGTTCACTCACAAGGCGATTTGCAGAAGGCAAATGTCACACTCACACAGAGTCACAGAATCATCACTGTCTCCAGTTGCCACCGCGCTAACTGATCAGATAGATAGATGATAGATAGATAGAAACTTTATTAATCCCTCGGGAAGGTTCCTCCCCGAAATTCTTTTTCTAGCAGCAAAACACAGACTCCAGCAATACAAGAAAAACTCCAATTTTCAATGAGGAAAACCAGCTCAGGGCCCCAAACCATCACAGCAGTCAAGAATTTTAGACGTCAGACTTGTTACCTGATTGTAACCAGCAGCGATTGAGCCAAGGACGCCGCTTTCTTGACGTGCCCTCTGGCCCTAAGTAATCAGATAAAATAGCTCGGGCAATTTATTGCTTAAATGATCCAAGGGGGCTCACGCTTACCTTCCTGCACAGCCTGGAAGGGGTTGTTAGGCTCAATAAGTTTCACAGAGTGGGTGATTTTCTCGCTCTGCAGAATGTCGTCATTCAGACTCAGGTCTGAAATGGCAAGTTGGAAAATCTCGTCATCTCGCACAGCGTTTTCCTCGAATATGGCACCTGTTGAACAAAATAATCATCAGCTTATTTTGGAGAGAAAGAAACTCGAGGCAGTGAAGTGTGATTGCACGGTGGAGTTGAATGTGGAGGAGACAGTGAATGAATTGCACGTTTTATTGCTGGACCGTGACTTTAACAAACCCCTGTTTAAACATTATGCAGCATGTGAGCCTCCAGTGAGATTTCAGCACCACGGAGAGCGACACGGTCACATCACCTACAACACTGACGCCTGAAGAAGCCAAACTTAGACAAATGATCGCCACGTCTATTAGATCAATGACACCCTACCCAATAGGCATTATGGGCCCTGTGTGGGAGGGATACTGAAGCGGTCTCTCTCGGTCTCTTCCTCCTCCCTCTTCCCTCCTCTGTTGATCAAAATGGCATCGGCTGCTATTATAGGAGACATGCATATATCACGGTAAAGGGTTTCAGGAAGCGAAAAGTATAACTGAGGTACTCTAACGTTATGTGGGGCGTCAGCAATTATTATCTGGAAGAAGTCCCACCGCTGTGTTAAGCCAGTGACGGAGCACCTGCTGCTTGCCAGGCTGTTGCAGTAAACTGTGAGCAGCAGCAGCAGCAGCAGCAGCGGCAGCGGCAGCGGCGGCGGCGGCGGCGGCGGTAGTAGGGCAGCACCAAGGCGAAATGTGCTCACAGTGACATTGACATTTTTATCTGAGATTACAAGGCCGGTCACTAGAAGTGGCAACGTGACTGTGCGAGTGGAAAAGGGGACACAAACCGAAGCGTGTATTCAGTGTCAGTACGCGCATGAGTGGAACGATCCTAAATGCAGCTGTATTTCAAAACTATAAGATGAAATGTTATGCGGCGTTTATTAGAATCAGAATCAGTCAGATGTCATGATGAGTTTAAAGCACCTCCCTCCCCTCAACTCTGGTTTGAAGTTTGAGTACAAAGAGGCTCTATGCGTTTCGCATCTCTAAAACGAAACTCCACTAACATACCTCCCCCCCCGCCCTCTCCGTCTTGTTATTGACATTGCAGTCACGTCCCGGTGAAAGTTGAGGCTTGTCGGATACAGACAAGAGGCAGCTTGGTCTATAAAAGCATCAGCCACTTGGCTAGTGGACATTAATTTAGTCAAAGCTTCGCTGAAGCAGGCCTCTGTGGTGACTGTAATCCGTGTTTTGAATACAGAATTGCAGTTTAGAGGCCGACAGTGCTGAGGTTTAAGATGTGGAGACAACATGAATGCAGTGATCTACGCCGGAAAGTGAAAGAAATGTCAGCAAAAAATAAAAAAGAAGAAGTAGCAATAGTAATAAATAGCAAGGCGAAAAACCTCAGAGGCTTTGCCGTTTACAAAACACCAACTTTTCAACTCGCCTGAGAGTCAAAGTGTTGCTTAAACGCAGAATGCAAGCTGAATAGACTATTTATCCCGCCCTCTCACCAAAATCCTGTGACCAACGCAGTATGCGCTGGCTGAGCTTTATTCCCGCACGCATCGCCTTTACACCTGTCTAACCCAAACTGCATGTTTGTTTGTTTTTCATCGGACGCTTACCGATATGTATGATGGAGTCCGCTTTAGCCGAATTGCATTGCAATATCCACAGGGAAAGGCAGATCAACAGCAACTCCATCTCGGGATTTCAGCGAGGCGGCTCATCCAAGCTCCGCTCTGCTGTCCTATACTGTCCAAATGGAGCAACCAAAGAAAAAAAAAAAAAAAAAAGGAGATGATGAATAAAACCCAGTGAAAACAGAACCGAGGTCCTCCTCCTGGCAGACGAGACCCGCATGAAAACCTACAGACCACAGTTTTCTCTCTCTCTCTCTCTCTCTCTCTCTCTCGCTCTCTCTCTGTTTTTTTTTTAAACCAACAGAAGCAAACCGACCGCAGGAAGGTGGGCACAAAAAGACAAGGAACTACCGACGGGGACCCGAGGTAAGACTGAAAAGACAAGTAGCCCGGTGAGAGAGACCGGTTGCCTCTCTCTCACTCTCTCCTCTCTCCCTGCGCTCCGGCGTCTAAAGCATGGCAAGCAGCAAAAAATGCGGAGGAGGGACACCCCTCAAACTATACACACACACACACACACACACACACACACACACACACACTCATAAAAAAAGAAACACTCTCTTCAGTCCTGTCTCGATCACGTGACTGCAGAGCCTTCACGACTCGGCTGCTGTCCCGTCAAACCGGCTAGAAATGATTTGGACTAGCCGGAGAAAGACGCTTGCAGATAACTTAACGCATGACCGGAGGTTTCAGCAGGCGAAGCAAAAAAAAAACCCCTCTATAACCCGACGTGTCGTTCTGAAAAGAGGGAAAAACGCGCGACCAAAGCTCACACGGCAAACCTAACGCATGGCTCCAGAGGCGAAAAGTCGACGGCGGTGTAAACAGTTTAGTTTACTTTTCTAAGAAGTTGGCGTTTGCAGGAGAATATGTGAGGTCGCAGAGCAGGCGAGACACGTTTTAAGGTTACCTCAGCGGCGCCGGAGCGCAGCTGATGTGGCAGGGAAAAAGGATTTACACACCGTGTTCCCCGGCGAGGAGCTGAGGGATGAGGGACAGACGTGACAGAAGCCACAACGCCTGACTGAACCGGAGAACAGCTGGACGGAGGAGCATCTCGCAGAGGAACAAACACAGAAACACAACAGTGTTTTGTTCGATTAACCGACTGCTGCTTCACCACAATTGACGCCATCCTTGTTTTCATCACAGGAACATAAAATTGGGGCTCATTTCATTTCGAGGACACGTTTTGTTTTTTTCTTTTTTGTGAATCCGACTACAGGGGGGCAGTGATTCTCACTGGGGACCAGTTCGACGTCTCACAGTACTTAGGTACTAAACACAACAATATCCACCGTGCGCACAGCTGTAAAAGTCGTACAAGAGACGAAGTTTCTAGATAGGCATAATCTTACAATTAAAGGATATTTCTCGTGACTTCACTAAAAACGGAAATGTCTCTTAATTGTTTGGTTAAGTCTGTCAGAGGCACAGAGCGCAAACTTTCAGCACCAGCGGCGGTGGACAGCTCCTCCAGTAAACTGCTCAAGAAAAAGTCACCTGTAGAGCGAACCGCTCCATCACTGCCCCTCACTCTTTGACTGTTGCCTTCTCTCTCTCTCTTTGCAAAAGAGATAATTTGATAATAATGCTTTACAAATCAAGCAGCACGCGTGGACAAAACTAAACGAATCCACATCATTTTCACATCTGTGTTCTGTGTGACTGTAACCGTCTGGTCTTCATTGCAGCTTAAACATGCACACACACCTCAAAAGTTGTTAGAAAATCACACACCACCCCTACTGGCCACATGTAGACACTGCAGGTCTAGTTGCGCAAAATAGCCCATCTCTTTATAAGATTAATGTCATGTGTCTTGAGTGACAGTGAAGCCAAATTGCTCCATAAATTTCTCTGTCACTTATAAAAATATTTATGTCTGAAAAATTGGCAATTGTTAACCCACACATCAGTGCCAGAAGAGAGCTACAGTGTAAGAATGAATTGTTACTTTGATGTCAGTTTCAGCTACAGTAGATTAGTGTGGATTCATTCAAATGGGATCAAATTTGACACATTAACTATTTCTTTCTAACAGAAATTAAAATACCATAACATCCCCAGCAGAGGAATTGATTTCTTAATTTTATTGATATTCAAGGCATTATGTTGCAGAGATTTCAAATTATTCATTATAAATATATTTCTTTCTATCTTAAAACTGCGGGATTCTTTCTCTTAACTTTTTTCTATATCATGGCTACATCTAATGCAAATATGACATTTATCGTCTTCTGTTGGAGAGACTAATTGACTACATCTTGTGCAACTTGTACAAAATCTGCATCAGAATAAAAAAACAAACAAACATCTGTGTCACCAGTTCACATCTGTAAGCTGAAATGTAGTCGAACAATAACAGCTTGTGCGTGTGTTTTATGTACCCGAGATGTTGAAGGATAAAAAGAAATGCGTGTTCTAAATCAATGTGATCCACAGCTGTGACAAAACAAAGAATATACTCTCTGCGACACCAAAAAGTAGGTTAGAGTTTCATGATTGAAAGTGTGAAATACATATCGCCTGATGGATGCCTGCATAAAGTGGGAACATGTAAGGAAAAAAAAAAAAGAGATATCAGAAAAGCACATTGAAAACTTTATCCTCTACATATAGAAAGATATTTATGAACTATTGGCACAAATAGCACTGCGTGTTTTGTGCCAGGAATAGGTGAGTTCAATGCATTTGTAAGTAGATTTAACATGATAGGGGGAATACCTTTTCATGGAAAATAGGCCATCCAATGGATAATCGCCCATTTTTGGATTCATCATGCAGCTGATTCATACCTGCTCTGTTTTTGGTCCAAAAATATCCCCTGCTGATCATTTCCAAATTATAACAATCACTGGCATCTGTCAGTGTTTTGTTCCTTCAGTTCCAGTGGTGGAGTGCATCTCATGCACCTTCGGGGGCGTCAGCATAAGTTAGTCTCAAAAGTGCTGCAAACTGTCACCGGCACATCGGTGGGTAGGTCACGCCTGCTCTCAGCAATGAAGGTGGAAATTCATTGTCACACAAACCTGAGTCATTAATGTTTATGGCTATGAGCAGTGAAGTGGAAATGAATGAGTTTTTCTCCTCCTTTTGGGAACAAGGCCAGAAAGTGAATTTAGTGAAGAGAAGCTGTCACATTCAGAAGTATCAAAGCCATAAGAAAAACCTGTGGTTGGTCACAAATAGATAAGTAAAACTGCTACACAGTGATGTCTTACCAATGGCCTATTCTTCTTTTATAAACTCATGTTTCCTTCGTCCTAAATAATATGCTTTTCTAACCAAAAGCCTACGGCGCAGGGCTTGGCATGATTAATTGGTTCTATAGAATAACATCTTTGCATTGTGGATCCTCAGTTCCGTCTGATGACTCACATCTCTCAATTTAATCTAAGTTATTTTCTTATGCCTGGCTTAGGGCTGTGCACACAGCTGCATGTGAAATGATTGCTCTTTACAGGGTAACACACTGAATGCCTTTATCATTTAGAAATGGTCTCTGTCTTCAATGACTAGTAGTACTATTAGAGCTATTGTAGTTTCACTGTGTCTCTTTTTGACTGCAATAGGAGAAATTCATATAATGGTGTTCTATTCAAACACAATGATGAACATTAATTACTATCTGCAGTCATAGTGTTTGCTCTTATTCTTGTACACAGTCCTATGATTAAATTATTAGTGACATACCATAAAACAAGTGTGAGTTTAATCACTTCATTAGCCTTTGGCATAACATATCCATGGTCTACAGCAAGAACTGGACAGAGCTAGAAGCATACAGTCAAATGTAGTCTGCAATTAGACCAGTTAAAGCAGTATTTGTCTGGGGTTCACACAGTATGTTCATGTTGCTCAGTATTATCAGTGATGTAATGTACTAGAAGCTTCATAGGGAAACGAGCACATTAGAATATCTGCAAAGTAGCTAGTTCGCTACTGTCGTTAGTAGAATAGCAAGAGAGGACACTGTCACCTGCAGTTGGCCCTGTCCTAACCGTTGTGGTCCAGGATGTGAGGCCTCTGCACCAATTTGGAGAAGGGTTAAATCTCAGACAAGTTGAAAATCCATTCATGTTAAACAGAAATGTGCCGGGAATAGCAATACATGTCTGCAGCACTGGAGGTGAATAAGCAAGACTCTCTCTTCCAAATACACAGCCTGAGGTAACATTATAGATTAATCATGTTATGGGAGAATAAGCACAACCTCCATCACAGACTCTGAATTTCAATGAGTGAATTGTTGACTACCCACATTATACATTTCGACATTACACCATACTGACCCCTAGTGAAATATGTACCATGTAATAAATACCTAAATGATTATATACAGTATATGGAAAAATATACCAGTGGACAGAAGCTCTGAAAAACAATGGAAAATCTTGTTACCCTGGGGCGAAGAATGTAGACAGCTGCCAGAGCAGAGGTTCTGTATGTTTTCCAGCCTGAGATATAACTCTGATTTCAGTCTTATTCTAGTATGCAACCTTCAAACATAGTCCTGTTTATTGATTGCGGGCTTGTTTTGGTGCCTCATCTGTAATGCAGCAGATCCACGCAAAATGTAACTCCACTGATCATACAGTAGAGTTTAATATTTATGTCTCATCTTGTTCTGTTCACACAAAGAACAAAAAAAAAAAAAGCTGCCTGCAGAATAAACTGGTTTTATAATTAATTATGGTTTGAGAAATGCAAAATCAGTAGCTCTATGGATTTATCGTATGAGCCTAACTGAAACAAGCTGCTCGTGACAAGTGAGAAGAAAAAGCAGCTCCTCTGATGTTCTCTTCTTTTCCCTTTTTTTTTTTTTTTAACCTGTGCCTCATCGGCATGTCTGTGTGCAAGTGGGAGTTGATGGAGGTTACGCCTATTAAAAAATAAAATAAGATGAACACATACACCAAATGTGGCCAGTGTTTTTGTTTTTGCTGTCGAGAAGTCTGTGTGGACAGTATGTTTACCTCTTCGCCAGCCTGTTTATATTGCTGATGAAATATGAAAAAAGGAACCAAGTGCAATTTCAAGTATCTGAAAGTTCCTGTTTATTTTAATAATGGCATTCGTCTGGAAAATCTGCCCATGAATTCATAATGAAATAAAAAAACTTGTTGTTGCACAACAGCCTTCTTATTATCCAGCATTAACGGGATCTGCAAAACACTAATTGTGCCTGGAGAGATGTTTACAATTTATATACCTAATAGTGACTGTTCAGCCATTTGATTTTGGGTGCCCTGAGCAGCACACTTGAATCCAGTCCTTGTGTCAGCTACATTTCACTCCAGATGTGCCTGCAAGACAGTCATTAGCGGGTGAGGTTGTTTAAAGGGGAGCCAATTAGAAGACACATACTAGGAAATCTACCTGCAAAGCAGTACCCTTTGCAAATGAGCACAAAAACAAAATCCTCTGAGCATTTCAGTTTTTTAAGAACAGGTCAAACTGATTCATTATTAAATTCTGTATTAAAGGAAAACTAACAAAGCAGCCAGAGAACACACAGTAGTGAATCACAGAGAGGCCCTGTCTGCCAAACATCTATTATTCCAATTATTCACAGTCAGTAGCTCAAAACCATAGAAAATAATTGTCAAAATTATGTTTGCAGACAAATGCTTGTGAAAGTGTGGCCATTATGGAAACAAAAGAGTCTAAAGGCACCGTGTAGCAGAACACTTTGGTCAAGAAGCTGTAAGAATATTAGACTGACAAGATAAGCTCGACAGATGATAGCCTGTACTTGTGGTTATCGTTGTGTACTGAACATAATGCTTTGTACACATATTACAGTGCAGCAGGAGGGAGAAAACAAAGACACAGACCACTGCTCGCAAACAAGCTTGCAGTTTTTAATCTATTTATAATGATGTCAAGGTTAGGTTTCAGTGTTCTGGGAAGTTGGCCCAGTGTAGTGAACCTGTGTGTCCGTCTCTCTCTCTCTGCCACTTTCCTCTCTCCCTTCTCACTCTGTCTCTCATGCTGTCCCAATTTCACTCTTTTGCTTACTAGTCCTGTCACTGCCACCTTCACCAACTTGCTTGAAAGATCTTTCTCTCTCATACTGTGCATAAGAGGTGAACATGACAAGAGTCTTGGGATTCAGCTCAGTTCCCAGTACATGTAAATCTGTGGGGTTCTTCCCTTCCCTTTGGCCCCTAAGCCAACTGTTAACAAGTTGAATCCTTGAGACTAATGACAAAATCTAACACAATAAGCAAAAAACAAATTGGATTTCTTCGCTGTGGCTCCAAATGTATACCTCCCTTGTGCTACATTTGAAGCACATCCTGAAACTCAGTTAACAGAGTTCCTGTGCAGAAATGTCCGTTTGTGCTCAGTTACCACTCACAGCCAAGATTTATTAACATCCTGGTTAATCTGTCTCTTCAGAACTGAAAACATGCAGGAATACGCCTCATTTCCTTATTTAAAGGGTGATATTATGTAAAAAAAATCTCTAGTTATATTAGTGGCTTCCATTTGGTTGATTATCCTTCAAATTTGGGGTAACTGACAGACTATCCTGGTGGCATCAGATTAATTAGAATGAGACTTAATAGACCTAGCCAGGCTCTATTGGATTAATTAATTGGCAGATGATGTAGTCTAGTGTTGCAGACCTCTTTCGTTAACTGTCACACTGCATTTGAAGAGGAAGTGCCAAGTGATCCATTTTGTGACACAAACATGATTAGAGTAGGATATTATCCCACTGGGGAAGGCCTTAGATCATTTTAAACGCACAAGACTGAGACTGAACTCTTGAACAGTACGACATTAGACAAAACTTGCAGTCACTCACAGTAAACGGGGGTCCCCTGCAGACAGCGGTGACCCTTCACTGGGTTCGACAAATTTAAAAAGGCGTTGCATTAAGTTGGTTTTACACTTCCATAAAGCTGGGAGCTTTGCAAAATCAGATCAAAAAGAGAACAGTTAAACATCAAGGCAACCAACATATTGTGACTTCTACAAGCCTTCCAGATTAAACATAGTATATTTCACCTGTCACTACACACCAAAAAAACAGTGTTAAATTAACACTTAGAGTTTTAGATTTGACACTGGGGATTTTGCTGTGTACACAGGTTAAATCACCACGTTTTTCAAACTCCACACCTCCAGATTGGGCTGCAGGATTTTGTTCTCCAAGCCCAAACTGAGATAACTGTGATGATATAATAGAGCTCAGCTTGGGAAAGACTGACCTTGTATTCCTTCAGGAGAAATAGCTGTTTCTGACCATTACTGCTGCTCTTAGCAAACATGCCATCTGTGACCTGCTCCTGTAAACTGTAGTGTCTTATTCCTAAAACAAACAAGACAAATTTACTTGAAACATACTAAAACTATGTATTTGGATTTTAGCCCTCAACTTTGAAATCTGTGTTTTAGTTCACTTTAAATCAGTGTAAGAGGTAAAAGATAAGAGATAGGAGAACTGGAAACAAGGAGTAATGCATCCAAAACATTTTCAAAAGTTTCAAATACATTATAAAAGCCATAACATAAATCTTTTCTGCCTGTTCTGTCCAATCATCTTGTTGTGAGACACAATTGTATGAGAAAGGTTTATGTGCAGGACAACAAAGGTACGGGCACGATTGTCAGTGCTTTGCTGTTAATAAAACAGATTGAAAAATTGTGTGTGACCACAGATGTCTTATGTTTTTGGCCTACCCCAGGCTTTTTGTGGGAGGATAATATTTTATTCTGTCCCCATGTCTACCTTAGCTGCAGGCAGCATACCTCTTGCTGACAGATGATAACAGTATTTATTCACAATGACTGTGACAGGGAAAATGCATGTGTATGGTCAAGGAAAACCCATGTTTGTGTGTGTGCAAGCTGGTGCATTTTTCATTTATGCTTTTGCCCAGAGGGAATATTTGATTCTGTGTTTTCAATTATTCCTGTTTAAAGTATGGCTTACCTGGAGTGCGGTGGCAAGTGTTTGATTGCCATTTTAAGAAATACTTCGATGAGATCTGAATTTTTAAGCCACACGGCTGAGTATAATCAATAGTATAAATGGGTTTTCGCTTTACTTTAAAACTGCTTAATTAGCCTAAGCCTAAGGTTGCTGAAAGACAAGACTAAAAATATGTTAATTATTGATATTTCAACGTAACCTGGACTCTAATTAGATCATTTATTATAACTAGCATGAAATGTGCAAATATCATTTTTTTTGCAGTCAGACTGGTGTGCAAAATATCGCACAGAGGCATAATTCATTATTTAGTAGTCTGAAGAAAGCAGTGTGTATGTTTGGATGTTGCTAAGCAGCAAGGGAAATAGTCCAAGGGGTTTACCTTTCCCAACCCCTCGCAGAGTTTTAACCCTTAGTTCTTGTTGTGTGAGAGCCTCCACCTGCTATTCTGTTTGAGATGTTAATGGTGTGTGTGTGTGTGTGTGTGTGTGTGTAAGAGAGAGAGACAGAGGACGAGAGGGTGGTACCATCTTTAACCAGCTCAATACTGAGTTCGGTGCTTCAACACATCTGAGTTTATTCTCTAGATGTGATGGTCCCCAGCTGTTTCCAATCTTGCTTGTGTGTGTGCATGGTAGAGAAGGCACCAGTCTGAACCCTGGTGCGCACACACACATACGCTCCCTCTCCAGACAGCGATCATCTCCCAGTGGCTGAATCACAATCGCAGTCTGCTGGGGCAGATTATACAAACAGGTGAATCGCTGGCAGAATCTTGAACATGCAGACATAAACACCTTGTTCTATTTAATTGGTACACTGAGGGATAGAGGTGGTTTGATGACAGCTGCATGTAGATAAGTACTTATTACTGTTGCATGCAGAAACCTTCTGAATCCAGTCTCACTAATTTTTCATGCAGTTGAAAAATGAAACCACCAGCTCCTCAGTGGGGGAAGAGTGTGAACAATGAAAACCAATAAAACATACAGTGCAAATCTTTCAAAGCCATTAACAACAACAATGGAACCTTCCTTCCAAGTTGGGAATGACTTACAGCTCAAGCAGATGGCTGACCGACTGCACATGAGTGAGAGTTGGTCTGCCTGTTTTTGAGATGTGTCCTGCACCATTAGCTTTATTTGGACCTCCGTCTCTAGTTTTTCACTAAACTAGTGGCTGACCACACTGTGACTGACCAATGGGCCCCAGTGCCATTTCAACTTCCTATCACACATATTCTCCATTAGAAGGAAACCATCTGTAGTGAGTGAGAGTGGTGTGAAAACAGTACAGACCACCACTTGCTGTTTTTTTTATCCTTTGACATGAGGGACAGAGCTCAGATAATCAGAAGGAGCTCATAGAGGGGATGGAAGGTGTTGTGGAGCCTTTATGGACAAGCTGTAAAGGCATAATAAATTATTATGCAACTTTGTGATATGCAAAGACTGATCGATACATTACTCATTATCTAATGCCTCATCTTCGGGTAGATGATGAAGATGAAACGTGTGATCCCTTTAACTCAAAGTTTGTGAACGAACAAAAAGTTAAAACACACTGATGAAAGCAAGATGGCCTGAGAAAATGGTGAATAATGTATAGTGAACTGGAGAAGAATTGTTCTGATGTGTTTAATTTTGACAAGCATGCAGTGAAGCTCACACTGTTCTGCAGCTCAGTGTCTCTCTGTTCTCAAAGTGAGATGTTGCCAAGAAACTCCATCTAAAACGAACTAAAACCTGCAGTTAAAACTAGAAACACAAAGATGCTTTTCAACGTTTAATCGTAAATTTAAAGAAGATTGTTTTGATCTTAAAAAAAGTTAAAAAAAACAACAACCCTCGAATAAATGTATAAACAATCTTGTCATGTTCCGAAACATCTGAAGTCAATTCACACCTCAGATTGATTCCTCAAACAGCTAGTGTTCACTGAATGACTTACAGCGATTTGATTGTGGTTCTTTGTCTGATTTCTGAAGACAAAGAAAAATACCGACTGAGGCACCACAACAGCAAAGAGAAAGGACCAACTGTTGTCAATCACCGCCCTGCTGCAAGTGGAGCTGTTAAGTCTTGATGAAAAAAAACAAACATTATAGTTTGAAGATGGCTAGTTCGTTTTCTGCTATTGATCAATTTGTTGTGGCACTGGGTGGTTTGTGTAGGCGCGGGTGTTGGTAGGAGAGTGTTTGCTTTCCGCCAGTGCTCTTTGTTATGATATGCTGTGCTTCAATTGCTTCCTCAGTTGAAAGTCCCCCCTGAGATATAATGCAAATGAGCTAACTTCTTAAAAGACATCATGCTCTGTGTTCATCCAGACACTCCGCTGAGCCACTGCGAGGTGTCCAAGACGAGCTCACAGTGAATGCTGCTAGAAGCAATTAGCATGTCCGCTACCATCTGACATTCTCCTTATTTAAACTTGAACGGAAGCGTTAAGAGTATTTAATTAAGAGAAATCCCTTTGCGACATCTCTGTCTTTAATCTCTTAAACAATCCAGTAAAAACTCATTTTTCTACATTTTTAAATTGGTGTGAGGTGAAATCAGTTGCAAGCACGTCGAACTGAAATAAAATTTACTTTAAAAATCTAATTTGTGATATTATCTTAAATTCCTGACATTTTAGTCACTAACTGTGCAGCAGTGGTTTAGATATTATTTCCTCCATGAATACAATTCCAAGAAGCCTCTGCCTTGGGAAAGCACATATTGAAAATGTAGGAGAGCAGTTCCTTTTCTCAGGTTTTTTTTAAAACAAAATATGGCAGTCTAAAGAAGACACCATGTAAAACAGATCTTCTCTAATACATGCAACTCAGCAGCCCATTAGAAAGAAGATGAAGAGGGCACCAGTGGGGAGGTTTCTCTGTGCCGTGGCGAAGCTGGTGAGAGTCAGAAATTGACTGTGGAGGTGTTTGATAAACCAGTGGTGAAATTACTCTTTTTCACTCTTTCCTATTCCACTCTCCCCTCCAGCACAGCACATCTACCATCGCCACCTCCAGACCTGGCAATTGAAAGAGAAAAGCTGATCAGTCATGGAGCATTTCTTTGAGTGTATATGTGCGCGTGTGTGTGTCTCTTTCTGGCACCCTGTGCTTTTTTTTTTTGTGGCCGTGCACGTCTGCATGCTTGTCTGCGGGAGATTTTCATTATCCAGTTGCTGATCCCCTACAGTAGCCAGATAGCCTGATCTCACATCAGTCTCTCAGACTCTTAAGGGGCACAGTTAAGAGATTCCTTATATAGCACCAAGCTCAGGCAATCAGAACAGGGATATCCATCAATAAGCTAGCCACACAGTCATGTGAAGCTCAGTGGGCTGATTTCAAGCCTCATAATACTTTTCAAATCATCACTCCGTTAGTCGAGAAAGAGGTAAAGGGGAGAAGGATGCAACAGTGAGGGTGAGGAGGTGGGAGAAGAAGTGACAAACAAGACAAAGCTCATTGATTTTTCCTTTAGAAGTGATCATTCTGTGCAGCCGAGCATGTTTTGTGATTTTAGAGTTCTCAAATGACGAAACAATAGATTAAAGACCCTGAGAGTGTCTGGTGTCTAACACACCAGTCCCGCACAGAATTCTCAGGATATTCTCCTGCAGTTTTCCGGACACACGTTTAAGACCATTTAGAGAGGTCTTTAAATGTGACATTTTCCAAATATAATTATCTTATTAACTACAAGTAACCCATTACCCGTGACAGATGCTTTCTTTACAACATTCCCATTGCTGGCCAATAACCATTTACAAGCTAGTTTGGTGTTTTATGATCTCTGTTTATTTAGATTCATTAAATCATTACATGCGATATTCCATACTTCATAAACCTTACGGAATTATAGTGTTGAGGAGGTTATTCTGCCGCTTGACATATTAATCCTGAGGCCATTCTGACTTGACATTTTATATTGAGTCACGATGGGAGGGAGGTTGTGAAGCAGATAATACTATTCTATTCTGTTAAAGTTTTAGAGACATTTAAAATCCACGTTTTCAGCATTTACCAGACATATACTACATTAAGATAAGCCCAATAACTGCAGATAGCTACAGTGTACATTATGCTCTATTTGTAATGTTCCAGAGGGGGGATTTTGTCCTCCATGGCTAATTATAAATAAAAAAAACCTATAGAAATGACAACAGTGTGCTGTCAGACCATATGATTAACGCTACATCCTTTAAAAAATCCGACTTCCCTTGTCAAGGCCATCCTGGTAACAAATTGGGTACCAGGTGTTTTGTTGGCAGCAGACAGAACATGGAGGAGATAAGCCTGACCTCGCCTTCCTGCCAAAGGACACGACAGATTATGAAAGAACTCATGCATATTCTGCACAACCCCATCCTGAGAGGAGACAGCTACTGTATACTGAGTTTAAGACTCCAGGCCACAACGCGACCTCACCACCGATCCTAGACAGACCATGATGTGTGGTCATAAAATAGGATTTCATGGCTTTGGGGGCTACATAGAGGGGTAGCAATTGATCTGCTAGTGTCAACTAATCATACACATGGACAGTTGTACGCAAGGACATGAATAAAAACACAAAGAACCGCACGGAATGTCTATATCCTCATTACCATGCCTGTCTGCACTCATATACATGTGTAATGCACAAGTGGGGAAATACTGTAGTAGTACATCACTTCCCCAACATTACCCACTGTTAATGCTTGTATAATTACCTTTACAGACCCCTCTTTGAGAACCAACAAACTTGAAACACTTCATATATAAAATTAATGATACTGAGTTGCACTAGACAATTAAATTTTTTGAATGTTTTATAAATGATTTTGTCTTCAAGTTTTTTTTTTTATGTGACTGTTTCTGAGACAATTACTGAGCAACAATCAGGCATTTGGCTTTCACAAGCCTGAAAAACATGAACGCTCCTTCATGATCTGTGCAGTTTTCGAGTATTATCACACTCATCTACCCTGTAGCTAAAAGTACCTACAGCACAAATTCTCTTTCATTTCCTCCCACATGCTCAGTAATTATCACACCTTAGGTAAAAAATACCTGCAATATAATTCTTTTAAGCTTCCAGATTGTTATCACTTATATGCCCTTTAACTTCACATCTTGTTTTGATGAATCTACATGCATTTATCAGTTCTGGTCCTGGTACAGCAAATTATGACTCAATGAATGGGTTAGAGTTGCCAGCCATACTCCATAACTATTTTCTAACAGTTTTCATTTTTTGTGAAGGACAAAGTGTGTTAAGATTCATAGTGGCAGCAAATAAACGTTTGGATTGGGAACACTGAAATAGCAGCTATGCTAACACCTCTGTGATGCCGCACTTTGAGCGGCAGTAATGAATTATCACCATTTCTTTTAGTTTAGTGGGTTATCGTGCTAATATTTCCTAATTAACACAAAACACAAAGTTAGTTTAACAGGTATTTGGTCATAAATTAAAGTAGTGGCAAAAATTGAGCATTCCTCTTCTGGGCACCATGGACGTCTGTATAAAATGTCATGGTAATCCATCTGATTACATTAGCCATACTTCAGTCTAAAGAGTAAATTTGTAGTTTGTTATACACAGTGTCCTTACTATACACAAATTCCAACATCTGCCACAGACTCTTAGAATATCATCTCATCGTAGTAATTTCACATGTGTGTTAACCTTTTTTATCCTAATTGAATTCGAAATACTTAAATAAACAAGTTGCTCTTAGTGTTGCTGCTTCATGACTTGCCTCATGGAGTTTTTTTTACACCTGAATTTATTTTCTATCACTACTAAATGTCCTGCAGTCTTTAACCAGTGGAAATATATTAGAGTTACTATTTACTGCTTCATCATTGCACTGTTAGTATGCTTTCATCACTTGTATAATAGTCACTTAAAATGTGTACTTCAATTTACCATAACTCATCAACCAATTTACCATTTTAACGCTAAATTTGATACTCTTAAAATAAATCCCTTCATTAAGAAGACTGCACACGATTCACATTATTCACCTGTGTCATTGCTATTTGACTCCGGGAAATGTCAACACTTCTTTAGCTCTCAGCGTTTTTATGTTCAAAGTAGATGATGATGCAAGTAATTTTAGCAAACTATATTTGAATATACATCAGGAATGTCGCGCATGCTGACTTTTTCTTTTGATCTGCAAGATGAAAATAAAACTCTAATATTTGCTTTTAATCTAAACCTCACCTGCTTATCAGCCACAGCTGTATTATTGGAAAGTAATGAATCAACATCAGACGATAGAGAAGCTGTTAGATGCAGATGCACACAATAAATAAATATTAGGAGATCATCCTGTTACAACAAACAATGTTTCTGGATACAGGAACAATTCAGATAGTTTTATAGATTTCAACTAACTTTACAGCAAACATATGCACAAGTTGCTCAGTTCTATCAATTGTGTATTAAAACTTTATTCAAAAGTTAAAACTGAGGAAGCAGGAGTAAGAGATAGAGAAATAGAATTTCAAATGTGTACTCAGAATGCACTTCAGATTTCAGCCTTAATGAGCATCAGTTTCCCTGTGTGTGGAGCTCTGTTTGCCGCACTTGCAGTACACCGCTGAATAACTGAGCGTCTTAAAATAAACCTGATAATGGGGAATTGAAATCGATAGCGTAACAGCACACAACAGCAACGGGGTTAAAGAAACATGACTTGCTGGGCTGAGATGAGAGGAGGCTGGGCACTCACCTCTGAGTCAACAGCTATGCCTCAATCGCTCATTCAGGTTTTGACCAGAGCTGCTAATCCTGAGGGCATGGCACAGAGCCAACGAGGAACACGAGGTCAGTGGATTTTAAGGAGAAGACAAGTCATGCAAGAATGAAGATGACAACAGTCATTTATGGTGACAGGTGAGGAAAACATCTCCTTAGGATGTAACAAACTCACTATATGTTCCATCAACAAAAGCTCTGTCTACTAGCTCACTATATGTGATGGAAAACAACTCTGAATATGCCGAAAATACTGTACAAGCTTCAGACTGGGAAAACAGAAGCAACAGAGGTTGCATGGACTGACAAGTTAGTCCCCTCAGAGCCTCAGTGTTTCTAAAATGTCTCTGCGGTTCATGACATGCTTACTTGAATATCAGACTTGTAGCAAAATGTGAAGTCGGTGGATGAAATGCTGGGTGTTTTCATTTCACTTTCACCATCTGCAGCTTGATATGCGACTTGGGAGTGGAGATTAAAGACTATGAACTGTGTGTATCAGGAAACCTGTCATTGAATCACTGGGGAGAAATAAGATCTGCCTTTCGCTGGGGGGGAGGGAGAGAAGGAGGGCTCCTCAGATGAATCCACTCTCCCTTCACACAAACATGTAAAAATACAGTACAACCTTGCTATGCAGCATAAAAGCAATACAACTTTAACTGAAAATGTATCCCTGTGTGGTGCTTAAATGATAAGAAGTTTGCAGACTGCTCATCAGCGGTGCTGCACAACACTGAAGCAACACACTTGACAGGATCATGCATGTGTATTATTGTTAAAGACTCAGTCTCTGAATTGGTAAGTGTGCACTGTGCTCAGGTGTCCTTGAGCAAAGCAGTGCATCTCTTCATGCAGTAGCGGTCACACGCTAACAATAGGGAGGTTGAACTTGGAAAGAATGAAAGACAGAGGATGAAGAAAGAAATGAAGAACCCAAACCAA
>JAUYWH010000007.1:14723846-14787721 GCA_034779795.1 Ctenopoma multispine
GATATAGAGAGAGAGAGAGAGAGAGAGAGAGAGAGAGAGAGAGAGAGAGAGAGAGAGAGAGAGAGAGAAAATATAGACTGGGAGAATTAACTGCTGAGAAACAGGAAACACATACAGTTAGTTGCAGCAAGTAAGCAAGTTGAATATCTTAACATGCTTAACATGATGACTAGGTCAACCTCATTCCTTCCCTCCGATACTGCAGACCTCATAAACGGCACTGCCTTAGTCTGTGTCTTTAGTGATAACAAACCCAATGTCTGTCCTCCGTTTTTCTCTAATACAAGTCTAACCCCCACACCATCACCCATATGTTATTTTATTAGCTATTCATGGATGCAACCTTCACAATATCTATTATCAGACATTTGAACCTGTGTTTCAACCAGTTATTAGGATGCCATTTGTTCAGATTGTATTGGCATATTTACTCAGTTCCCAGCAGAATATGTCCTGCACAGTGCTCACTGCTTAGACAAAGCAGCTGCTGCGTTGGCTTATTACTAAAATATGAGCAAAATAATTCTTCTCAATTTGGGAAAACAACATTTCAATCATGTGCAGGTACACAAGCCCAGGCTGTTTTGACCTTTAATTTGTTTGTTTTTTTAACGAAGGTCTACTGGATGGTTGACAGTGTCTCCACGACAACCTCAATAGTGATGTAGAAAAGACAGGGTTGGTATAATATGAGACCACTGGAATTAATTACAGCCACGGATGCTTACTGTTACTCAGAGGACCTAATTTATATTCAGACCAGATGGACACACTGTGTTTTAAGGTTTCTATCTGTTCTCTCTAAAAGGATTGATGCCCATATGATCGGGGGTGGGGGGGGGTGGGGGGGGAAACAGCCATTAGCAGAGCCAGATCCCACAGGCTCATTAAAAGGTCTGTTGTGTGCTCAGCATTCAAGTAAAGGAAAAGTAAAAAATACAGTGACAGAGCTACTCTGTGGATCCATAATGTGTTCGGCATTTAAAAGACTGTCAAACAATAATATAAATGCACTGTTAAATATTTTAGATTATTACCCAGCTGCACAACATAAAGACTAATATCCTATTGATTTTCTGTCAGAACCTGAAATGTAGCCTCCAATAAAAAGCATTACATTGAGACAGTGAATTCTTGTGCAGTGCGTAATATAAAGGTCATTATGTGTATTGACATGTCCATTTTTTCCAAATATGAAACACAAACAAAATGAGTTTTCTAAAAAAAATAATTGAAAACTGCGTCGGTGTTAGCTTCAAGCTGCGTTAGACCAATGAACACGTCAAATAGAAGGTTCATTGATTTTATGACTGATTTGATCTGTCTTTTAAAAATGCTCCCACAGATGCCTTATCACTACACGTGAAACTGAGACTGAAACTTGAGGGAGAGATTTATTCTTTCCAGTTTAAATCTATTTTGAGTTTCAACTCATCTAATTAGAACAAATGACATCTCTGCTCCACTTTTCTGTATGAAAGCACATTTAAATATAACTTAACCAACAATGTGACTGACACAGTGAACTATTAATAGATCGCTGAGAATGATCCATTAATACATCACGTCCACAGTGCCAGGCAAAAATGCTGTTGAGGAAATCTGTTATAGCTTGAAAAGCTACATGATATCCCGGTGTAGGTAAGGATACAAGCCAGAAAAAGTAAAAGCTCAGTCTTTCACTCCTGTAACAGTGTAACTATCTGAGTAACTTAAAAATAGAAATGTTTTTGGGACTTTTCCCTTGGTATGAATAAAAAAGATTAATAAAAAACAATCCTTTCAGCTCTAAAATGGCATGATTATTATGATATGTGATGAATATCGATGACCCTGACTATTGCAAAAACAGATATGCATAGACTTCTAAACACTAGATTTGTACTACTACTTTGCTATGACAGTTACATTTTGAAATGTAACTGCATCCTGAATTATGTTTACATGACAAAGTGCAGACATCATAGACAGGGCTGACATCTTCTAACCTAGGTTTAAACAACAAAAACACTTCTGTTGGCAATTGGTGAGCAAACAGTTGATTATTTACACACATAGCAGTTATGAAGCAACATGATCATTAATTTGGACTTCTGGCCACCTGGCAAATGTGAAGTCCAATTTTCACTTTCTACCAACTCCTGAGAAAAATATTTGGCACTTCATTTTCAAAATGCTTCGTTGCCTTCACCAGATTAATTATTAACAGTCCTTAACTGTGTCTATTTGCCATTTGGTGCTGAGCAAGAGCACTTTTATGCAGTAAACACCCACCTGCTGCACCACAAATCTACATTACGAGAGCATGATGAACTAAAACAATAAAATTACAGGTTTGGAAAAAAAAAAACAATGAGCTGGAACTCACATTGTCATTTGATACACTGTATTTACAAAAGTACACAACATAACAACTTTAAAAATAGAGAAAGCTTGTAAAATGGTAAACATTTAGCAATACTGTACTATACTGTACACTTACTGTGTAAATAAAAATGCAGCCGCAGTAGCAGTACAGTATAGTAACTGTACTGTAAGTTTGTATCTGTATAAACCTTACAAATCCTGTACTGGTCAGGTTTTATCAATATCCACTCAAGTGTGGATTTAAGCATTATTTTAACAGGGCACCCAGGTGGCAAAAACACTGAAATTTGCCAAAGTGCAATACTCTAAATGTTTCAAGAAAGAAGTGCTTATTGGAATAATTGATCCTTGATCTGAGCACTGTACATTCCACAAACTACTATCCATCTCTGCCAGATGCACACTGCCACAGGGAAAGCAGTGTAGGAGAGTCTAATGATGGGTGCCAGACTACGCATATGTTTCCTTTTTCTCATGCCAGAAATAAGGCCTAAAGCTAGACCTGACTGAGACAATGCCTCCCCAGAGGACAGACAGGGTTATTAAGCAACTCCTGCTCATGTAATATATCTGTTTAGGTGATATTTATTACTACTATAACTAAAAAAAGGAGCTAGAACCAATAACCTTCATTCTCCCCCTTTGTCTAACAAAGAGGACCCATTAACTAGTCCCTACTGTTCTGTGCTAATAGTATATTTTCCAGGACCAGGCCACATTTTACAGTTATTTTATTTGGTCACATCACTGCAGACTCGAGCTAATAAAATTTGCACTAACTGAGCATCTATTAGTCTTTCACAACAACAAGTAGGTTATTGGAAAGTGTAGTTTACAGTGCAGAAACAACAGATCCCTGCTGGGCAGTGTTTCGTTGAATTGTCAAAGTCCATATTTATAGGATTTTAAAATCTTAAAATCTTTGTGGTGACTCCTAACATGTTCTTATGCTATCACATATAATATTTCTGCTGAAAGTGCTTGTTGTGGCATTACACAGTGAGAGAAGATTCTCTGCTCTAAACTAATGGAATATCTGTAAAGGGAAGAGAAGTAATTGACTTGATAAGAGGTGCAGGGGGGCTTTTTTTTTTTTAAATATTCAGAACGAGATCCGGGATCCAGTATCAATTTCATTGCATGGTCACAGGGGAGCAACGACCCTGCCAAGATACAAGTTACAAAAATGCTGAATCCTCCACTTTCAATATAGTCCGAGTTTTTCCAAGCTCATGCCATGAATGTGTTAAGATAACCTGGATACTGTGTTCCACATTGGTTCCCAGGTATCCTTATTTTTAGACTTGTAATGCACAGCCCTAGAACATCCTGCACTCATGAATGGCATGCACATTTTTTTATTTTTTTTTACTAAGTAACAAAATCACCATCATATAGTGCAGAATAAAGTATTATTATAACAATTAAAGAAACGTGTTAAGTTGACATTTTGGCTTCTCAAACAACACTGCTACAGCCTGTACACTCTCTCTCCCTTGATTCTATGTTCCAGTGCAGAACATCTGTTTCTCTCTGACCTGTGTGATGGTGCCCACTGTGCTTTTGCCCAGTAACATTTGGACACTACAGGTTACCAGACATAAAAGAGTCTAGAGGCCAGATGGATTTCAAGACAGACGCCAAGATGGCAAATGTTCTTTTCTCCTGAACAGTTTAGCACTGAGCATCAGCTAAGGTTAGCTAGCCTTAACTTATCACAGTTACTGGTAGAGATGGCTATTTAAAGTAATTAAGAAGTTCAAGAACTGGCATTTATATTCTGCCGTGCTTGTGCAACTGGTTTATTAGAGCAGCTGATCCCGGCTGCAACATAAAATCCTGTCATTCACACTTAAGTAACAGATGGACCTGCACTCTCTCCTCCTCCTCCTCATCTCCCTGCCACTGTTCTTCCAACTCACCCTCCACCTCCAAATCTGCCTCTTGTATCAGCAGAACATGACCAGTCCTCACACCGGTGAGAGCACTTCAATACTTTTTAGCTCAGATATGGATCAGCTGCAACAAGGAGGAACAGTTTCTATTCAGAGGTAAAATGAGGTACAGGTAGATTGAACTGCGAGAAGAATAAATGTGTGACTGCCCTGTTTCTTTTTGTTGTTGCTGACTGCACATTGCTGCCTTTGGCCTTTCAAGCTAATGCTTTGAAACCAGAGCCATACTGCCACAACTTATCTCCGCTTCCAGTTATGTTTGTTTGCACAAGCACACGTGTGTGTGTGTGTATGTGTGCGCGCATACGAAAGACCGTGTGCATGTGTGCATTAGTGAGCGAATATGAATAATACATAGTGTATGCATGTGTGCTGCCTGAATGTACGTCTACATTTGAACAACTATGATGCATTTACCTGGTACCACCCAATTTATCTATTCACATACAAATGTGTAAGTACATCTGCTGCACCTTATTGCATGTGCTACTGTATGTGCCCCATTTGTTCTTTGTGTGGGTGCACATGTTGTAGAGGGCAAAGTTAGATGTAATGAGGCATTCAAACACTTCACTATGGCATATTTAGGTTTATTTTTAGCTTGAGGATGATAGCAGAAAGAAATTGTAATATTTCACTCTTTATATTTGTAGTCAGCAGAGTATTTTTGGTATGTAATACTTGAAAAACACAGAATATTTTATCTGCATACAAGGCACACAATGTACTTAGCTGAAGAACATAAACACCATAAAGATTTCATTATATGTATATGCTCATCTAGATTTTTCCAAATGGGCTGGATGGTACAAAAGCAAGAGAAAATTAACAGCACAATAAAATAGATTTACCTTGACATGCTATGTAGCTGCACTTGTATATATGTGCATCTGTGAGTGTCTGCAGTGCATGAGTGTGTGTCCTTGTATTTTATCTTTATGAGGAACAGATGTCCACAGAACAATAAGGCAAGGGAAAACGAGAATATTTGTGTTGGTCTTGAAATCTTGAATGCTAGTTACTTGCATGTCAGTCAACATTCTGGGGTCTTGTCGTTAAATTTAGGGGAGTAAATTAAGATTAGACGTTCAGATTAAGTGTAGGTGTTTGGGTTAGGGCTTATCTAAAAGCTTAATGTTAGGGTTTTGAGAAATATAACTTGACTGTAGAATATTAATGATAACTTTGGTGAGTATTGTACATGTTCTAAGTCATCTGCAATCCATATTTGTTCTGATGTATGTGTCAGCCTCAATAAATGTATGTGGTGTTTATATTGATTTTACACTTAATGCAGTATGCGGGGATTTATAAAGTGCACTGCATAAAGTTCTTGTGGGTATCAGAGGAATAAAACACCATTAGTATTTTATCAAAAAAGGCCATGATGGTGTAGGGTAATACTCCAGGGGGCAGGGTGTGTATGTGATGGCTGCCATATTTCAGACTATAATCAAATTAGTAGAAGAGTGGCTGACTAACTTTTCCCTTCCACCATCTGCATCATGATACTCCTCTTATCTTAATTATTTTCTCCACTTTGTCTCCGCAGTCCAGTGCTACATGGGACTAAAGTTGTTAAGTAACCTTTATCTTTTAATCAGTCTGCAAGTCACCTCGCTGCCCTCTGATGTGGCCTCGCTGTTGATGAGGTTAAAACTATCCAACAGTTTCGATGCTCTTTGTCTCCGTCTCCTCCCTAAGGCCAGTCATTATGCCCATTTTGTCGCCTGTCTTCTCTAGTGTGCTGCCTTTGCACAGTCTCTGTAGAAAATTGCTTAAGAACAACAAAGAAATAGGACAGGAGGAGAGGGAGTGTAGCCTCAAGTATTCTACTCAGGGTTATGATAACACTACATGAGGTTATTATTAACATCATCATCACTCCTGGTAAGAAATGAGATCTTCAAAAGCAAGAGCACAACAAGAGGATCTGACAAAAGAGGAGCCAGGGGACAAGGATCTGCAGTAAAAAAAAAAAAAAAAAGTGTGAGTGCGTATGTCTATGTGTAGAAAAGGTTGTGGGAATGCATATCTTACAGTTTACAGAGATACAGGATGCTCAGCGGGGTGCAACACGGCAGTTTAGTAAAGGTGTGTCACAGATGGTGCTGTGGTAGCTCTGTTGCATGGACAGTGTACGACCCTGCCATTGCTCACTGGTCTCAAAGATGCAACAGAATGGTCTCAGAGTAAAAAGATCATGCCAGGGACGTTGCGTGCATCTAGAAAATTTTATGGAAATCCATCAAACAGTTGTTGACGTATTGTCTGGACCAAAGCGATGAACTGACGGCCACTAGCGTGGATCATGAATCATTAACATCATGATGTCCACATATTTATTGAACGCATCAGTATGTACTTATTAAAATGCACATTCATACTTAAACACGATTTGCAGAAACATCTGGAGTTTTATTTTAATAATTAATAATTAATTGTAATTTAATTCTCTGCATTGCTCTTAGTTTCCCACAGTCCTACTTTTAAGTGTTGATGACATTTATATTTTATACTTCCTTCTGTGAAAGTCTCTATCCTCTGTTTTTTTTTTTTGATTTGGCATTTCACATTCCACAATGTAGATTAACAAGCAGCAGTTCATTACATTATTCAGTATATTTCATTTTTATATTAGCACTGCTCTTATTTCAATGTGAATCCAATACTAGTATTTTCTGAATACAAAAATATGAAAAACATTTGAAACTATGAACTCTAAACAGCGACGCAGATGAAATCTGGCACAACAACTTGATCTGTGCAGATTTTATACTAAAAAATATGATGTTTATATCCCTAATAACTTAGATAAATTAAACATTTCAATAAGTTAGAATAGGATAAAAAATAAAGTTGGCCATGACATATTTAATGTGCCGAATTAAATTGGCAAAGACAAAAATCTCATTAAAATGCACCACCACACTGTTCTTATTTACATAATTGGAATATGTAAGCAACGCCTTCATCTGATCTTTCGGTAATTGCATTAGTGAGCTGCTACAAATGTTTGATTAAGAAACTGATGTCCACTGTCAAATATACAGTGGGGATCTGAGGATGCTTATCCTACGGCTCAATACAGAAGTTGTAAATACTTGTTCGACTTTGAGGTCAAAACATTGCCACAGTGTTTCCAGTGAGCCACCTACAAACAAACAGAGAGTCGAGGTGGATTAGGGTGAAATTCAGTATTGCAGTTATTCAGCTGAACGTCTGCCAGGGGGAACACAGAACACTGTGGAGTAGCTGAACTATTTGGAAAAAAAAAACGCATAAAAAAACAAAATGTAATTTACATCATAACACCCCCTGCAAACATGACTCCGTTGTCACTAGAGTAGAAACAATTAGTCCATTAAAGCTACAGTATGTCACTAAAGCTAGTGTTACATTTTAAACATTTTTATTATTTTTTTCTTTGATTTTAATGATACAAGATTATCAAATTTTCATATAAAAAAAAAAATACAAAAACATGTTCTGTGTAATTAAGGTATTTTGCAAAACGCAAGACACAACTTTTAAAAGACTTAAAAAGAGGAGACTTAAAAGATTAAAAGAGGTCACGATGCCTTGAAGCATGAGACACAACCTTGGCCAAAGTGATGTTTAAACCTATAACTACAGACAGGACTCAGGAGGCCAACACGAATCCCGGCCACGAACGTCCTGTAATCTGTACACCTGTCATTCACCACAACACAGTGTTGTAGGGAAATATATATATTCTCTATAAAAAGGAGAAAAGCTCAGACTTAAAGCACATAAGAAACTAGTTAGCAACCAACAGGAGAAGCTGAAACAGATAAATGTTTGAAACCATCAGCTGCTACTCACTGGGAATTAAATGAGAGCAAATATAACAAAACTCAAAAGAAGAAAAACAGAGGCCAAGCCTACATATTTTTAGAGAGGTTACATTTTTCACGGTCTTGTATGACAAAAATAGTGCAACTATATCCACATTTTCACCTGACTGTTAATTTACATCCTAAAAGAGTAGATCTCAACATGATGGGTTGTAACATAAGTTCATTTGATGGCTGTAGGAGATAACTGACCTAATGAGTAAAGAAATCTAGAAAAGTACAACTACAAATCAAAAATCAGTTGAAGCACTTGTGAGCCAGACACATAATTTCGCCCTCCTGTGAGGATGATTCTCGGATGTCAAGCTTGATCCCTGACCTTCCTGTGGAGGAGCGACAAGTGAAAAGAAGATTCTCCCTTTAGGGTGTCTGCAGGCGATCATAGGAACACACCCTGTCTCCATGTAATGTCTATAAACGTGCTCTACACACATCAGTCACACGCCACCTGTTTCATTATTCTGTCTGCAGGGAGAGTCCCAGGGGGCATCAGTTTGATCATGACTCACGCGCACCATCCACACATTCACTCACTTGACTTGGCACACAGATGTCCAAGTTCTCGTTTTAAAAGGGAGATTGAAGAGAGAATCAAATACAACTTCCTCATGTCTATCTCCTACTGGTTTGAAGTACATTTGAACAGAGCAGCCGATTTATATTTAGTCATGCGATGTACTATGATCCTATCACTGCTCATCCCTACCAGCTTTGATAATACAGATTCTGGCTCCAGTGTAAGTGCCTGCCAGGGGATTGCTTTCTAGATTTAGTTTGGCCCTCACCTAATCTTGTCCTCTGTGCCGTTGCACTGTTTCTTCCCATATCATCATTCTCGCTCTATGTCTCTCTCTTTCATCTCTCTCTTCCTGTCTGTCTCCCTCTCTTTTTTCGCTGCGTGTTCCTTGGAAGCCGTTAGTGGAGGAGGAGTGTGGCAAGACTATGATTATTCATCCAGGGAAAGGCAGAGAGCGTTTTCCACTCACTCACTCAGCCCACGGCCAGTTTGCCTATCTCTGATTAAATTTATCAACACTCTCCTTTTCTTTTACACACGCACACACACACAGAAACAATTCTCCTCAGAGTCTCCATGAGACGCCTCAGAAATAGTTTCACACACAGAAACTTTACACCAAGCTCAGTGAAACTTTAGCCATTTAAGCAAACTGTAAATCCCTCACCATTCCCACAGTGAGAGCAGAAGTTTTTACTAGCTTTGACCATAAACATTACTTCAATTTGACATATGCATTCTTTCCCCTCTTATTTATGCAAACTTGCAGACTGTGCTCCTCAATAGGCTATTACAAACCAAATTGATATTATGCAAATACAGTTAGAAAATGAGCGCAAGGGCTCAGAGTTGTACTATTGGGATGGTCCAAGGCTGCCAGCAGTGTGAATTAATTGTGTCCTGGCATGTGGGGCTGGAGGAAGCAACAGCAGGAGGCGGTTTTATCCCTCTCGGTGCAGCCTGGAGCCCTGCTGGAGTTTCAGATCTGGTGATTAGGCTGTGAGGTCGAGCTACTCAGAGGAAATCTCCTCTGAATTCTGAGGAAGCGCTGAAGGCATGTTCTTCACTGCATCAGAAGAGGAAGAATTTTTTTTTTCTTTTTTAGATGCAAGCTCAGATACAGCTGGCCAGTACACAAAAGATGAGAGGACTTCAAGGTTCTTTGATATGAATCCAGCCTCTCTTTGTAAGACTTCTGACTGAACCATTTACATGCAGGGCCGTTGCCTTGTCCAGGGTCTATGTCATGTGTCTATGTCTCACCTCGGTCTCAGTCTGAGTCTGCCGTCACTGTTCTGCTGTGCATTGTAAGAATAATATGTGTAATATAAAACTATGAAAGCCATACTAGTACACCTAACCAAGCACAGCCTAGTACTCCACTTTATAATATTACTCACAATCCACATGAAATATGCCTGATATGCAAATTCCCTGGATACTCATAGTGCAAGGGAAAAATGCCAAAGGCTGTATTTCTACCTAAGGCACTGCATTATTCATGAGATATTCTGCTGTGGGTTTTTGTGAACAGCATGAAAACACCACCCCATCCTTGACAGATAAGGTATAAATGTGGCATGATAACCTACACCCATCCCTCAGGTCAGCGTGCTCTTTATGTAAAGAGAACACATTCTCTTCTCAACCAACATTGTGAAAGCAGGTACAAATATTGACAGTGTTAACACACAGTTATTGAAAATGATAAAACACTTGTTTTTCAATGTACAGAACAGGAGATCCCATTGTGTTGAGAATGGAAAAATGCACGCTGTGTGGTCGATACTAAAAATCACAGAAAATGACACAGCATCTTCATAAATCATAGCTGTTTTTAAAGTCAGTATCGTGGGATGAAAATTGCATGTTGACAAGGAACAACCTATATAGGCTACTACAGCCTCCCAAACAAAATGGCAGTGCTCTCAACAGAACTGTGAAAGGAAGGATGCCCCTCATATATCCGCACAAATCACACAGCAATGTTTGCAAGAGATACAAGTACTGTACGCGCCGCATCCGCAAACAACATGACCAGTAGTACAAGAAGACATTTTAATATATTATAACACATACTGTGGTGTAACAAATGATTATACTGACGCGTAGAAAACCAGTTACCTTAGGGACTGATTATATGTGCAGGTCTTTTTACTGACGGGTATAAAAACTTTTTTCTAAACACAACCTTTGCACAGACTACTAAGCTTCAAACTTGTTAGGACAAAGCTTGTCCTAACAATTTCTTTTATTCACACTGCACCATACATTGCTTACATGTTGTATGAAGCTCCAAAGCCTATGAATGCAGTGATGATGTAGTGACTATAGACATGTAAGGACTATAGCTGGTCAGCATGTGTTTTCTCTACATGTTTCTGATGCTGCTAGAGGCTGTTGTGAGCATAGACAAGACAAGACAAGTAAGTTGAAAGAGACATGTTCTCCTTTTTTACAGGTCTACACATACAGATCAATCAAAGCCAACTCCACCGCTCGCCACGGTCACTGCTCTCTTTCACGATGAATCAAAGTACACGTGCCTGCACAGAACTGTCTAATAGTCCAGTAGCCCTCTGCAACTTGTAGCACATGGTAAATGAAGGAATCTAAATGTGGTAATTTTGGAAAACATAACTGAAGCACAACAGATAACTAAAAGTAATTTATCAAGCTAAAAATGCTAAACATTTGCATGTACAGCTTATTAGATTCGAGGTTTTGCTGCTATTTAAAAATGACACCTTCATCAAACAAAGAAAGCAATTTAAAGAGGTCACTGGGAAAATGATATTTTTATAATGGGCCATGAGCAAAGTGTATGCTTTATAAAATAAATGCTGAACTATAATAATATAAATAAACAGTATAGGTTATTTTGTGGTAATTACCTTGAACCTGGTGCAGCCGGTGCTACATTTTCCTCACTCTCCGTCATGGCCCCCAACAATAAACAGATTTAAAAATAAAGTAGGTCATCAGTAGAGAGGTAGAAAGTCATCAACACCTTTCAGCATTTAACAGTACCTGACATATGTGAGGACACAACCTGAGTGTTGATCTGATTGTCCTTTAAATTGTCAGTTTGCAACATGCTGTCACCATAAAATGCAGCGTAAGTAAATGTTATAAATCCATACGCTGAAGGATTAACTGCCTATTTAAAATAAGAATAGTTATTATTCGGATTTCTGTGATTTTGGTCTTCTGAATACTTAGAAACCTGATCAGTTCTCAGAGTCTAATAACATTAATGTCAAATGTCAGTGTCATCATCCCAAATACTTGACCCTTGTCTTTGCTGTAGTTTTCACTTTTCAAACATTCAATGAGGCACAATGAACAGTACAACCTACTCTCGTGGAAATGTGAAACTGTATGTGTTGCATCTTTAACCAGACTTTTACAACCCTTAGGTTTGTCAGTAGTGCCCACAGGAGTCTGACTGGTTGATGACCTCAATAACCATCTTTAGTATTCAGAATAAGAAATTTAATAAGGTATCAGGGCTTGTCAATATTAATTGTACAAGTACGTAACCAAATCCAAACTATACAGCCTGACATGTTAATTCTTGGAACTGGGATGAGCATTAACCACTGCTCACGCCACTAACATTTCTAGATCTGTTCTGAGGAATGAGAGGCATGCTGGAAGACATCCATGACATGAAAATGAGCTGCTTCTAATCTATGGCTTCCTTCGAAATGCTGCTCCTGAAGCAGCTCCTGTAAAGTGCCTCCAGCACAGCAGTTAAGTCCTTCGCTGGGAATTCTTTAATTGCATCACTCTGCAATCATGACACACTCTGATCCCCTTGGGAAGATGAGTGTTTCTCTTGTGTCAATCAAATTTGCTGTGCTTAACCTCTGTCACCTGTCACTCATCTGATTAAACACTGCAAGTAATGAGAAATGCCAACAGGGGAACTCTCCCTGGGTGTAACAGAAAGATTTATAATTCTGTACACAGTGCATTTGTATGTTGGCATGTGATCATTAAAAACACGTGTGTATAATGCATATACAGTAATGGGTCTGTTTAGTTGAGATATGCTCCATAATTTTTCTTAATTTAGAGAGGTGGTGTCAAAGTCTCCTGTGACAAAGACTCATACAACAGCCTAGCAGCCACAGAGAGATAATAACTATAAGGTTTTTGAGCAAAGCTACCCCTTCTAGCCAACCAGAAAAATATGTTTCAAAACTGGTTCCTCTTGTAAGCCAATATGGACAAGAAGTAAGTGAACAGAACAGAAGTTTTGCTCAGAGCATGAAGTGGATGAGGAGTCCTGTGAGAAGTGCTCACATAGAACAAAATGTACAATGCACATTCTGCATCTCTAGAAATGTACAACTAATTAAGCCTGTGCAAACTCTATATACTGATTAAGATCGTGTGATATGATCAGAGTCCAGAATGCCTACAAAATACACCTGATGGCGAGACTGTTTTAATCAACCGTCTCCAAGGTAAAGCTTGAAAGAATAAAACTTAACCACTGAAATATGTCTGAATTGAAATAACCCTTCAGGAATTTGAAAGTCAGCCACTATAAATAGTTTATTTCACTGCACTTCCTCAGAACAAAATCTGACTCAAAATGTAAAGTATGGATTATAACAAGACTTCAGGTCCAAAACCTGGACCACGAAAAATTCAGTCAGTATGTGTTTCTGACTGTAACTGTAACTTACATCGTACAAATTCCTGCTAAAAAACATTTCTTTCTAGGAAGTCTATTCAAAATATTCCCTCCAGATCGGGAGGCATCTAATCTCTCGTGCCATTCTTAAATCTGCAAACACCAGTTTGTCGTCCCAGCACTCATCTGTCTTCACCCACTTACAGCAACTGTTGCTAGGTTACCATTTATGCCCGCATGTACATATTAAGTTTTATATCAAAACAAGATCAAATGGTCAATGATTCAAGGATTAAATTAAGTGTCATAGAATAGTTCTGTTGAAATTGTATGTGTAATGCAAGTTCAGTATTTTAAAATGATAACATACCATCAGACTATAGCGCATTGCCCTAACTTATTTGTAACGAGAGCAATATAATTACACTAATGTGTAATTTAGTAATGAATTTCTCATGTTAAGTCTCAGTATTTAGGCTGATTAGTATCTCTTTCACCTTACATGGCACAGAAACCCATAGCTGAACTGCTAACAGTAAATATTCTGCTTTGTAACCAAAACCTACAGGGGATTTCTAATTAGGTAAGGAAACAACACTGCGAGTAGAGGACGGGAGGATACTGGAGGAAGTGTGGAGGGGGCTGATTGGGGAATGAAGAGAGAGGAAGCAAATACCAGGAGAGAGGTGGGAAGAGGTGGGAAGAAGGGGAAGACGAAAGGAAAAAAACATTGGAGGATGACAGGAAGACTGGGGACTTATCAATTAATTATAACGCAACAGCAACAAGAGAAAGTCAGAGGAATAGACTGCAGCAGAGAAGTCACAGTGATATGAGGGAATGTAGAGTAGAACAGACACCCAGAGAGAAATCAGAAGGATATGGAGATTTGCACATTGATAGATTTGAACGAAAAAGAGATTGGACAGAGAAATTTGCACATAAAAAGACCAACAATGAAGCAGGACTAAGGGAATGATGGGGGAGAATAAAAAAATCCACACAGGCCTCTTAAACATGAACCAAGAAGGCAGCAGGGCAATTTTCCAGCCACCTTCTGCCTACATACCTGCCTGTCAACCCGCCAGCTCTGCATATCCCACGGATGATGTTCCACAGAGGCCAGGCTCCGTGCTGATGCGTTCCAACATAGAGGCCCTTTGAGTGGGCATGAGACGGTGGTCATGTGGCCAGGGACCAGTCTGGGTCAGCAAGCACTGCAGAGCTAATACGTGCCTAGACTCCTACCACAAAACCCCTCAGGCCCCACAGTCAATGAGCCCAGAGATTGCTGTGCCTCTTTCACTCTAGGAGCTTGGGATCTAAAAGTGAGAGTGGAGAGGTGAAGCCACGGTACCTTGGAATGAGAAGTAAAACAAAACAGATGTTTTAGTGGAGGACACGGCTGGCTGCTTCTACATCTCACTAGCCACTGATGTGTATTCAGGATTAACAGCAACACAACACAGTATCTGAGCAACATATTGCATCCTATCTCTTGTAAGCAATGGCCAAACAATGATTTTAAATATAGCAACAAGCAGGAATCAGGGTGTTTTCTCTGTTTGTACCTACTGCATTTACAATTCACATAGGCAGTGCAGACTTCTCCATAATTAAACTTGCAAATGATGCATGGGAGCATTTGTAAGTGGGTTCACAGGGATCTTGGGAGGTAAGCTAGGGACCACCTATCCCAACAAATCAATGTGTTAAGAAATACCACACCGAGAAAAAGGTTGCAGATCGAGCAGTTAAGACACTATGTTGAAGCCAACGACAGTCTACAACAGCAGTGCTGCTGTCCAAATGACAGATAAAGATATACAACAGTTTGACAGTATGAATGTCTGTTCAACAGACTGAAAAGCAGACAGAGCACTGGGACGAAACACTTACACAATAAACAGACAGTCAGAGTCCTGCCCTCTATTTTACTATCCTGTGTCAGATTTTGCAGATGATGCCTGCTCCCCTTTGAAGACTTTTTTTTTCAAAGATAAAAAACACTGAATAAAACAAGGGTACAGACCACATTTCCTTTCTTTTAAAACTGGTGCACACCACACACGTGTTTTCATTTTACCTGAGGTCACTAAACCTGAATGGTCTTAATAAAAACACCAGCATGTGTCACAAATGTAGAAAATATTACAAACAAATTCATAAGCTAATCGAAAATGACTTTATCTTTTTAAACTTTTTTAAAGTTTCAGGTAACCTCACCTTTGTGTGACTTGTCCACAAGTGTTTGCAGAGTGACAGATGTTTGCCTGCTGTAGGTCCACAGGATGTTTTTCTCTGATTATTTTCAGCTTGTTTATTTATAATTCTTTAATTCCTTCCCCCATAAGTCTTAACTCAAACACACACTACAAACTGGCTCAAACCACATTAAGGTGACAACAACCCAAAATGCAACACCCTCTTAAAGTGACAGGCGCACTCACTAAGGCTGAAGCTAACGAGTATTTTCATCATCAATTAAAAGGTATTTTTTTCTAGATTAATCATTCTGTCTATTAAAGCTCAGTAAATAGTGAGAAATACTTGTTCTAATTTTTCAGAGTTCAAGTTCCATCCATCCATTCTGCCAACTGCTTTTCCTCTTAAAAGGTGCTGGAGTCAATCCCAGCTGTCAATGTGCAAGAGGCAGGAAACCCCCTGACAGGCACACTCACATTCACACCTACAGGCAATTTAGAGTCTCTAATTAACCTTAACGTTTGTTACTATGGTTCAAATAATAAGCACAAAAACAACTTGGTTAGTTTTAGGCACCAAAGTAATTTGAAAGATCGTAGTTTAGGTGAAAACAAAACAATTCTTAGAATATTAAGTGTTGATGATTCACTGGCTGTAGCTCTGCTCATTAAAAAACTATGTACTATGATAAATGATGCTACTTCTTAGCCGATTATTTTAAACATGTATATACTGATTTACCAATATACTCTGAGGTGGAATGTCTCACAGGTATTGCTAATAAATATAAATAAATATAAAATAAATCTGCAATCTGTCTCATTCTATTTAATACAGCAAATATTGTAAATGTGAAAACCTCACTTTGCAGTAGCACTAATTGTTTTTTGCAAAGTTTCATCCCTTTGTCACCCTAAAATTCTACTGTAACATTAGAAAGGCAGATAAATCTCTAATTTATAGGGGTTTAAATAGTGATGGGGCAAATGCTTGAGTTTAACTATACACAGATTCATTGCTATACCAGGATCAAAGTTTCCCACATATCCAGGTCAATTTCATGATAGATTCATCAGAGCACAGTCGATGTGTCTGATCGAACGTCCTAAAGCTTGATCACTGCACAGCCTTAAAACCAGATTCTCCACTCCAACATAAAGTGTGCTCCATCTCTCTCCTCAATCATTCCCAGTTGACTGCAGGGTGGAAATTATCATCACTGCTTCTGAAGCATCAACATGAAAGCTGAATTTTCTTCATCACTGACAGCCAAAGGATTTTTTTTTTCTGCGAGCACAATATATTTCAAAGATTCTGTGAGGTTGAACACTATTTTGGTCTTAGAGCAAAATGACTTCAGGTGAGGCCCTGAATCACAGCGGTGGTGTGATCAGCATACAGAGTGACAGCACACTAAAGCAGCAGGAGGAGGCGAGGTGGTGGGATGAAAGGAAAATTAATTTAAAATTAAATCATAATTATGGGAGAAGAAAAGGCATGCATCCAAAAATAACAATTACAAAGACAAATCTAACAATCCATCTCTTTTAACACATTAGTACTGAATCATACAAGAGAGGTTTAGCAAAGAGAGGCTTTAGTGCAAAGAGGTTTAGTGCAAAGTCACTTCTGAGCTGTCACAAGGAAATAAAACCAGTCAGCAAATAATTAGTCAGTTTGGTAAGATGATGCACTGCTGAGAGACACAATGAGCTTACTATAGTGTAAAACCAACATTTTTTTGTTATTAATATTTTTATGTTATTGTATTTTTTGGAGGAGACAGAAAAGTAGAAATATTAGGTGCACAATAAGAAAGTTATGACTGATTATTTGGTGTTTGCCAATTAGCAGCACATTGATTTAGAGCCAATTAGGAATGATTAATTAAGTGGTCAGTGCACAAATTCAGAAAGATTAAGGAATAAAAAATTGGTTCATTAGCAAAGTTTGATCTCAAGTTAGACATGATATTGTTCTTTTTCTCCCCTTGTATGTTTATGCATTTATAATGGCTCAAATGACTGAGCCCACAGAGAATGATCTCTTTCCACTCCACTCAGATCGATGGACTGGTACAGCATCTTTCCTGCACACCTGCTCTCCATTCATCTAACCGCTTGTCCTCTTAAGGAATGCTGCAGCAGGTGCATTGTATTAAGAGTTGTTTCTAATGATTTGGCCCCCTCATTTACTGATCAAATCATAATAAGAAACACCATAAAAGCCGTTAGTTGACTACTCACAATTACCTCAAGAATAAGCATAGTTAAATTATCAGCTTTCTAACAGATTCAACAAAAAAAGGGAAATTATAACCTTGTAAAGAATTTGTTGCAGTTTGTAGAGGTGTGTTTAATAAGTGTAATTATATAGCTGCCCACAAATGCTAGTACCTTGCCAGATCACCAGATTGTCTGTTGAGCAAGCGTAGCTATAGTTAGTTCACTGTGTGTATGTGAATCACGCCGATCTTCTCCCTTTTCGGAGCTGTCCGCCTTCAGTTACTGACGGTCTGATGTTGAACTTTACTTTGATTTTCAACCAAATAAACCTCTTTTTCATGTAATTACTTTTGAGTCCAGGCAGCCTGAACCAGAAACATTACAAATGTTACGTGCTTTTAACCACAACGCAGTATGAAGACACAGACCAGTTCTTCTGTTATAAACCTTGGGATGTGCGATGAGTCAGGTCAGTTGGTATCATGATATAATCTGCGTGTGGTTCCTTAAAAAAAAACGTGTTACAGTATCTGTCTTTATAACAGATTAGCATCACATTCAGAAAAATGTGTTTTTCCTCAAAGGAAATGTGTATGTATTCTGCTGCATTAAGAATGCATGGTGGTTTATTGATTTAGCCCGGGCCATTTAGCCCGGGATTTGTTTTTATGAAAGTGAAACCTGAGTTTCATCTCGATATTTTGAACACATTGAAAACAACTGTAAAGCGTACATCCACTGTTACATCAGTCTGTCAGTCCTCACACCTGTCTAAGGTAAAAATGATCTAATTATTTTTTAATTCACAGGAATAATTATGACATTACTGGGGCTACCTTAATGAAATTAAGTGTTTGATTTGCGATTTCACATAGTGCAGTGTATGTTCTGTTTTTGTCTCGTTAAAAAGGATAATGAATCGACTGCTGCATCGAACCAGGGTACTCATGCATATCCTTCCCAGGTGTTGCCCCCATATTTAATGGTCAATAGTATTTCTGTTACTATATCCTCGCCCTAACCCTAACCCAGTGTGAGTTTATGCATTGTGCTCAGTCATGATTGTTGTGCCGTAACAACTGAGCAGCCTGGCAGGAATGAAATTAGATGCATCATCCCAGCAGGAGACAGAGCCGGTGATCCCCAGAGGAATGTGGTCCCCTGGCTGATTGCTGAGCTGAAGCTCTGATGAGGAGGGTAATTAAAAGAGATGAGAGCATTAATAGTGCATGAGACAGTGAGTGTGTGTGCATTCGTGTGCAAGAAAATATGGTTAGAAGGATGGCAGGAGGGCATAACATCAGCCTGGGTCTCATGCGTAACTCTTTGGTTCTCTCTGTCCAACTACATGTAGCTGTAAAAACATACAAAAGGTTTCAGTTTACAGTTAACTATGAAGCACACTCCCACAGCCATTCATAAACCAAACACGTGAACAACAGGTCAGAGGGGTCAGCCTGAGCAACATGTAATTGCTACCACAAAAAAAAACTGTGACACAAAGGAACACTAACAGTGAGACATACGCAGGACGTACACATGAAAAGAGAAAAGACACACAATAGACATTACTACGCACAAACATGCAAGTGCCATATTCTCTGTCTACTATTTTACATGGATTCTTGTTTCTGTCTGTATATGTGCTGTCAGAGTCTGAGCAGGGCAGAATAAGAGAAAAGACACTGGAACCACAGTGTGATGCTGGGAATGAATAAAAATGGGTAAGAGTCAGAAACAGAAAGGGGGAGGTAGGGAGACAGGAGATAGTTATAAGGTTAAAAAAATGGATATGCATTCTTCCTGTAGTGCTTAATTTGTTCTTCGGGACAGATTTTTTTTCTTTTTTTTTTTTTTTTTTGCGGTTCAGGTGTAGCTCTGCCCGGACAAGCGAGGATAATCAGAGCAGAGATGCAGAAACTCTAGGTGAACTTTGCAAAGTTTACCGGGCTCACTCAGTACAAGCCAGAGCTTAGGGAGAGCAAGGGAAGCACACGTTGTTCTGGAATTACCATGCAAATGTTTTTAGTCACGCATGGATTAAGAACAACAAAGCCACTTTAGCACCGGCAACCTCAGTTAAAAATATTTTCATGCCTGGTAGGCTCACTTTGGCTCTTAAAAGGATACGGAAAAGTGGGTGTCAGCAATGATTATGTTGCCCTGAATTGATCAATAATGAAAACACAAGATAGACAGACAGGTATTCAACGTGTGAAATGAATAAATGAGAGTTATAGAGAGAGTTATATATATTCAAGCTTACCTCTACATTAATGACCTTCTGACTCAGGGAAGCTAATGTTTTTTAAGGCATTTTTATCCAGAGATATGACCAGGATGTTGAATAGACTAACTTGTCATTTCTTTTGGCCCTCAAGGTCTTGAGGTTCAGGCCCGGTTGATATTAATTAACACACTCAGTGCAAAAGGTCATGCACCCTGGAGCTGTCTACGGTATCGAGTGATATAATGGTGTACAGCAAGTTCAGATTTTTCATGTTCGTTTGCTTGCTATAAGGTGAAACTCCCCAATAAGCTTAATTGGAGGCCAGTTCCAGTGTTCCGGGCTTCTTTTATGTACATTAGTAAAAGAAAATTACAAATGACCAAAGTTACTTGAAGATTTAGCCTAACATGCAAAAAGTATGCAAATGTGCTACATTAACATATGCATTACAATTTTAAATGAGAGTGCACTATGAGGAGCAGTCGTTTGGTTGGTTCTTCATCAGTCTGTACTTGTAAAACGCACAGCGGCAAACAAAAACAAATGTGTTGCAGCCCTTAAGATTTGTCAGCTTTTCCAGGCACATTTGTTTCATCACCTGCTGCTACACAAACACAAACACTTCATCTTTTTAAAATATTTCAAGCTGGACAGGCCATCTTTATTTTAATATGATCATTTGTCATCTCCTATAGCATAAATTCCTTTTTTTAACCTCACTATCGGTATGCATTACAAAGCCTTCAGAACAATGTTAGTTTACTACACAGTAAACTGTATTATGCAGCTTAAATATCCAAGGAAAGTTCCCTTCAATGTCCTGGTGTCAGTTTTTGGTTAATATATATTTATCTGTATGGTGGAGTATTAAAAGAACTCAATAACAGCTTTTTCATGGCAACAGAGTGAGCTTGGAACAGTCAACAAACTGTAAATAACAAGTTTCACAGCGTGTTCGTCTTTCCACTCATCAAAAATAACAGAGTTCTCCTCAACCATCTACCGCAGCTCTGCCATTTTTGGTACTATTATTTCAATTATCTTTCACCACTGTAGAGGATGATGGCATGCAGAAAGCACCACATGCTACAAATTTGAGATGCTCAGTAGGTTTTAAAATCATATTTTTCCTAAAAGTTTCTTGTCTACATTTACTTCAAACAGTAGCTTCCAATATTTCTTAGAATGACTTTCAACACCTTGTAGAAAAAAGTGCGACGTTGTCGAATTTAGCTGTGGGTAATACTGAAGAGAGAACTAGTGATACTGACAGGTATAGTGAAGGTATAATGAGACCAAGACAGTGGCTGTTTTTTTCTATCAAAAACGCTGCGTGTCTTCTCAATTGCATCACGGTCTATTAAAGGTGCTGCTGCTGCTGGAGGAGAAAGTGGAATTTCTGTTATGATCTATTACATAGAGTTTGTGCTTATGATGGATTATAAGTCTGTATGACAGATGACTGTTGGTGCAAAATGTTGAGTCTAAAAAGAACATTTTGTTTAAATGACCATGAAACGTTATCATTATGTTGCTGTAGGTGAGTAAAAATGCCGGTGTTATGGCCGCAGACATCTCACATCTAAAATCAAGTTAAAACACAATAAAATAGATTCAAATCTGCAAACACATGGCTAATAGTTTCACTTTAACACAATTACGGGGAGATTTCCCTGTTGGACACATTTTCTGACAGGTTTCCTTCTCATGTTGTGCTCTGCGTGAGTTTTAAAATATGGGTTTGTTAATTTTTTTACTGCAATGGCTTCAAAATATTCATATTTGAGTCTTATTGAATATTTAAACAAAATCAACCCATTATTTTACGAATTTTGGACACTCAAGAATTTGGTTACCTGTAAATTACATCACAGATTAAAATTGAATCTGTGATTTGTGGCTGTCAGGGAGGTCGTGTACAAATTTGAATTACATCTGCCCAAGGTCGAAATAAAATAAAATAAACACGAGACAGTCTTATTTATAATGAATCTGTGCTTTAATCCAGACGGTGGCAGAGGTCTGAATTTTAAATTTCCTCATAATGTGCTCCTGACCATGCAGCGAAGACCGGAAAATTAGTTACCTGAAGACACAGAAGGTAACAGTGCTGAACTGAGAACTATAACTTGCCTAGAGGCTGTTCATCATCTCTTTCTCCACCCAGGCTCTGGTGAACACACCAATCTTTCACTTTGTGCAACTTTCACTGTACGATATGCACAGCAACGAGTTTGTGCTAATTAAAAAAAAACACTGCACCTTCTCCCTGGGTTCCTTATTACACACGTGAAAGACATTTGGATTTTGATGATGAATGCAAAGAGATAAAAGTTGTTTGCAGGACTTGAAATGCAGCTGTAAGAACTTTGCTTAGAAACATACAGTGTTGTGTTGTCATGCAGCTAGATGTTGGGCTAGAAGCAAAAGACCGCACATGGGAGATGCTGGCTTGAAAGTTTGCCTCTCTCCAAACTATTAACACTCTCACAGGGAGTTAACTGTTTGTGTGCAAGTGTCACCAGCTTAAAGGAAAATCCAAAACAGGGTCCTGAAAGAAAAAGTTTTATGAGTAAGTGCACACAGCAGGTTGGTTCAGTTTTGTGTGAAGAAAATCCTAAGCAGTCCAGCAGCAAATCCATTCAGGCAAAATAAAATGCAAAACACATTCCACTTAGCGACAGAGGAGACAAAACACTCCCAGATCAATGCTTTCCTTTGTTAAAAGTATAACCACAAATCTTTCCTCACCCTCGGGGGCTAAACATTTTTTATATTTTTTAGCTATGAAAAGATTTCACTCTTCTTTTCTTTTACCCTTATTGTTCTTCTACCTTTGTACCAGAAAAGATGCCCCACAGGAGAATCGCTGTCCTTAAATACTTCCAAAGAACAGGCTTACCTAGTTTTCATAATCTTAAGAAATTTTATGTATTTTCAAACATTTATTGTATTCATTTAGTGTGATTCTGCATTCAGCTGTAATCAATATTATAACTACATGTACGTATGGGAACCCACAGTTAATTAAAACATGATTTCCATAGAGCTTTTTTTTAGATGTCCAGCCCACAACTTTATATTTGGATCACTCTCAGTGCTTTCATCAAGGTCATTTTTAGATGCAGTAGGAAGCTTTTTCAAAAGGAAAAGCTCTAAAACCCGATTGTACTTTAAAACCGACAGTAGACAGACAAAGTAGTGCTGAAAGTGGAACATTCAACACCTGAGGAGCTGGATTTTTTCCCTCAGTATTTTGAGGAGACCAGAAAAAAGCTAAAGCAGAGTTCCCATTACTGCTAATGTTCTGCGAGATCTGAAACAGCTGGTTTTCACCATATCGACTTAAAAATAAACACTATTGCTACTAATAAATGCTCTAGGATCTGTATAAAACATAAATATGGTGTCAGAGACCATTAAGTGTTAAATATATTAAATGTTACTTAGAAGTAATACTACTCACGGTTGCTTACAGTGTTACCTAAAAGCTTTAGCAGCTGATATTAACAGAAAACAAGGATCAATAAAAGCAACTATTTATAGCCCAAGCCTGGAGGACTGTAACATTTCCTTTGCACATTTTACTTTAAAATGATTGAGCCTCCAGAAATTCATATTCTGTCTGTGAGCTACAGTAAGGCACAATATAGTAACCTAGGAGTGTAGTGTTCACAAAACTGTCTCCACTCCATGTGATAACTTCAGCAAAATCTAACTAGACTACATTTCACAGTGCACAAATCCAAGTTTCCCCAGCTTACACCTCACACCTACAGCTGTTGTTTTCTGAGCTGCAGTAGAAGTGTGTGAATATAACCTAACGGTGCACTGGATCTGGAGGATGGTGTAAAGTTCTGCGTTATTACAGCTCCGCGCATGAAGCCCAGGCTCTCGAGGGCTCTTAAATCAAACCCCACAAAGCACCGTTTAGCCACCTTCCCTATGATGCTGAATGTTTTTACTAAAAGAGGATCTTGGCACATTCTCCCCAGTGCACCTCTGTGTTCTCCCCCAGGCAGTACAGCCTTGCAGGGAACCCTGACACAGGAAAAGATTAATATTAATTCCCTCCAAATTACTCAATGATTTAATTATACAAGATACTTACAGGTCTTACAGGTTCGTTTTACTTCCTACACACACACACAGCATTGTCTGACACAGCTATTTTCCATTTCTACTTATGCGGTTTTAGTGAGCAAGCTACCGCTCTTCTTTTTCTGGTTAAAAATCAGGGTGTAAAGGTAATAACATCTGGGAGATATTACCACTGCTAATGTATAATACAACTAAAGCCCTACCATCAAATACAGCTTTATTATCGAGAACCCTTTTCGCCTTGTCATCTCTCAGTGCCATTGAAAGTTTGCCTAGCTGAATGCCAGCCTCCAGGGAGGTATCACAGGCACCATTAGATCGGAAAAAAGGAGGTCGTCAAACTCCGTTTAGAGGCTTGTGCTGCCGATGTTTTGGTTTGCTTTCCTGAAGCCACAGGGGTCTCTGCTAGTTGGGCTGGAATGCCCTCAAATGCTTCACAGTGGTAGTTAATCACTTAGATCTCCAGCAACAGAACCAGTGAGGCCAAGTCAGAAAGAAATATATAAGAGAGAGGGGGAAAAAAAGCAAGACAGAGTCAGACAGCATGAGCGAGGCTAAAAAGGAAAACAAGGGGAAAAAAAGAGCTGAAGAGAAAACAACATGGTCACTGTAAACAGCTGAGTTTTATTAACAGAATGTTGATGTTAAATGTTAAAATCCAACTTTACAGAGTCTAACACAGGTCCACTGGACTATCCCTTTTAAAATAATACCCCGAGTGGACAGACATCATTTTCTACTGCATGAAATCTGAAACTGTAAACCTACTGTCTGCTATCGGACATGTGACAACAGTAGTTAAACATGGCAGGATGAATTATAAGTAAAGGCGGGTCACCTTGGAGGGCTGGAGATCTGAGGCCTCTTTAAGCTTCCTGTCACTCTTACAGGTGTGCAAACATCCTGCACAGCTTGGTTGACTACCAGTTATTTACTATTAATATATTTTTTCTGTTGGAAGCATTTCTCTCAGTCTCTCCCTTGATCTTGTGATTTCAGGACCAGCGCATACACACGGATGCTGTGAATGAGCAAGTGTCCCTGAGCTCCTCATAACGTTCTTACAACCCAACCCACACACTTAGCCTCCTTTCACAGCAGACAGCCTCAGAATCAGCTGTGTGCAAAAAATAAAAAAACTAAATAAATAAAATCAGAGATAAATTATTATCCAGCTTCTGATGTATGAATGTCTATTCCGGAGATGCTTGAATGTATGCAGTATACAGTATGTGTTTATGCATAAATACATGTGAGATTTGTGCAGTGAATTGAAATGAGACAATCCTTTTGCAATTGACCCAGGAACTTCCACTCGGGACCAGCTGAAGAAGCCCACACTGACGTCCATCTCAAATAAACAACCTCCTGCTCCCTTTACATATACAAACACACACTGCTTCCAGCTTTCATGCATGCACAAAGACAGACAAGCATAAACACATAAACAGCAACTGTGCCAACCCCGCGCAACATTCATCAGCATCCACCATGCTCCCGCAGACTGAAAGGGGGCTGACTGAGCCTGGAGGTGGAGAATTGTAAAAGGCGAAGGCAGTGTGAGGTGGTAATACTACCACTCCGCTCTGCTCCTCATCTGGCTTGCCTTTGGACAAAGCCCAACTGTTAGAGTGCAGGTCACGCACACACAGGAATACAGATGGGCTGGTGAGTCTTTGTGCCCTGCCACTCAATGATTTAAGGGGCGAGATTAAACAAGAGGAGCTACCTGCATGTGCATGAACAGAAGGGGGTCTATGCACCGGCTTTATTTTGTTAAGACATGAAGGCATTTGTAACAGTGTAATTTGATGTGGCGCACGGGTACCTACTGTTGTGGTTTTGTTCAGTGCTTTTAATGTGTGCAATGTGTTTGCAGACCTGTGCGTATTTCTTTTTTTTTTTTTTTTTTTTGCACGCCTGGCTCACCCCGTGTATACCTGCAAATGTGTACTCGTGTGTGAGTAAACAAGACACCAGTGAAAGCATCCATTTAGGGTGCAGAGCACACTGTGGTGTGGCAGTAGAATAGGGCAACAATGGTGGACAAATTGTTTGAATAAATCCTTTGTGGTAAAAGCGAAATAATCCAAAGCTTGTACACAATTCAGTGAGCGCTGGCTGGATCACTGCTCGGCCGCGTGGTTAAGTGCAAAGTTCTCTGTTCACTTGACAGTGTGATGTTAAAGGGTTAGTCTTAGGTCCTCCTGCAGTTTCAAGATAATACGCTCAGTTCAGGGTCACTGTTTAACCCTTTAACCTAATCTGTTTTGACATATTAATTTAGTAGCAGGAGTTAGAGGGAAAAGTGTTGAGTATTTCAACTCAATGCTGTCATCTTTTATACTTAAATAATTACAGATGTTATCATTTAAAACAGCTGTATTTTAACTAGTTAAAATACTTTGAAGGCCTGATGAGCAGGAAAAACATCATATGTGCATAAAAAAAACTTTTGTTTGCTTCTCCACAAGCCTAACCCTAAACTACAATGTTAATTAATTCTCACATTCACATTTATTACTTTCACGGAAAGGAAAATTTTGTCTTGAGTGACAGAGGCTAGAAATATGCATATATATAATATAAATATAGCCCAGTGTGTCACGTATCATTTATCTACATTCTGTACAATTTTTAAGACTGTGCCGCAGGATTTGTGCTTGCAGGAGATTATTTTTACATTGTGACATTGCTACTTAAACAGATTTCAATGCTCCTATTAGTATTGTTTTTGAGTCTGCTTTTCTCTATGCCTTGCTTTATCCTCTAACAAAGGCAGGATGAGTGGGTGTGTATCCTTGAAGAATAACACTGTTAAACACATATTAATAACACTGTGATATGAATAAAACTTCTATGAAAACAGAAAGGCAGAGCGCAGGAGTCTTTTTTTTTTTTTTTTTAATTTCACCCACATAACTGTCACCAAAAGCACTTAAGAGCTCTGCAGATTTAAGAGATGAATGGTTCTGTATGCTCCCATCTGTGTTTCATGGGTACCACAGGCAGTAAGACGTTTCCGTCATTTGACGGATTGATTAAAATTTTCCAAATAAGGATCCTGATGTCCGGCACAGTAAGTATTGAGCCTCTTGATAAATGTTTCACCACTCTCCAGGGTGTGCAATAGAGGGTGCGTACGTGTGACTGCATCAGCGAGATGAAGGCGTTTATCTTCAGAAAGACAGCAGAGTTCTTACAGCTCGAGGGGAAATCAGTAGGCAGCACCACTGATGAGAAGAAACTTGTGTGTTTACATGTGTGTGCTAATACACAAAAATATGCGTGGGTGTGTGCACTTCACTCGAGCCGCTCAAGCACTGCGGTCAGAGGCTGCATACTCACACCACCTAGTGGCATTAAGGCCTCGTATTATTTTGCCTTCAGAGGAAACAGCATGAAGATGAAAAGACAAACAAAAGAATATTTACACCTGTAGCCTAATCACACATTCAGTCTGTCCATTCACAACAAAACAAGTGAGAGGTAGAACCGCAAATGGGATTCTCATGCAGTTGAAAGATAATTTTTGGTGGAGTAAATCTCACAACAAACACCACCAAAGAAACAAGATGACAGCAGGTTATGGAAAAGTAAAACAGCATGTGCGAGGGGAGTGGCGCGGGCCAAAAAGACAAACGAGTGCAGCCAGGGAGAAATGTGGCCACAGATGGAATGAGATGGATAGATTAATACTGCGGAGCAAAATTCTGTTGTAGTTCTGCCCCTTAGGCAGTTCACCTTCAAACAGCGACTTGTGATTGACAGGTAGGAAAGTTTAATACCCTGCATTGTGCATCACTTTCCCTCTGCTCCCCATCACACGCTCTCTCAGTGGAGAACATTTTAATATCTCGTTAACCTTAAGGAAACGCTGCCTTTTCCCCTCCTTGTGTTTACAGACACCCACTTTCTCAGCGCTGATCATCAAAGGGGGAATAATCTTTCAGACTGACTTTAACTGAAGAACTGCCACGTATAATAAAGAGACAAATGAGAAGCAGACACCTGTCATTCACATGCACGTTCCTGCTCTGTAATTTAAATCTGCACCACGACCAAAGTCTGAACGTTTTTTGTTTTCCCCCATGTTAGGCGATGAGACATAAAAACATAATTGCATGTTATTCCTGCCTGGTTTCCTAAGCTCTTATCCAGTCTTGTCAATTCCTGACGTTTGAAAGATTTAGAGGCTGCATTTGTTCCAGCTTGTTGTATCCTGGTTGACACAGCTGTCACCGGAATGGAATCAGTGTTGCCAGATTGTATTTCACTACATTCCCCAGAATCCCAAAGCTATTTGTAAGTTTGACTCCCAGCTAGCATAGGCAACAACAATCTTTTGTTTCCATTATACAGGAAGTCAGTCAATCTGGTTGTAACCGCAAACTGTCACTGCTGAGTATACCAGCCATACTCACTTTGCACTTTCACTCCATCCCAGCTTCTTCTTCAGGGATATGGAAAAAAACACGGGTTGCACCACAGGCACACGCACTTTCACTTATAGCCTTGCACGGTTACATACACAGGGACAAGCTACGCAACAAAGTTAAGCATTCTGAAGTCGCTACACCCATGAATACCAAATGGAAACTGAACATCACTTTTGTTTCGTGAAGTGTTCCTCCTGTAGCTGTGAATGAATAAGAGTTCAATGTCAGAAAATGGGGGGAAAAAAAGAAACAAGAAAACCACATGGGGAGTGTACTGAAAGTAGCAACTTTTTTTTCATTTTGAGATACAACTATTTACACGTAACCAAAGACAATGTCCTTAAAATGGGTACAAACATTTTTTTCTCTTCCTGCGACTTTTGTTATTCCAAATGACAACTCAGAAATATTGTATAAAATAAAAATATCAGCTTCAGGGAAAAAAGTCTAAGCATTTTAAATGTCCATTAACTGCTATGTACAGGAATATTTACATTCTAAAATTCCATTCAGACCAGAATTTGCAAAGTAATAAAACAGTAAACTGTTGCAGCTGTGTTCACTGCAGCCCTACAAACCAGATAAAACTAATCTGCTTATACAGGTATGGCTGTCATTCAAATCAGTGATCATACAGGTGAGCAGTACAAGACAGAGGCATTTCAAAGTTCAGGTGCATCCAGGTGCATCATCATGGGTAATATGTCAATACAAAATAAATAAATGGGAGGTTAATGAATGTTTGTTCAATACAGACATCATGATACAATGAGAGTAGAAACCTCGAGCCACACATGGCGGGACATATAGAAACCTGACATACACAGGAAATCCCTGTTAATTAATCAGCATAAAAATGCTTTTTTCCTATTTTATTAAATGCAGCACAATTTGTTGAAATGTAATTTGAAGCCAAAAACCTTAATTCAGGTAAATCTGTTATTATATGCATTTTGTCCAGCCACTTAACTGTGTCGCATGGGGTATTTTAGAATGAAACATGATGTGAAACTTTAGACACAAATAATATCTCACTAGGTAATGACTTTGCATTTACAAAGGAGGAGAAAGCATTAAATTAAATACATTAAAATTAACTTCATTATTAAATCAAAAACAAAAAAAGGAGCACAACCATCAGTTTGAGTAATAACATCTGTTACACTTGTGAGTTTAATTGCATACCCTAATTACATACTGTTGAATTGCGTGAATTTTTAATAATCTTAACAATCTAATGACCAAATTGATAATGGGTTAGAAGGAAATTCAAAATTCATAATAGTGTGTAATTTACCAAGTGCCACTATCAGTCACATAAAGGACATGTCGGCATGTTTCGCAGTCCTGATTTTGGGTTAAAACAAAACAAATGCCCTAGAAGGAAAGAAAAATCTAACAAACACACCAGAGAACGTCTATGTGCCATGCTAACTCACAGTTCAGAAAATTAACGGGCACCATGAGAACATGAAAATCAATTCTTAAAAACACTCTTTCCCTTAAACATTCAAGCCAACTGCAAACACGCAGATTAATGGATGTGTGCATTCGAAATCATTCCACGCAAGTATACACAAAGAAATGTCATTGTAACATCCATGAAAGTGATTGTTTTTCCATGCTAATCAATGATTTCACCCTTGGCTTTGACATGGATAAGCAGAGATTAAAATGTAATGATCCATAAAATTTCATTCAGAGGTTCACACTCCAGCTAAGTATTTAGCCACAGTACAGACAGCTGGTTAATTCAGCAGTGAATTACAGCCCGCGTATGGAGACCACACTGCGGACAGCAGACTCCACTTCAGTGGCCTGTTAGCGTCAAACCTTTTCGTAACATTTCAAGAAAACGCCTACAGAGTCCATCTTCATATTGGACATTCCACAGAGCGTTTAGAAATTTAACTATAGCCTCTACCTATTTCCCAGTTACCTGAGGATGAGTCGTGAACCTTCCACGTTAATCTGACTTTAACTGTGACATTAGTTGAGTGGAACGCCTTGTAAGCTAGCAGGGCTTTGGTTCAGGTTGTGCTCCAGAGAGGGAGTGAAACATTTCTATTTGTTTAAATGCATATCAGCGTATGTGATCGGATTAAGTAAAGGAAATGCTGCTGAGACTCAAATCACCCCTTGTTGCTCCTGTCAGGTAGGGGTCACAAAAGAGCCTGGATCCTTTAATGTGCAGTCTGAATGTGTGAGTTCACCGTCTGGCTGTCTGTTAACAGTGCTCCAGGTAGTCGATGACCCGCGAGATGGACTTCTGTCCTGTGGTGCCCATTGCACACTGTGTAGAGAATAACAACAACAGGAGCATGAGAGCGTTAACATTGTGAGGTCCTGAGGACGACAGACAGGAGTTTTGAGCACATTAGAGCTTCTGTTTACTTAAAAAAGTGATATTTATCAAACAGATGGTTCATATCCTCAGTTATGACAACATGAGTCACAGTAACAGCTGCTACAAAAGGCGTGACTTAAATTAGCATTCCTATCACTACTTCAATTGTGCTGTCCAGGAATCATGACTTATTAACTTATTGATCACATTCAGTATTACAATGGCTCTACCACAGTATTTTATAAAAGCTAGGTGCCACTAGAGGTTGTGCAAGTGATTTTAGAGCAGCTAAAAAGCTACTAAGGCATTTTAGATGATTGCCAATCAGAGAGCCTTTTCATTAATGACATAAAAAGAAATTAAAGCTTCCCTTTTCATCCACATTCTAGTATTTTTTCAAAGTGGAATGAAGGTGCAAGAAAAAAGGAGTGGAAAACCTGCAATTAATCTGAAGCTAAAGGCCAATGCAGCAGTGTACAGAATCGCTAGTCCTCTAAAATGTTTATTTGATCCAAGCCACTCCACTGCACAAAAATGTGCTCAGTGGGCCAAATTAAATGGCTCAATTTAATTTGCCTGGAGCTAAGGATAAACACTCCTAGGTGTTTACCAAAAATACCTTTGGTGTCACTACTTCCAATTTTTATCACTTGAAAACGGTGGCTTATTGTTTCAGTATGTCTATAGTTTCTTTTTATAACATTTAATCTCAGTGTCAGCATCATCATGCAAAGCTGATGACAATGGGTTCATCCTCACAGTTATACTCACAGTGAGGTTCATGAAGCTCAAGAACTTCTTCAGCATTTCTGTCATGATGGAAAAATCTCCTTTAGGTAGATGCTCTCGCACAGTAGTCACATTTATCTGAGAAGGAAAGGAAGGCAGGTGAGCAATGACATGTTCATCTTTGAGTAGAAAAAAAAGAAAAATCTCCAATCTTATTTTGTGTGCGTTTCTGATACTCTCACCTGGCTGCCCTGGCAGAGGCATCCTAGCAGCAGCGCAGTGTAGGAGGCAACAATACTATCCTCCATATGCTTGCCTGCATGCTGCAGAGCTATAACAAACACAAGGGAGAAAGAAAATGATTCAATTCTGCTTTTTATTTTTATTTTTTGAGACAACGGTTTAAACTCAATTTTCTGAACTGCTGAATAGATAAAGTTTTTGGCTGGAAACAACCCTGTCAGGAGTCTGTAGCTGTAATTCACTGCTGAATTAACCAAATATCTGTACTGAGGCTAAACATTCAGAGGAAGTTGCTAAAAGTGGAGTAAGTCCCAAATGTTTTACTGTGCTCAAGAAGAGAGGCTTGCAATTCGGAACAAGTCTTTCAACCACGTGAGCTTTTGAAAAGTGTGAATCTATGTCTGACTGACTTCTACAACAGATTAAAATCATAAAGTGTCAACAGCATTCGACATTAGACTAAATATGGCAAAGCACAATTTGAGGGACATTATTGTCTGCATTTAAATGATGTTCCTGTGTGCAGTGCTCAGACTAAAATATCATTTGGGTATATATACACTACAACTAACTATTTTCAATAATAATAATAATAATAATAATAATGATAATAAGCACTAGAGAAGGACCGGGCCGCAACAGTTAACAATTGCCAACTGCCTAACCACTGTGCCATCATCTTGGCATTTTCAATATACATAAAGCTAATAGTTCCCTTTTTGATTTATAATAAGTCTATGAAATGTTGGAAACTGGTGAAAATGTTAAAAACAGGAACTAGGCAATGTTGGGTAAAATCTCTTTAAGGAAAAAATATGAAGACAGTTGGCAATTTATTCTCTATCAATCACTAATCAATGGATCAACATTGTTTCAGCTCTATTTGGTGTACTATATGAGATACACATCATTTTGTGTAACTCAGTGGTACACCTCCTGCACTCAGACATCACTCTGCTTTTTCTTACTCCAACACTAATACCAGGTAGTTGAGATGCATACATTTTAACAGCGCTGTTGTCAGATAGTAATCATTACTTCAACATAAGCCACATTAATTTTGATTAGATCCTAACAACTTCAAACAACCCAACACCGACCTTTATTTAGGTCCAACTCTTCATCCTCCTCCTCTTTCTTCTCAGACTCGTTCTTCTCAGTTTGGCTCTCGCTGGGTTCAGCCGCCACCCACTGGATCTCACCCGACGTCTCCTGCCACTCTCCACTTTGGTCCAGAGCAGGCTTGGGTGCCTCGCTGATGAGGTCATCAGTCTTAGCCTCAGCCAGGATGGCAGCACGCTCCCTCTCCAGGAAGAGCTGTGGATGAGAGAAATAAACCAGATAAATAATAAACTCTACACACCAACTTAAAATGAAGGCAAAAGCTGATTTTGAATAAGTCAGTAAAAAGAAGAATAAAAGTTGCATGACAGAAAAGATATGTCTTCATGGCAAGGTTAGTAACCAACAGGGTATCCTAAATACTCAAAAGCAAATCCTAAAGTTTTGAGAGTGAAAAATAATTTTTGGAATTAGTTAATTTATTCTCAAAGGTTCTTCATAGGCTTTCATAAATCTTTTCATTAATGAGTCAGTTGGGCAAAGAATTTGGTTAAAGTGATATCAATAATAAAGCAAAACATCTTGAAATTCAAATCCACAAATGAGTCTGCACTGATTTACACTTGCTTATTACTTAAATATTCAAACTTTCAAATGTATGCAACTTCAGACTTTTGCCTTTACTTAAAATGAGCTGAAGGGTGCAGCATATGGTTGTGTGTACTGAAGGGAAATTTAAAATGATAATACAGAATAAAGCATTTGCAGTTATTAATTTAGCATTCATTCATGTTTCCTCACAATTGTTTGTAACTTGCGATTGTTGCTACAGCCTTGTTTTAAAAGAACTCATAAATAACTCTCCTGTAGCCATGACTAAAAAGACAATAACTACTATGTTACGACAGAGTTTCTACCTTCACTAGTGCACCCAAAGCACCAGAGGGTTTGGACTTGTCAGTCCCATCTCCCTGAATATCAGCTGTGCTTGGCTGAGCAGTCTCTGCTGCCGCTGTGTCTGTTGGTGTTTGGTCTGCAGGCTGCATCAGGCTGTCTTCCAGACAGGTGTCGTCGACATGGTACTCCATGTCAACCAGGCAGTGGCGGTTTCTAGAGCTGTACTCCACAAGATTAATTAGCAGACCCAGGCCCTGGTATACACAACAGAATTCACAAATAAGACACACATACGTATAAGGAAAACACAGGTTGGTACTGTATGTTTCGAACAATTGTGTGGTGTTGTTTTCATGTTTTCAGGACCATCTTACCAGTACTCTCACGTCAAAGCGCTGCTCCTGGGGGATGTACCGTGGAACTCGAAGGACGCAATTCAAAGCAGTTACTATTAGCTGCTCCTGCTCACCTGTCTTAGTGCTTCCCCACTCTGCAACAAAAATAATGTCATTACTAACTCTTCACAGTAGCAATCATAACACTGTGCTGTGCATACCTGAAGATTATTTCACATTTCATGGTGGAATATACCAACAAGGCCTGAGTGATTCATATTCAAATGCAAAACATACAAATTTGCAAGTGAGGATACCATTGTCATGGGTAAGGTTGAGCAGCACTCCTATGACAGCCCTCATGCAGTCCTCCACTGCCTTGCCCACATTACTGAAGCTGCAGTGGGGCAGTGTTGCACTCGATGATGACAGAGAGCTGTTGTTTAATGCCCTGCTGTATCGCTGGATCATATCCTCACAGTAACGCAAAGCTCTGAGGAAATGAGAAAAACTTATTCATGAGAGAAAGTAAACAGGAAAAGTTCATTAATGGAAATTAGGGATATTTTCATGAAAAAAAACAATAGTAAAGGAGAGGAGGAAGAACTGAATCCATCACCTGGCTCTGATTGCTATTGTCTGCTGGGAATCAAATGCTAACTATTTTAGAAACGTGGGAGCTACATATCATGCAATTTCCTTTAGCCTAAAGTCTATGCTACACCAATTATTCCTTTGCTTCAATGAGGTGAAGATATTTTCATCAGACATTTACGTAATAGTAAAAGACCCATAATTCCCCTGAGGATGTTATTTAATATGATGAGTAAAGTGGTGTTACAAAAACTGAGCTAACTGAATGAACTGTTGTTATAACAGTGTCTCAGTGTGTGTCCGTCAATAGAGTCTAATCAATAATAGCTCCAAGCCATATCTGGCTCACCTGGCAGAGGAGACAATGAGTTGTGAGTCTTTGTAGGCAATCAAGTAACTCTGATTTTCTGGGTTCTGCACTGTCACCTGTTGGCAGAAGATGAAAGAGAAATAAAATCAATAAAAGTGGGGAATACAGTGAAAGGCTTGAAAGGGAGACAAGACACAGAAAATTACAAGAGACACTTTTGGTTCATCCTTTTGATCAATGACATGTTAAGTAAGACTGATTCCTCATGGTAAGAGTGACCAGTCAGTTCACAGCTTTTAGTACTCAACTACTCTTCTCCTTGAGTTTCACCCCTGGGTTAATTTTGGAAAAGAAAACTCAACTTGACAGAGCAGTACTTACACTTTCTAGCACTCTCAGACACCTCTCAGCCCCCCACAGAGATGCTACGAGGTTCTCCTTGTCATCCTCTTGACTTAGGTTCTGCACACACTCTTTAACTGTGACAAAAACAACATACACAAACCACATGACCATTACACATCCTGACACCTACATGAAGGAGCATCCTCTACACATTTAATCATCTATCTTTTGCGTTTGAGCCTTTCCTCAGTAAATTTGTACATTTGTCCTAAATGTAATGTGTGTAAGTGGTTCAGTTAGTACATAAAGGTTATTTTAAGTTAACAGTAAGATGATACCTGGTTATGTGAGTCACAACAGCCCATTAAACGGCAGCAGGTTTGCATAAATAGAGAAACAGTCTACAAGGACCAGCCACAGTTTACAGAAGGGTTGTGACCCGGGCTGCTCAGCTGACTCTAGCTAACTTAACTCACCAAAAATGGCAGCTACGAGAGAGAAAGACTGAAACACACTTGTGCACATTGATTTGAGTTTACAGTTTGTTTGTTGGGCAAATATTCAAGCCATGATAGTTGAATAAACACTATGCTAGCTAGCCAGCTGTCTGCAGACAGCAGGCTGAGGTCATTTCAACACAAATGGTGCAAAATAATTAGCGAGCAGATTTTCAGTTTGTTTAAGCATCTGTGTCTATCATACGTAGTTGTCACATAGCAGTGAAAAATGTTTTTATACAAATACATTTTTATGAAAATGTAAATGCCAATGAAAATAAATCCTTGTCCCACAGTTTTATAACTGGGGTGCGTAAAGGATGTTTACAATTTAAACATAATTCACTTCAACAATTATCTGATGTGACTCAAACAAATCAGAAGATTAGTGCAGCTGTACAGACCTTTATCTACAATATGGTCCAAACCTCCCAGCAGCCGCAGTTCCTCTTTAAACCAATCCCCAGCCCTTTTGGAGGTTAGAGAGAGCAATGCCTCCATGGCAAGGTGGCCGGCCTAAAAGAGAAAAAACAACATGTACTGTAGACCAAAAATTTCCTTATATTATTGTTCCCCCAAGTATATAGTTCTTTCTCCTTGATGTTCCTTTGTCCACTGGGACAAAAAGTATGCCCTGGATGCCTGTAATACAAATCGCTTGTTTGATAATAATTAAATTTTCTTTTTTTCCACTTGAAAGTTCTTATCAGGAATATAATGCACCAAGTGTGAATAGTGTCATCAACCCAAAATCAAATGGGCATGTAAAAAACCCAAATGCATTTATTGTATTTAATAATTTGACACTAAAAAGACTAGCAGCTTGACAGAATAATCTTCATGGGAACACCTGTCATTCTTCACATGAACTTCTTACTGAGTAGTACTTTTATTAATACAGCTCCCCAGGATAAGTCTATCTACATGCAGCCATTGTTAGGTAAGACGCCTTTCACAAAAAGGTGCTCAGTAAATTCTGTAAGACAGCTTAGGAACTAGAGAACAGTTCAAAAGAGAGTGGCATTAAAAGCAAATTAAACTGACATTTTATTATCAACTTGACAGATCAGGCTTTTACTCAAAACGTTTCAGATGAAGTTTCTTATGTATTCATGATATTTCAACTGTTTAAACTAGGTACGACTAAAGGTAAAGCGTTTTTGTTATGTTTACAACCCACCGTGATGTTTTCCAAGTCGAGATGCTTGTTGTGTACGGTCTCACACAGCTTCCTGATCTTCTCCTTCACCTTTGCCACCTCCTTTGCAGTAAGCTGATCCTGGTGGGCTGGGTAGTCCTGATCCATCTCCAGTAGCTTGATCATTAGCTCCAGACATGCTCTGTCCAGATCCATGTTCAGACGATCCCGACTCAAAATGTACATCAGGGCAGCAGTGCACAGAGCGAGGTTCTGATAGAACATAAAAAAGGACAGTTTCACAAAGTGGTTCAGTTATCACTACAGCACCATCTAAGTTAGGAGGCTAAGAGCTAATGGTCGACAAACTGATGGGGCCGATCTTCGCCATTTTTAATTAACTGGCATCGGCAGATGTCTGCGCTCATGCCAGCTTATTAATAACAAATGTCTGCAGACACATCTGCAGCCAGCACTGGGAGCATTTCATGCGCATATGTGGCTGACAATTACAGCATATGAATGTGAAAATTTATTTAAGTGCACAAGTATGGGTGACTTAGCAGGATGTATTTTATTAACACATAAAAAGAGAAGTGAGTGAGATTAGCAGATAATAAAACATAGTTTATCAGAATAAACAAAGATCCCATATCTCCTGCAATATTTTTTAATTTTAATAGCAGCTGCCTGACTCCTACAAATCACATAAAATTTCCAAGATATCAGATATTTCATCTCTTGTCATAAGTGGGGGCTGTGGCGCACAGAAGTACTCTGCATAGCATGAGTGACCGTACTCACAGCTGAAGAGCTGGTAAGGCATTCAGAGCCAGTTTGGAGCTTAGGTCATCCATGTTTCTGAATGATTTCTTTTTTATTTTGAAATAATTAAAATATTAAATGCTAATTTGATTCAGAATTTAAGTGTCTCATTTGAAATTATGAAACTGTTTTATTTTATCTGATGACAAAAACACACACACACACACACACACACTGTATTAAGGATATAGAATAACTGAAATTGTGCTTAAAGTCACTTTTTAAAAGCATTGGAATGTCAAGGCCAATATGTGTTTGCTGTAAACTGAAGGCATTTGTGTCTCTACCTTCAATCTTCTCTTCAGCAGGTGAAATGCATGTTTACCTGAGTTAAGATCTGGTGATTGACTTGTCCAGTTCAACTTTTTCCACTCTGGTGAAGTCCTATGTTGACTTGGCAGTGTGTTTTTGATAAAGTCCCTCCCAATTAGTTTTGAGGTAATTCTCTGTAACTTGGCAGACAATACCTCTGAATTGATTCTGCTGCTACCACCATGAGTTATATCATCAATAAAGATTAGTGAGCCTGTTCCTGAAGCAGCCAAGCAAGCCCAAGCCATGACACTCCCTCCACTGTGCCTCACAAATGAGTTTGCATGGTTTGGCTCACAAGCAGATTAATTTTATTCTTCCACATTACTGCCTTTCCATCAATCATCATTCCATAAATCTTTGTTAAAGAAATGTTGTGGCTCATCCTGATGGACCAATTCTGTATACTGTACACCAGAGGTTTCTTTCTTGTTCTAAGACATTCCAAATTGTAGTATTAGTTTATACTCAGTGTCCCTTAGATTGTTTTTCCCCTTCTCCCAGATTTAAAATGGCTAGCTTTTCTCCAACAGACAGCACTCTGGTTAACTTGTTGATTCATCCCTTTTAACAACAACTGCAGTCTTCACAGGTAAAACTCAAGGTTAAAACCAAGAATGGCTATTTAGAGCTGTTTTATTGATTTAACTATCAATCTCACATGACACAAAAACACCAGTCAGAGACATGTTTCAGTACTTTTGCTCACTTAATGTTTCTTAAGTGTAATGATACATAATGTGCTATACTCTATGCTGTTTAACACATCAAGGCTTCACTTCATCTTATTAATTCTTTTGACTTGAATATAATTATATACTTAAATAGAAAAATATATTTTTTAAATTAAGCATGTACAAATTAAACTTTTCAGATTATGAAAAACTGCTCTGTAGCAAACAGGTCACACTGCCCATACAGACATTTGAGAAACAATGGCGACAGCATGAAGTATGTAGAATGTAGTGGATAAGACGTTACTATTTGTCACTACTTTGTCTAAATTATTTTGGAGAGATGAGAAATGGAAACTGGTGACAGACAAGCGTTTTACTAACCGGGTGTTGCGGAGCATCACTGAGCATTTTGAAGACCTGTGCCACTTTCCCTCTAGCTCGCAGGTGCATCCTGAAACCGGGCATGGCACACCGTGTGGCCAGGCTGATTATACTGGAGAAGTATAAGAGGAAGAGAAGAAAATAAAGGATTATAGAAATCTTAGCTTGAATATTTATCAGCCTTACGCAAAAGACTAAGGTGAAGAAAAGAGAATACGGAATAGTCTACTTTAAATTTAGGATAACCACCTGTGATTCACATTTTAAATATATTCAGTTTTTTAGTTAGTATTTCTATTTCTCTGCATAGTTAAAGACTGAAAAATCATCCTTGGCATATTACAACGAGATGGTGAAAGTAAAAGTGAAAAGTAAAATGAGGTCAAGGATGAAGGCAAAACTTCATATTTTGTCTTTATAGTTCTATAGTATTTTGATTTTTGTGTTGGAATGGTTGGGGGGGGGAAGCGGGACCGTAGCCATCAAGGACCAGAGGCTGGCTACCCCTGCTTTACAGAAAGGCTAACACTAGATGATGTTAACAAATGTTAAGTGACAGGTGCTTGTATTATTCAGTTTCAAAGCAGACTTACAGCATCTAAGTGGCATCCTCACAGAACAACACAAAGAAGTCAGTGCAAAGTGTTTTTCCCACTTACCTAAGGCATCTTGTGTTGAGTGGCTGACTGCTCTTCAGCCCTGTCTCCAGGTACTCAAAGTCATCTGTGAACTCTTGATTCTCTCCAAACTCCACCACGTCATTGAAGTGTTTCACATGCTGCACCACCGTGTACAGCTGGTGGACGGGGAATGGGGTTAATTACAGCTAATTGGGAAACAGTGCATTTATCCAGAGATACAATCAGCTTGCACAAACAGTGAGAGAAATGGTCTCATTGTTAGTGGCAATAGCTTGCTGTACTAATACCCCTCATCAATAACAACCCAGCATGTGGAGTTAGGGCCCGATCAGCAGTTGGCTGTATGTTTTCAGTATCAACAGTCACGCTGTGTCTGTCCTCAGCATGACACATTTAGGAGAACCTGAGTTTAAGGCAACACCAATGACTGGTCACAGCTTAACTGAAGCCACTTTACCTCTGGGGATCCATGGCTAACAGCCTGATCTGAGGCTAGAGGGCTCATTTGTAAATGACAAGCTGCAGGGGAGTTTGAATTCACAGAAACATTAATCACTTCTACCTCCAACCAACAGTGGGGTTGCACTAAACAAGCTTGAACTTGAAATGTACAAAATCCTTGTACTGTATAACCTTGTACTGTATAATCTGAATTAATTTATACTCAACCAAACACTGTTTGGTTGAGTATAAAAGAAGAAACGTTAATTTATAACAGCATACAAACTATTACAGTAAAAACTGAATACAGATAATTATTTAGATGCAAAAGTCTCCCCACACCAATTTTCAGCAGACATCTAACAGCATATCTATGTCTGTTGGACTTACCTCCTTATCCTCCTTCCTGCATTTGAGGGTTGTGACAATATCTTGGTTAGGTCGCGTAGGGATGGTCTCTGACTTAATGACTTTGGGCGGCGGAGGGGCTTTGAACAAGCCATCATCTTTATGGGAGTTGCTGTCCTTACTGCTGCTCGATAAAATGGCCTGAGGAGGAAAGAGGCGGAGAAATGGGCTCATACCAAAGCAACAAAATCTGTTTAATGACATGTCGACAAGATTTACCACAGTTGAACAGTCTGTTAAGCACACAAGTCTTTAATAAGTGTTGTTAACAGATGTCAGGTGAGGTAGTGTAAAGTTAACAACTTTTAAATCCCAGTTGCCAGTCTCCGATTAGCTTGTCTCTGAACAAACATTTATTTCCATGGGGGCACATTCAACACCGAATATACAAGTAACTTTGGGTTCACTTGTCTGGGAAATAAACTTCACGTCCAGAGACAGATTAGTGTAATTAACACAAAACTATTAACTACTAAGAGACCAATAAACTAAATCCTGGACTGCGGGTAGTACGGGAATAGAAATACTGTAAATAAATGTAACAATTATTTGCATTACTTTATATAATTTACTGTAATATTAATGGGCCTGCTTCATGCATAAAATTCATGAATACATTTCAATTGACACTTTTCACATAAGAAAAATCAATTACTTTCACTTCTGTTCCTGACAAAGTGACTGCATTCAGTACACTAAACACAACAAAAGCAAACAATACCAACATCCACTAAGAATAAATTACCGGAGCAGTTTGTGATCGAGAAAGTGGAGGCACAGACATCTCTTCAGGTTCAGGTTGGTTCCAGTGACGGGCGTTGTACACAGCTTTAGCAGGAGACTGGAAGAATTTAAGTATTAATTAAGTAAAACAGAGACACCACATAAGACATGCAATGATATTAGTGTTCCATACATATGTGAATATAATTAGTTCTCTTACCAGTGGAAAATCTGAATCACCACAGATATGTTGAAACATCCAAAGCTCAAAGCACTAAAAGCATTACCATGTCAACATGACAAATTAACCATATAGAAACACTATCCACATATTAATCTCCATAAACCATTCTAGCACAAAGCTTATGTTATTTTTGTGAATTAGCATGACTGAGCATATACATATTCCATGCAATCATGAAGACAAACTAAAACAACAGCAGTGTAAGTGTGGAGGACAACAGTCCCCAAGCAGAACAAAACATTTTCAGTAAACGACAGAATGTGCAACTCAATTACGTATTACAAAAAACAATGTTCACAGTCCTGTTGATGATGTAGCAGGAGCAAACACGTAGAATTAGGAAGACAGATCACAAATAACCCAAAGCCACTGCAAAATATGATTCAGATAAACAGCAAATGTGGGCATTACACAAAGCACAGTAAATAGAAGCTGATTTATTTGGATAAATCTTGGCCTGACCAAGAGGTAAGATTCAAATCCTGTTCATACTTGAGACCACAAAGGGTATGTGGAACTGAACACATCACGCAAGACTGCTATCACATAGTAATTACTGGGCATCATCATTGAGAGCCTCAAGTCTCAAACTGTATTTCTAGCACATATTACTGCTGAATCACTCAAATAAATTTAGCTTCTTTCCCGCCTACATGCTTTATTTTTCCTGATACTCTTCTCACTGCCATTATCTCAGTCTATTTTTAGACAAGCTGGGTATCGCGTTACATAACTGTCATTAAACATCAATAGCTGTAAAACAAATGTCTGCCTAAAGGCAAGCAGTGTCAGTTCAAGACCAGCTGGGAGAAAGGTCACAAAGGGAGGTTGTATAATGCACCTTGACCTGTTCAGATTGATTGCAGACTCCTTTTAAACCAACAGCAAGCTACAAGGGTCAAGAGACTGCTGCCTGTTCAGTTTCAAAGTTTGTGTAAATACAGAACAAGAAGTCTTACCAGGCAATTACTCAAAGTATCTGATGCATAACAAATGACAAAAATTCCTTTGAGCAAAATAAATAGAAAGAAATACAAAGAAATACAGACAATTTCTAACATACTCATATACCTTTTTGGGTCCACTGAAGATCTTTTTAAATCCACTACCAATGTCCTTGGATTTTTCACTTGACTTCCCTGAGCGTCCTTTCTGTCCCTCAGTGAAACTGGGACCGGTGTCATCACAAAAGTCAAAAGCATCTGTTGGAATAACCAGATTATTGGAACCACCAATATGTAAACGGACTGAGCAGTAACCACGCGTCGTTCAATCTCTCCCAACTTAAAACAACCGTTTAAAACTTCATTTAATCACCAAATCTGTTTTCAATCCAAAATGCAAAAGGCCAGCTCACCTGTATTGCTGCTGGCCTGGCTGTCCTGAGAGTCACTGGTATGAGGACTGTCCACACTGGAGCTCAGAGCAGCCAAGGCTGCATCTGCCTTCTTGGCCTTCTTCTCTTTGGCCTGAGAGCTCTCGTCATCACTGTCACTCTCACTCAAGTCATCAAAGCCAAAGTATTTGATCTTGTAGCTACTCTTCCCTGCCATGCCGCCTTCTGCACCCTCCTCGTCTTCCTGGTCCTCTTTGTCCTCAAAGCCAAAGAACTCTAGCTTGGTCTCAGTCTTGGTTTTCTTGGTCTTTGTCTGGGTGGGTCTGAACCTAGAAGGACAGGGATTTTTGTGAGTTTTTATTGTGAGTCCAGCTACTGGAGTTGTTTTCTTAAGAGACTCTCCCACATACATTGAAAGAGAAAAAGCATTTAAGACATGATTCAAACAGAAGTACAGCTGCTACACATTACAGTGTTTTTCACAGCCTCCCAAGTATATATGGCCACCCAAATTTTTTTTTTAATGTCTGTGAGGATGGCACCATCCACCATCGATTAAATACTTTCCCTCTGTGCTCTAAAGTGCCTGTAGGTTACTTCTTTGCTGCTTAAAATGTCAAACAGAAACTCAGATCAGGTGTCACTAAGAAACATTATTACAGTATTTAAAATGTTGGTTGGTTGAGAGACAGGCTTCAATACAAGTTACAAGTTATATGTAGTCAAAGACTGTATATAGAAGGTAAGGGGTAACACTATACTGTACACTGAAAAACATCAGAACAATCAGAGAGGAGTTGGTATTCCTGTAATGTAGATTCAAAAAAACTCTCAAAACCGTCAGATGTCTTCTCTACTAAAATCATCAGCTAATCTCTCATCAGTTTCACATCTCCCAGTTCAAATGTTAATATCATGTCAATAAATCAAAACCAACTTTTAGCTCTGAATCAGAACCCCCAGTGTTTAAAATATGCAGTCATTAGAAAATAAGCTGTGCTAAAGCATGATAAATCCAATCACATACCATTTTCTGCTAAGTATAGACCTCAAAATAGACCATGCAAAATAGAAATGTATTGCAATACAAAACAATATTCTGTATAAACTCAGGTTAAATATGTGTAACTACTCAAGTTAAATAAGTATTGACTCACACCACAATAAGTTTATGAAAATGTACACATATACATATTTATATACACACAGTCACATTCTCCACAATATTGGCTGTTAAGACCCATAGGTAAAGAAAAGACTTACCTGGTAGGTTTGGGTGGTGGCACATCTGATTTCTTCTTCATCTGGCCTGCGTCGCCAACGTCAGCAGGGGTAGCTGGGGTGACCAGTTCATCAATGCTCCGCTCTATTGAGTCCTGGATAGTGACATTGCACACTGACAGACAGGAAGGGTGCAGAACCGTGTAGTCTCGTACCCTCCCACCACCCCTGCCTGCAGGCTTGGCTGCTCCTTTAGCACTGGCAGCAGTACTACTTGCACTAGCAGAAGGGACACTGTTGGCACTGGCTGTTTCAGTGGGCTTGTTGCTGTCGTTTTCAGCAGGTTCAGAGGACGTTTTGTTAGACCGGTTAGGCCGCTGGTACTTCTTGCAGTTTGAGGCCCTTAAGGTAAATGGCGAGGGGGGAATGTTGTCTACTTGTTCTGGAGGAGGCTCTGTTGAAAGCTCCAGATCAGCACTTTTCGTTTCTTCTGATGCCAGTCCATCATAGGAGGACGAGGTCTGGAAATCTTTGCTACCACCTGGTGCATCAGTGAACAATCTAGGGGGGGTGTCTATAGTTTGAGAGGAATAGATGAGCCTTTGGGAGACTGAGAGATTCTGATCTTCAGAAGGGACTGTGTCTGACGAAAAGCCCACGTATACAGGTTTTTGATTACTATCTGATATACTTTTATACCAGGGCTGGTTATTTTTAACAACCTTTTCTTCAGGGATTTGCTTACCTACAATTGAAGGAAATAACAGTTGGTCACATAAAAATGGTGATGAAAAGGTCTGCATACACTACCAGTGAAAAGGTTGGACACATAGAAATGACCATGTTTGTGAAAGAAAAGCAGATTTCATAACATCAAATTGATCAGAATGAATGTGTAGACATTGTTTATATTGTAAATGACTATTATAGCTGAAAATAACTGTTTGTAAAAGGAATATTTACATAAACATACAGAGGCCTAAATTCTGCAAACATTAGTACTGTCTTCCAATAGCATGTTCTGTTTGCTTATGCAAATTTATTAATTTAAGGTTAACTGGTCATTAGAAAACTATGTGCAATGATGGTAACACAACTGAAGACGTATCTTTTCGTAAAAAAAATGGTAATTCCTATGTGTCCAAACTTCTGCAGTGTATGTAAACAATAAAAAAAAAAAAGATGAATATGTTTGTCCTGTTTGAGTATTGATTACTTACTTGTGAACGTGGCTGATGAGCTTGCAGAGCGTGGTGCAGAAGTCACAAAAGTGGCTGTGCCACCACTCTGCACTGCTGTTGTCTTTGCAGCATCGCCTTCAGTGACTTTCAATTCGGACACATTGTGGGAGGTTACAGTCTTGGATTCTTCATCGCTGTCAAACCCAAATGGATCATCTTCATTGTCACTGTCCTCAAGCCTGGGTCTCTTGGAAAGCTCAGAAACATCAGACTTTAAAAGAGGCCTTTTGCCACCCAACTGAGCCTTATAGGTGGTCTCCCCCCATTTGGTGGTCAGTGTGGGCTTTTTATTGGAGAAGACTTCTTCAAATTTTGAATTAGCCTCCCCTCCCTTGCGGTTGTATGTTTTGCCAAATCTGGAAGTCATGTTGGTTGCTTTATGTTACATATTCCCTGTGAATAAAATCAGAACATTTAACGTTAACGTACCATTGAAACGTCAAATAAAAAGCCAGCGTACGTTTTAACTAAAATGCGTGGGTCAGTAATTTTAACTGCAATGTTAACGTTACTTTTAATGTCACATTAAGTTAATTAAATAATCATTGTCATCAAGCAATCGCCCCGGCAAGGTTGGGGTGATTAACTTGGCGTTATCTCATAGCTTATGTTTCAACTGATGGGCTAATGGTTAGCATGGCTAGCTCGCTAACTCAAGCAGCATAGCTTTCAAATAACATTGAAACACTGTGCAAGAGGACAGGAAGCTAGAACGAATTCGGAATATCTCTGCAAAACTTTGACTCAAGTACAAAACCAAACGTCACTGCAACAGGACAGTAAACTTACCTACACTGGTAACTCTAGTTAAAGCTGCTCCTGCGTGTAAAGTTACTATAAAGTTAGCAATTAGCCGTTAGCTTTAACACTGCTAAAAGTGTGCTAGTCCCTGTTTACATTTCTCACTTAACTGTATCAAATGTCAGAAACGTTGGGCTTAAAATATGATTACCTAGCTTAACATATACAGTTTGATACAGAGATAAATGCTCAAAAATGGCCATGAGAACAAAAGATTAGCGACACATACTGTTACCTTTTAACTCCGGCGACTAGCTAACCGTCCGCTTGTTTTTTTAGCCAACCGGCTAGGCCTGATCTCTCACTCGCGCACAAATCAAGCGGGTAAAGTCCGTCCAGCGCAGGAGAAACAACACTAGAAACACGTCTCTAACCCGAGTAGGTCTCCGCAGCAATGTTCGGTACCAAAAAAAACCGACCTAGATGAATCGGTAGTTAGTATAGTCTAAATATAGCGTATAATCCGGACTTTTTGCATTTTGTAGTGATACTGACGGCCATTAAAGTATCCCCTCCCTCATCGTTCCCTGGCAAGACCCCCATGTAATGCGTAGCAAGAAGGGAGTTGACCAATTAGGAGCAGGAATATACTCTCGTGCTTTGACGCTCCGTCAGCAAACTCGACTCTGATTGGCTTAAAACTGCACCCAAAATAAACGACAGGGGGCCCTGGAGGACCACTTTGGCAGATTTAAACTTGAAAACGTGCCAAATCGAAACGGCACCAACGGTGTCATCTGCTTTTAAAGTTTGTCACAAATATTTTTTTAGAACAGAATAGCACGGGTATGATACATTATACGCACAAATGTGAACAAAATTGTTAGAGTAGAAGTACAAGTAGAGACTAAGCCGTCGTTCTCCGCGTCCACTCACGATATTCTAGTGTAAATAATGGTATATCTGAGTTCCAGTCGTCATTACCACTACCAATTCAGTGATGCTGTTGCTTCTCATTAACTAACAAACTTTGTTATCCACTGTATCTCACTGTGTTTCTGTTCACTGTATCCCACTTTTACACTGCAAATCTATTCAGCATTTTTCTACTATATTTTAGATTAATTCTAGATTAGTTCTGTTGTTTTTAACATTCTGCTTACTATTTCATTATAGGATATCAGTATGAACATAGCTGTCATGAATACTGAAAACATGAAATATCTTAAGAAAAGAGAAACAAGGTGAATAACAAAAAAACAACCTCTATTTCATATTTTTACATCATATGTTAAACCTGGGCAAATAAAATCAGCCCTGTCAGTGAGAAAATAATGTTTTGTCTTTTTGGATGAATGAAAATGTTATATTTTTTTTATTAAACTCTTAAATCCCTAAGCTACAGTATTTAGTCACCACCTGTGGTCTCAATTAAATATTACCATATATTTATCATACAGTTTTTAAAACGTTATTCTATACAGTCAAGTCTGATTGTTTCATAATCACTGGACTAAATATTGGAAAAAGGAAGCATTTAGATCATCAACACTGGCACTGGTCTGGGGTGCAGATGGTGTCAAATGTGTTGAAACTGAAATGTTATTTAGGTATATTTGTTTATTTTTTCAGATGTTTATTATCTCAATAAACCAAATGACTGAATGTTTTCTCAGTCACCCCGTTTCTGTCAACACTGTGCAACATTTGGAGGTATGAGAGTATAACAAACACGCTATAAGCAGTCTGATTTCTGTCATCTGCCTGCATTTTGGCCAGCAGAGAGAGCACAACTGTCCCTCCACATAAATGTTCAGAGATGTTGAGGTAATACAGCCATGCCCTAGATGACTGATGGTTTTGAGCCTAGGTCTTGACAGTCTGCAGTCATTACTTCATTAACAGGCAAATTGTACAGCTGAGTCCAGTGCTACACATGTGTATACTGTAATCTGTCTGAATGTTTTGGAATAAATGAGTCAGGAATTTGTGCCATTGCCAAATCAAATGAAAACACATAATTTCAACTTTGTGTGCAACATCTGCTCATAATATTTGCATCATAGCTGGATAGATGAGAGAGATTGCAACACTGACATAAAACCATGAGAGGGCAGCAACACTTGGTGTCACACAGCAAGTTTCCAAAAACCCACCCTTGGCCTTTGACCACAAATGTCTGTGGGCAAAGTGGGATAAGTAAAAATATTTTTAAATGTCAAGTAGCCCTTAAATAATAATGTGAAAGCATTTTTCTGTAATATAGCTCCCATGTGATGCATAGGAATGGAAATTTAGGGGTGTAGGATAAATATCCATTGATTGTTCAAATGTAAAAACTGGGTAAGCACACTGTTAAATGATAAAATATATTCATCATCTGTCTGTTAAACATAAATACAATTATGTTGAAGTGAGATTTAATCTCCCTGTAAAAAGTGACCTTTCATTTGAAAAAGCAAAAACATATGCACAGTTTTCCATAGCAGATTAAAGAGTTTTTAGTCAGAAACCTCCTTGAAGCTGCTTGTATTGTGCAGTGGTTTCTGCAGTTCTCATGAGACCCAATTCATCATATTCACCCAAAATTTGTGTGGTAAACAAATAGCTCTACCAAAACATTAAGTGTTTTTATACAAGCCTCTCTTCTGTGGCCATTGAATTGTGGGTCGGATCTTTGCTTGGCCCACAATCTTGTCTCTGAGGTCGGCCTGCAGAGACCCTGGCCTGACAATTACACCAGACCACTATCAAGCCCATATGCAGGCAATAAAATACAAATTTAAACCAGATTCAGATTGGTTTTATGCCCCCAGTCCCTTGTGTGTGTGTGTGTGTGTGTGTGTGTGTGTGTGTGTGTGTGTGTGTGTGTGTGTGTGTGTGTGTGTGTGTGTGTGTGAAGGAGCAATGGTTAGGGAAGCTGCGCACTCAAACACACACACAAAGAAAGTATTGTAGTCAGCGTGCAGTCTCTGTCAATATGCATGTGTTTGTGTGTCTGAGGTTATATGGATTTAAATAAGAGTAAATTGAGATGCAAAGAAAATGGGAAAGACAACATAGTTAGTGTCAAAACAAAAGAAATTAAATCCTTTATTTTCTTCTCAGTATACATCACATAAACAACAAAAATATTCTACAGTACTTTTTAAATGTGTTTAGGAAACAGAAATTATACAAATAAGATTTGCACAGTGAGTCTCTAAATTGCTTAAAATTGCAGTGGAAGGCCTAACTGAGCAAAAGTCCATATTTAAAAAAGACACGAAACTAGAAAAGCAGATAAAAACAAGATGGTAATAATCAACTTCCCATGTTTCTGACATCAATCAAAGCATTAAAGACTAAAAGTGAAAAGACACATGGAAATTAACATACAGCGCTGCTTTTTAGAGCATCTGTGCATCCATTCCTTTCAAGCCAAAGCCAGAATTTACCTGGATGTGGTGCATCACTGGCCTTTGGCCACAGGTACAGTGTACAGGCTGTGTCAATAAAACCCTTATCCATTATAAGGTCCACTGGTGACAAGTAAAGCTCCAGGATCAAGGGTCAATCTCTATGGGAACAATAGTAAGGATTGCATCCTCATTTCCACGGCGCACAACTACTTTCAAGGTGTCATCCTTCTTCACAGCAGTACTGACGTCAGTAGCTGATAAGATCCTTTGTCCATTGATAGAGATGATCACATCGTGCTGAATGAGTCCACCACTGTAGGACAGAAGAAGATTATTCATACATCCTATTACATATTATATACATTTACATACATATATTTTGACTTTGTCCAGCATAAACTCTCTTGGTGCTGTAAAAATTCACTACAGCACCAAATGTCTACTAAAACAATGCCTTTCGTACAGTTTGCTGACAATAACAAAAATGTAAATCGCCTGCTTTATCCTTTAATGATAAATCGTATCAGTATTTTACTTTCCTACATATAAAATGTTATAATATTATTTTTAGATTTTATTGGGGAGAATCAAAACAACAGGTTATGTTAATGGCCGACAGATGTAGTGGCTCACAAATCTTTATAGTGTTTTATACAAACACATTTAACTTGTATTTTGTCCAGGTTTGTTTACAGGTCTGTGAGCACAGTCTGAATGAATGTAGCATCTGTTTTTAGAATTTTAATGATGGCATGACAGTACTGCCAGGATGGAGCTCTAAGCAAATAACACATGCTGGTCAAACTTACACCCGTAATGAAAAAAACAAACAAATGAGTAAATCTGAAATCACACAGAGACCCAGACGGTTGCCAGCAGTGATATCAAAAGCTTACAGCTGCTTAATCACAGCCACATGTAAACACAGACCTCCATACCTTCACTTGCATCAGCACGCATTTACACAACTGCAGCTCAGTATTCCCCTCATTACACTCAGTTGCTCTAACGCCTTAACACAGACAAATGGAAGGTTCCCTACAGCAGGGTCAAGCTTTCCAGAAGGCCATAAACCAACACAAGACAGAGAGAGATCAAAAGCATAAAGTGCAGCCTAGAAAATAACACAGAATATAAACAGAACCACAGAAATGTCATTATACAAAAAGCAGAGTAATTTAAGTAAGTAATGAGTAAACTCTGACAAGGTCTTGTACGGGCGACCACTCTAGAGTGGGCTGGGTGAGCAGGCAAAGGAAAACCACAGTGCAGCTAGTAACCACCCTGCATGAGGTTTGAAGGAAACAGCTGACCTCAGCGTCTCCCAAGCTCCACTCTGCTGGAGCTGTGGTGGAGGCTGATTGGAGTGGACTGGGATAGTGGAAGGAGGAGGATATTTCAGAGGGGGGCAGGCACGCTGGAGTGGAATTTACGTTCTGCTCAGATAGTTGTGTCGGGAGCCGTTTTTGTATTTGAGTTTGCATCTACGTGCACACTTGACAGAGGCAAGAAATAAAATAAAGAAAGGAAATTAAATATGCTGTCTATGTACGTTGGATAAACTGCCAAAAACAACAAATCACTGCCGAGAAACAGTCAGAGACAACTTGCATTTGCACTTCACTGAACCCATAAAGGTACAGAAATAGTTTGTACCAATCCTATTTCCAGAAACGCTGGGACTTTTGGGGAAATTAGTAATAAATAGTAAAATCTATAAATAGTAAGTTCAACCTTTTTTTTACCTGACAAAAGTAAAAAAGAAAAGATTGTGTGTTCACTGACCAACTTGTAATGTAATATAAGCATAAGTTTGATGGCTTCAGCACAGGAGCTGGAACAGAGGCAAAATAAGACTGAAAGGTTTACATTCAAACATCCATTCTGGATGAATGAAAATTAGAAGCCAAATTTCATGATTGAGTATAAAAGCAGCCTCCACCAAAAGCTCTGTCTTTGCAAGCAAAGATGAGTAGTGGCACAGCACTTAAGCCAAAAAAAAGCACAGCCAAAATTGGTTCAAAAAGAATACTTCTCAACACAGGATTGCAAAGATTTGCCTCATCTAGTAAATAATATTGTAAAAAAATTCAGGGACTCTGGCAACATTTCATGAAAAACTATCATGCTACTCTGATGAATGTCACCACATGGGCTCAGGAGTACTCAGGAGAAAATTGTTTTCACAGGGAGTTATTTGGGCCTAAGCTCCTGTCAGATGGAATAGCAGTGTTCTGTGGTCAGACACATGCTTGTTTCAGCCTGTTTTTGGAAAAATTTAAATTTGATTTTTGATGCTGAAAATGAAAAAGACCGTCAAAAAGAAAGTAAAGAAAAGTCAGCACCTGTGATGGCATAGGGATGCATCAGTACATATGCCATTGATGAGCTGCATATGTTTGAAGGTAACATTGTGGGAGAGGTGTTTATGGGGGTTTTACAGCAACATTTACTGTCATCAAGACAATGTCTTTTACCAGGCAGTCACTGGAACACTAGCACAGCTTCAGTGTGCACACGCTAAAACAGTGTGACTCTGCAGACACAGTGTGTGTGGCTCACTGGCCTGGTTGCAGTCTCGATCTGTCTCCTATTAATAATGTATGGTGCATCGTGAAGAGGAGAATCAGACAACAGCAACCACAGACTGTTGAGCAGGTAAAGTCTTGTATCCAACAAAAATAATAAAATATTCCACTTGCAAAACTGAAACAACTGTACGGAAGAGGATTAGGGCCACCATGAAAATATTTTTTGAGTTCTGACTTTTTTCTCAGAATTCTGACTTTTTTCTCAGAATGAATGAAAAAATGTTTTCATGGTGGCCCTAATCCTCTTCCGTACAACTGGTATCATCAGTTCCCAAATAATAAAAAGTGTAAATAAAAGTAAGTGTTTTACTTTTTACTGGATTTTCTAAAAAAAAGTCCCAACTTTTCTGGAAATGGGGTTTTTAATTTTGGGGCCATATGAGCAAGAAATCTTCCTTACGCTTCAGCTGGTGTCTTTGCAATGACCTCCATAACGTAAGCTCCAGAGGTGATATCAGGGAAGTCAGGGTGTTGAGTCTTCAGCTCTTTGGCCAGACTAGAGGGAGAAAAGGACAATTGACTCATCAAGCATGCTGTGGTTTCCTGTTGTGGTAATTGTGACAAAGGGAATCATTTAAACATGATAAATGTTCTGTCCTGATATTTCATTGACAATGAACACAGAAGTGTGCAACTTACGCAGGAGTGAGAGTCATCATCCTCACACCAATATACTTCTTCTTAGCAGCTGCTGTCCCTAGAAATGGACAACAACACAGTACAAATACAATCATTCATGGTCTCACCTGTGACATGCGGGTTCTATGTATATGAGGCTGTTTATTGATCTAAAAAATAAAATCCTCCAGGGTGCTCTTTTTTCTGTATATGAGTAAAAAAATTAGACCACTTTTGTGGCTCACACACCAACTCGTTAATCTTGTACGCCATGTTGGCAGTCGCATAAAAAATACATGTGCTTGCTGTTTCACAACGCTCTGTGCAACTTGACAAATACTGGCTTTTACTTTGCAGGTTATTTGCAATGTTATAATTCTGTTAGATATGCATATACATTTATAAAAGCTAAAAAAAATAATTCACCATATCAAGACTGAGAGCAGAAATGAAAAACAATCTAAAACCGGTGTGTGGAATTATATACTCACTACTAAACTCTTGAAGCCAGTGTTTTTTATATTAATTTATTATTTTAATTATTTAAATTAGCCTCCTACAGTTTGTCTTGGTGATTAAACAGAAGCAATAATATTACAACATAAGAAGTTGAATCAGTGAGAGCTCATACCTCTGGACTGCCTGTCGTAGGACTCTGCCAGGAACTGACGGATTTTATCTGAGGGTATGGCAAAGGAGATCCCAGCTGTCACTTTTAGTGTGTTTATCCCAATCACCTCACCATCCTGAAACAGCAAACCTCAACTTAATGTCTGTGATTGGACAGCTAAAAATTATTATGAGGATTTTAAGAATAGTTGTCTGCCACAAAATAAAATAAATAGCTTACCAGATTTACCAGAGGCCCACCAGAGTTTCCATACTATGAACCAAAAAGAAAATGGCAGATAATGTTTGTTTGTGAGGAAAAACATATTATATGGACACTGACTCTGCATCTTCTTCCACTTACATTGATGATAGCATCGGTCTGAATGTAATCCATGTCAGAGTTGCGCAGGCCCAGTTCTCTTCCCCCTCGCTGAGTTGTACTGACAATTCCAGTGGTAACTGTGTTCTGGAGGGAAAATGGGCTGCCGATAGCCACCACAAACTCTCCTGGCCTCAGGTCTGAAGAACGGCCCAACAACAGTACAGGAAGCTTGGTCTGAATAGTAAAAAGATAGAATGAATAGTATTTTTATATTACTGGAGGACAAAGTTATTCAGAAAAAAAATGACTCCTGACTGTGGATCAGTAAGAATAAATGAACAATTTAAACATTTAAATAACCTGAAGGAATGCGTGAGAAGGTATACATGGTCATATTGTAAAAAAACTTCAACACATATAAACTGGCTTTTAGGCAGAAAGATAGAGTTGGAATCTATAATGAGGACTAAGAGGCTGTTCCAGGGAGATGCTGTGTGTGTTTATGGAAAGCCCCTCTGCCAGCTGCTGAACCTCACAAGAAACTACTTGACTTGTTCTGGGAAGGTGGTCTGAATAAACATTTAAGCACCTTAAGATCAAATGCAGAAGAACTGTCTGTACTTCTTTGCTCTAACTTTGCTCTTCGAGTTCCTTTTTCTCATGAAATGTATATTGTGTTGGTGACTCACATGTTGCCATCACAAAAGACAATGTATTTTCACTTTAGAGCCATAAGAGAAAACCAAAAGCTTGCAGTTTCTTTAACTGCAATTACTCTACAATCACTCTGCAAAGCTTTTATGACTTCTCGTGACTTCTGATGACTTCTCATGAGTGGACAATATGAAATAATGACAGAAAAAAAATTTTTTTTCTAAACATAAGCCACTCAATAAGGCATGGCAGTACACACACACAAAAACTATTACTCCTTTCCCACTGCAGGGGGAAGTGACATTTATGGCAACAACTCGACTCAAAAAGCTAATAATCCAGATCAAAAGCTTATTTGACGGACTAAAAGTGTAGCTCCGCTGACAAGTCACTGCTAATGGCAAATGTGTGTAAACAGACCACAGATGCTGGAAAACTGACTGATAAACAATAAATAATGACTTCCTTAAGTTTGCCCCATTACCCTGGCCGGTGGAAACTGGGGCACTGGGAGCTTGCCTCTGCAGACAGACACAAAGGATATATTTATTCGTCTGCTATGACAGTTTCCTTCTCTGACTGAAATCTTCTCTGCTGGGCAGCCTGCAGTCAAAGCCCACGCAATGCCACATCATGTTGAGTCTGTGCACAGACTGTACCCAACGCCCTGATGGCAGACGAGCACTATCTTAGGAAAAAAAGGACCTTTCCCAAGTGCTCCTCATGTATATCCACTCTGTTTACTCAGGGTTATAAATAGGAGGCAGAGGAGGCTGAAAGATAACCGAGACAGGACCACAAGTTGGCAAATGCAGATAAATGGATCTATGTGAAATATGTATATCCATAACATAACTTGACATACATTTGGCTCTGTATTTTATGTAAGTCTGCAGGTGTATACTGAATAAATACACAGCAGACACTTGGCTTCTGAACTACTTTATATGAGCATTGAAAACTGGATTGTGGGTAAACACTTAAAAAAACACTTACTGTCTGTACTTTACATTGAAATAAACCACCTTTACTCCTGTAGTGAATTTATTAGATGACAACGATAGTTTCCACCTTATCTTACATGCACACATGCATGAAGTTACACAACTACAAACACATACCACAATGTTCTGATTCCAGTATGGGGGGAGATCATTGTGGGAATGTTAAAAGCAAACATGGCACGCACACAGTGGCTGCAGTAGCGTGTTCAAAAACCAGGAAACATTTATTTGGCACGTGCAAACACACAGAAGAGACACCTGACACGGGAGGTGCAGTGTGTATAATCACCCCCACGTCTCCCCTCACATGCTGAGATAAGAGTATAACCAGACGGAGACGAAGCAAGAGAAACATACACACAGCTGAGAGAGAGAGGACGTCAGGTGGATGTGAGTCAGTGCCAAGACATTCAGGACTTGGCCACTGCTTGTCACCGTGATTACGATAACAATCAGTGATACTGGTGGTTTCCTGGCAACTGTTGCTACCAGGTGAAACCTTGTATCTCCATAATGTTAGCTTTAACTGCACTTAATCCTAATGTGTTCTGAAAGAGCTCGATGAACACAAGCGGTGCAGCGTTTTATTTGCTGCTTACAGAGGACTCACACCCATGCTCACACACCCACACAAAATCACAATGCATTCAGAAAAATCATGTACAAACAGTGCAAAATGCATCAGTTCACTGACAACTAAACAGCACCTAGGTAAGAAGATAGAACAAACACTGAACATGCAGACTGTCCAACTTCACGAAAGACTCTAGCCTACATATCACTTACTAATTGTGAGTAGTCAGCAATGTGGAACGGCGTGTGGAAAATCATTTTGCCATGTGAGTCCACCTCTCCTGACCACCCAAGTGACTCACCCTGCTATTTCAGATGAAGGTTAAGATGCACTGGTACTTCAACTAAAAGACACTATAGCCAGTAAAAAGGCAAGGTGAAAGAGGGGAAGAACAAACACCACAAACCGCAGGCAGGCAGTCTGAGAATGTGAAACGAATGAGTCAAACATGTTGATACGTTGATTCAGCATGCATTGGCAGAAATGAGCTTATGACCAAAAAATGTTTTTGGTTTGAGACCCGAAAGAGCACCAATTTAGAAATATTTCGGAAAAACACATCATACGTGCTCCAGGGCTATTGAAACCGTCTGATCTGATGTGGTGTAGGAGAATGGCATCTACTTTCTGAAAATGAAAGCTTCTTATTTTGTTAGGCAGAAGACCACTTCATTAACTCACTTTGTTGTTGCTGAACTTCAGCATGATGCCAAAGATTTTTCCCTCTCATTTAAAAAAATATTTTTTTACGTTTTTCTTGAGCGCTTAGATAAGAAGAAGTGGGGCATCAGATTAAAAGAAGGCGAACGGAACAGTTATTTTTGCCTTGGCTGATGAAGTAGCAGCAAAGGCCACATGCTGACAACAGAGAGTCTTGATTCAGCCTCTTGTACATACGTCATAATTAGGTTAACAGGGATACTAACGTATTACACTACCATTTATGACTAGACCAGGTGTAAATGCCAGTCAAACTGGGAGGGATTGTAGCTTAGATTCTGAGGCACATACTTACACACAAGAACAAACAAAGAGAGAGACAAGGTTGACTGGTAATGAACCCTCACAAACTCAAATCTATAAATTAAAGCCCACACACCTGGCACTACTTGGATTATACAAGCAGACCATTTCAAAATACACAAATTCTGACATAGAAACTCCAATGGTTGCGTCAGTACATCACCCAAACCGTGTATAAACTCAAATGCACTCAGTTAAGCTCTAATTTTCCTTTCATACAAGTGACTTCAAAGCAGAAAGCATTCTTTTATAAGCTCTACCTTGCACAATTCATAAGTACGCTTAGGTGTAGGGTTTTACAGCTGACGTCTGAACTGAGCCCGTAGGGTTGTGCAGATAAAAATGGGGCAGGATTGAACATGTTCATACTGTACATAACATCAACTTTGATGATCTGAAGAATATGCTGAGAGGTGGGAGAAAGAGGACATAGTCTCTGTGCTTGTATGATGTGTATGTGACCAAGTGCGTGAATACCTGTTTGTTGTGAAGCATACACTTGCTGACACCACTACGACTTCCTTAACCACTATGGTTTCCATATGTTGTTGGGTGTGGTTTAGTCTTATAAGAGCAAACACATGTCTGTGAGCTCCATGTGTATGTCACATTCTGCGCAGTTTTGCGTGAAAGCTCACAGAACTTGAGGCCGTCTCGGTTCTGGCCACAAAACCACAAAACTTTGAACTGCATAAGTCACAATGATGACAGGATATGAGGTCTTCCGTGCTCATTTGTTTCCTACAGTATGTGCTTCATTCCTCTTTCTAAGGTATTAGATCATAGTTATATTTACAGCATTACAGAACACAACTGTGGTGACTGGCAACCGTTTCAGCGTTTACCCCACATCTCTGTGTGTGCTGGCATACATTCCAGGTCTTAAAAAAGATAAAGGTTCTGAAATATGGATGGAAGTTTCACTGTCTGCCCTCTACATGCACAGATTATAGTGATAAGAGTGAAAGCTTTTCCAGTAATACCTGATTCCTATAGGTTTTATATGTCTAGGGTGGTTCTACTGTAGTCTAGACAATTCTTTATATGGCTAAAGGAGCATATTGGAATATCCTCAAGCAACTCAGAGGGTCCCTGGATTGCATTTAAGAGTCAGAGGGTTATAGCCTTGCTGTCCTCCATGTAAGTGCTGCACTTTAAGCCTACACCCAAATCTTGGATTATGATACTTGCTATAAACAGGTTAGTAGATAATAAAAGGCACTACTGGATAAAGAGTAAGTACTGGTCCAACTAAATGGACAAAGAAGAACAGAAAAACGTACCTCTGGTGGTATGCGAAATGCAAAAAGCAGTTTCATTTTTTCAGGTTTCAAGATGTATGCTTCTGATAATACAGTGGGAGTGAATGGTGGCTAAAGGATTAAAACAGAGTAATGTTTTTAAAGTCGGCACTGCGAGGACCACAAGCAAAACTCTATTTACCTCAAGTGTATTCAATTTCAGAGAAGAATCACAAAACCTGGCCAAATAAAACTTTAACTCTGTATTGTATTCTTCTTCAAAAGTAAAATGACTACAGATGTGGATGACTTAAAACTGCTATTGTGCTTCATATGCGTCTGAAGTGACGTCATTGGCAGGCCAAAACTGTTCTGGGCAAGGCTGCTGCTGGTCCAGTGGACTTCGAAAACAATTACTCAGCCAAAAAGTATGCCATGACAAAGAGCATTGAGACCCAGCAGGGCGCAAGAGTGTGTGTATTTTCTTTGGCTCTTCTCCCACTCAAATGCATCCTTAACCATGGGAACCATTTTAGTTTCAGGGCAAGGGATGAAGAAGAGAGGATGCATTAGAAGCAGAGGAGGATATGATTAATTTTTCCTCCATTTGTTTCTGAAGAGTAACAGTAAGTGTCTTTCCACTGGCAATGGAGCATGTCCTCCACATCCCCCAGTAGGAGCAAGTGAGCCATCTTAAGCCCATCCATGTTCACATGTGGACACACACACACACACTCAGCAATTTAAATGATTGATTACAAGTTTGCTTTTGTTTGTCTCATCGTGTAGGAAAATGTAAACATTCACTCAATATGACAGATAAATACAGGAACACATGGCTACATATCCCTTTTTCTTTCCTTTCTGCACACCAACACGGACACACATACATATTCCAATAATAGCCCAGCCCAAACCCGCTCCAGGCAAATTTCCCAGAGTGAATAGTTTGAGAGTCTTAATATTAGTTTGTGGGTACTACAGAGACAAACAGTGCCATTGTTTTAAAGGACCATACACATGACACATAACAGTTTTCCCTGCCACACTGCAACACTAAAGCCGATATTAACATTAAGTTAATGATTTATTTATTTGAGTTACATCCAACATTTTAGGGATATTTAAGTCTTTTTATAGGCAACCCACAGTATCTGTGCACAAATGTGGGTTTACTGTCACACTGAGCAGCACAATTTTCCCTTCCACCCTCATGCTCCTGTTGGGCCCACAGACTTTAATTAGACATTGCATTGAACGACATTACACATTTCAAAACAGCTTTTCAAAAGTCTGGGAAAATAAAATCATCATGGATTAAAAGTTTGCAATGGAAAGAGTAATTTATCTTGCTTGCAGCTGGAGGTGTCCTGTCAACACTTTTACAGATGTGTGTTTTATAACACTGGGAGGATTTGGCAGCAAGGCTGATTGGCAGCTCTATATCTAGCTCTCCGTATACCTCCATGGGAGAAATCCAAAGTTTGACATGTCTAGTGTGACTCTGTACAGTGTCTAGGAAATACTAGCAATTTTTTGAAGGTGGAGCTTAACAAACAGTCGGTTAATGGTCAGTAGCACAACTGAATCAGTAAAATAATAGTGTAGACAGAGAAATATAAAACATCTAAATCCATCAGCATTAACATTAAATGTACCTGGTACTTTTAATGTGGTGGACTCAAGGTTAATGACTGCATAAGCTATGCAATAAAATTATCTTTAATGAAATGGAAATTTTCTTTCACAGTAAATTTCAGTGTTTTGAACTCTTTCCAACACTGTATGGTTGCTTCCAAGTCTGTGATATATGTCTGTATGATAAAATAAATGTCTTTCCAAGTGAGAAAGCTTTCAAGTCAGAGTGATTATTTCCAGGTGAAAATGAGTGCATCCAATTTACTCAAAACATTTCCAAGTCAATGAGGCCATGTTCAAGTTCTGAGTAAGAGAATGAGGTTAATGAGAGGCCTTTTCTAATCTGAAACATGATGACCTCTACTTACTGTACCTTTGCCACATCACACAGTGGACTCATTAGCCTGTTAGCTCACATAGTCCTCTAAACATAAGGATCCATTTTCCAGGCCTTGACCACATCACGCCCTCTTTCTCAATCCCTCTTGCTTTCTCTTTTCCTCCAAACTCTCTTCACATGAACAAGTAAGTGCAGCGTTTCCCCCCTTCCCTTCCTCTCTGAAGTTCTAGCTGCTGTAGACAGACTAATGTATTCCCCAGAGCTGAGGAGTAGACCGCCACCCCAGAAGCAGACTGGGTCTTTCTACCAATAAACTCCAATTTCACATAGAAAAGAAAAGAGAAAAGCAAGTCAATACATTCAGGGAAACTTTTTAAACTTCAAACATTCTCATTCATACATTGGTGCAATTGTTTATTGATTATATGTGCCTGCTCCTAAAGTGCTGACTCCAATAGCAGTTAGCTTTTATTTAATAAAGAGAACACTATGAGGAATAGATCAGAGAGAAACACTGAGAGAAGACACGAAGGATTAATGTTATAATAGATGTATTCATTACCAATCCCGATATGACTTTAAACTCACTAGAGATCAGTGTGTTTACACTGTATATCTTCAGATAAAGCAATTTAAGTGCACTTGAGTCAACTGATGTCAAACTGAAGGTCAAAGGTGAGCAGTCAAATTAAACTATCAACACATGGTGTCATATTACTGGTCAGTATGCATAGACTTGAAGTCAACTGACTATGAAGATGTGTTCTCAAGGGACACTGTTACCTGTACCTGCAGTACACTGTCCCTGAATAAAATAAAGCTGAAACTCACAGTTATTATTCTTTAGAGAGTGAAATTAAATACGCTGTAGCAAAAGGTTGCATGACTATATTTAACCTTTTAGATGTAATCCAAACTGACAACTTTGCTTTTCCTCCTGCTCTCTCATTAGATTCACTCTTCCTCTAATTTGCTCGTGTATTAACTCTCACTATCTTCACATGCACACACACACACAGACACACCCTTTGTGTGTACACAGTAGGTGTGCATACACGCTAACTTCCCCTCATTAACAGAAATGCCATTCCTTCTAAATCATCTGGATTTTCCAAAGGTACCACAGATTGTCTGGCATTTCATCGCTGACTCATGGCCTGGATGACCTGTTCAGACTTCACACAATGACTGACACTCTTCATCGAAACAAGAACACAATTGTGTTTTCTACCAGTATGACACCCTGGATACATCTGGCTCTTACTGATTAGAGTAAACCTGCTTTATTACAGTCACCTGTTGTTTATCATGCAGAGAAATGCTCCAAATACATTCAAAATGAAAATCTGGAGAATATGTTATATAAAGAAATACACCTGCAAATGGACCAGGATGTCAAGATATATTTCATAACTCTACAGCATTAAGCACCAGTAAGCATTCAGTCCTGATTCTGCAGCAACTCACTGTACAGAACAAAGAAAAGCAAAGTGTTTGTCGCTGCTCTTTTCCTCACTGACAAAATCTCTCAGGCTCTTTTCAGACTTGGAGGTCTTCTTTGAAATACACTTTGTGTTGCTGTTGTGAACATCTATTAAGCTGTGTCACCCAGCCATGCAAGTGAGCTCCATAATGCACGCTGCTCTGCCTCCCAGTCAAAATGCTCTGGCTCTCTGCCACACATTTTTTCACATGACTGTTGGCTGTGATTAACATACAATGTGGACGTCTCTTCTCTTGTCCAGTAGACAAAGAAATAAACACAGACAGACAGGGAAAAGAATAAGACAGAAAATGTAATACACTTATATGTCCTAGGAAGAACTGTGTCCACCACTAAATCTGTTTCTTAAACTTAAATTTTAACCATGTTTTGCTTTCTTTCCAGCAGTAAGATTAAAATCAATACCATTCTCGTGACTTTATGCTCATCACTTTGGAGTTTTTTTGTGTAATATATACACAAACAGAAAAGTAAAAATAATCAGTTGTGTTTTTACATGAGCTACATGCTCTAATTATTTATTGGCAACCAGACTGCATCCCATCCTGGAGTCTCCACTGGCAAGTCACTGCCAGCCAAGTCAAGCTAATCACCTCCTGGCTCTAGCTCTATATCTGCTGCACAGACATGAGCGTGGTATTGATCTTGAATAAGCAAATTTTCCAAAAGGTTTAAATAAGGACACGTGTCTGAGGTAGGCAGCACCAAATAAAATTGAGCAGAGAACATGTGGGTGTTCATGCACTTCACTTCATCAGCGTTTTACTTTCTTCATGTCAAATGTCAGCTGCCACTATAGAGGTAGTTAGAGAAGTGGCCCTCTCACTGTTTAGCAACTTTACTGACCGGTACATCGATTTTGATGAGGGCAATATCTGATTTCTCATCCACGTCTTTGATTTTGGCATCATAGGAGGCGCCACTCTTTAGCTCCACTTTCACCCGGTGCTTATTGGCGACTACGTGGGCATTGGTCACAATCTGGCCATCTTCTGACACAACAAAACCAGAACCACTGGCCACTGCCACCTCCCGCTTGGAATATGTCATCCTGTGGGGGTAGAAGAGGTTTGTGAGAGGGCGAAGGATGGAATTTAAGCACTGGTATTACTGTTTAAATAGGTCTCTTAGAAATACAAACTGAAAAAACACCAAAGCTGGTGTCTGATGTAACAGCAGCGTAAGACTTTAGTTTTAAAGTTTAAAGCAAACAAAGTTTAAAGCATCTGAGTGTGTGCCAGGTTATGTAAACAAGAGATAAATAAATGCGAGCTGAGGAGAATAGGCATACATAAATCAAGAAGAGGAAACAATCAGACCCTGCAGCATTAATATAAAGCACAGCCTCAATGAAACAGTGCTTTCAAGTCAACCTGAGGAAGCAACAGCGGAGGAGGGAAGAAAGGAAGGCAATAAGAGACAGTTCTAAGTGAGGGAAAGAGGGAAGCGGGTGAGACAGAAAAATGAAAATCAGAGCACTGCAGACATTCAAAGAACCACTTTACAAACCATAGTGACAGAGTGGAGACGAGACAGATGAGGAACTGAGATGTGAAAAAAGGATGAGATGCAGAGATAAAACAGCATGAAAGCTGGTGAAATGCTGAAAGGAATAGAGTTTAAAGGCTGAAGTGGAGAGTAGGGTGCTGGTGTGGTCTGTTAAATACACAGGTGGGCTGTAAATCGCAGTGTGTTTCAGTCAGTCCCATATATACACACACAGACGCACACAGCTGCACGGCTCTTACTTGCGGTAAAGTTCAATATGAACCACAGACGGAGCAATTCTCTCCACCACGTCGGCGATGAAGTTGTACTTGTGCCTTGGGCTGTCTGGGTTGTCCTGAGCTGGAAATAAAACACACATACGTAGGACGTCAGAACAAATAAAAGATGTACTGAAAGACTGCATGATGTAAGAGCTGTTTGAAAATAGAAACCCAACAAATAAAACTGTCCTTTATCATAACAATGCAGGAAAAATAAAAGATTCAGTTCACCTGCGGTTGAGACTGTCTGAGCAAGGTCTCACACACACACACACACACACACACACACACACACACACACACACACACACACACACACACACACACACAC
>JAUYWH010000007.1:14787757-14804836 GCA_034779795.1 Ctenopoma multispine
ACACACACACACACACACACACACACACACACACACACACACACACACACACACACACACACACACACACACCTAACCTTCATCTTTAACCTTATCTTATCCCACATTTGAGACTATACACAGACTATACACATTCTTAAAGCATCAAAAGGTCTTTTGTATGACAACACTCTCACTGTCTGTATGTAGGAGGACTGCCAAATTCACTTAATCACCCATCTCACTAACTATTCACTGCTGGGCAAGTCAGGAAATGTTGAATGATTTACCTGGTAATTAGGTCCTACCCAGAAGACAGTTTAACCAAAGCTATGAATCAAGACTCCTCAGTCCCTTCCTTTGGAGCTTTTCATCCTTCCATTGGCAAACCCCTTATTTCTGCCACGTACCTCAAACTATTTTGTCTCAAACGACAATTGTCAGTCATTACATTCTCCTAAAGCACAAAATTTTCAAAAGTCAAGGGCACCCATAAGCCCTGGGATATCACTGATTGCAGCAGAGGGTTAAGGAAAGAGACTTTCCATTTGAGGCACAGTTAATTAAACACAAACGTGGAATGAGCGTCATCTTACTGTAATGAGTGCAACAAAATTTTTCAAGCCGCTGAAGGAGAATCCATCTATAAATGCTAAAGTCAGCATGCTTGTATATTTGATAAGTTTTTATATGTAGCACTGAACACACAGTACAACAAAGGCTTTTTTGATTCTCAGCCCTTTTGCAGGTGTTTGGTCATAAAAAGTACTGGGCAAGTTAAAATTTTGAATAGATGATAATACTAGACGAAAATTTAAGAGATTTTAAAACAGGATTTCAGTGCCAATGCCATCCTTAGATCCAATCATATTCTAAATTTGATAAATGTCACTTTCTTACTGTAGTAAGAGAAGTTATGGAAAGAGTGAAGACATTTTCCTTGTGCTAGCTTCACACCTGGGGAGTTCATGGTCAGCTCTAATGGGATTACAGTTAGAGAGCAGGCCCAGTGTCCAGGAACTGTGTTGTTTCTGGAGAGTCCATATAGGCTTTCAGTCTCTACCACTTCACCAAGTTATGATGGGTGCTGCCTCCTCGCACACACTGGAATCTATGACCAGAGACACGCTGCTACAACAACAAAGCAAATATGATGGTAGAAGATTTATAAGTCCAGCGGTGACAATTTACTCCATTTTGGAAATGTGAAATCATGAATTGGATGTAGGGCACAGCTTAGTAATGTTAGAGAGATCAGTCAGGCTTTTGTTGACTGATTAGTGTGACAAATTACCTCAGTACTTATATGATCTTAGAAAGACTTTACTGTTGTAGAATAAAGTCAAACTGAAACGTAGCTGGTTCTTTACTGTAAATTCCCCAAACACTGAATCACTGAAGCCCTGAAAGTCAGTGATGCGTGGAGAGAAAGCAGGAATATAAGGCTAGTAGTGTCTAATCCACATATTGCTTTGGTAAAATTTGAGTACAACAAATGTTTTCACTATAGAGGCCCTTTAGTTGCAGTCACCACTATATAATAAAAACACAAATATGTATGTACATAATATACAATATACAGTATAATAGGGCAAGAAAAATAGAGATACATCATACAGTGTAGGTGGTGGTCAGTTCAGAATTTCTCAAGCCAATTTTCTCACCAAAGTGAAATCTGACTAATCCAAAAATACAGATGACAGTGGATCAAGAACTGAGCCCTGAGGGACTCCAAAAAAATGGCATGCAAAGGAAGACAGATTAATCCTTTACAGGAACTCAAAAAAAATCCCCTGTGACTGTCACATCTACGCCCATTGAGTGACGATACAATATTAAACAATATTAAACACTTTTCCAAAAAAGAACCGTGATTCTGGTGACACCAAGGTGGAATTTAGGTTTAAGTTATGTAGCTCTTAACAGGTTAACAGCTATTCAGCTAAAGAAAAAAAAACAACAACTGTAAATGTCAGTCATTGTGGAGCTATGTGGTCTATAGTTGATTGTTAATTGTAATCTACTGCAGCTGTCCAAAGAACAATTTCCCTAAGGGGATATGTATATTATTATTATTATAAACTAAAATCTAATGTGAGACATTATCAAATTCCTAACCATAACCGAAAATGCTCTTTAAACTTCTGGGGACCGGTTAAAATGTCCTCTCAAGACCAAAATGTCCTCACAAAAATAGTATTTGAACAAAATTTGCACACAAAGATACATAACACAAACACATGCAAATACACACTCAAAGCCTCTCTATTCCCATCACCCCATTTACACTTTACCCCTCCTCTCACTGCACATTGACCTTCACCACAAGGGTCCCACTCAAGATTTCAGCTTCTTTTCTTCTTTTCCCACACATAATACTCGCTGTTTTATTGGCGCCTACAGTCGGAAGCAACTTTCCTCCAGACTTAAGCAACTAGATGTGAATACTGTAAAGTTTGCTCCTCTTCTTCATTAACTGACAGTCTCACTTACACACACTAGTTCTCTACTCTATCACTGGGCCAACTGAGGCCCACCAGAGCCATGCAAAACATTTCAAATGCCAGCAGTTTTTTCAAAATACCTTCTATTGTAACAAGATTAATTCTCAAAGTATATAAGTATATAGTATATAGTATTCAAGTGACCATACAGACAGAGATCATCACACAGATGAGATCTGTTTGTCTTATCTGTGCTATTTGGAGAAGGATGACATACAAAAATGATGTTGTCAGAATAAGATGCATACAGACATACAAAAAGCATAAAGTAAAGTAGCGTAAAGGATGTAAGAAAATTACAAGTATTTAGAAACAGGAAGAATCTAGATTAGGAAAACAGACAGACAGGCTGATAAAACAACCAGGATAGGTAAAGCACACATGCACAATGATGTTTTAATATTATGAGCCGGGTAAGAATGTGCATATTCAGCACATGCCACTAGCCTGAGTCGCAGAGTGAATTCTGTGACACCAGCTAGCAAAGAATTAAAGAGCAGCACAGTTGCTCAGCAGCTACAAATTAAATTAGTTTATTAGATTTAAACTGGATTAAACTCTACAGATTATTAAGAAACATGATGATGATACATTTTTCATCCTGATTTTTGCTGCCTCATAAAGCCCCTAAATGTAGTTTCACATCAAAAATTAGTTTTATTAGTGAATCCTTGCAGTTTGCATGCCATGCAAATGAAACACTCGGGACTCAGTTTCAATATTTTTCCTATCAGACTCTGCACTATCGCAGTCGTAACTGTGTTTAACCTCATTTTCCGTGCAAAAAATGAACAGTGTGCATAATGACCACCTTTACCGTTCAGACACAAAATGACATCACGCAAAGAGTACTTGCATGTGTTTTTTCAACATGGGGCCAAGTTGCAGGGTAGTTACAGGCTCACGTAGGGGATTGGGTTTCTCTTCAGTTTACAGCTTCTGCAAATCTGAGTCTACAGCCCTAATCGCATCCCATACTAAAGTTAATTTAAAAAGGAGAGACGCTGCTACAAACAGCATTATTTGTCAATGGCTTGTACAGAGGCACATCTGATGCACTAAATGAAATGTGACTGTGTTTTATTGCAGCTGTGAAAATTTTCACTGGGTGCCTTGGAAAATCAATATCTCTCACCACAGTATTGCTCTGTTTCAGACATGGTTACCAGCCCGGGAATGACTTAACCATTAAAGTTGCTTATAATCAAATGTGGTGATACAGTCTGTCCTACCATTGTGCCCACAAGCGTTTCTGATGTACGTGCAAACCTCTCTCAAAAATATGGGTTGCTAATTTTGTGTTTTGCTCTGTGTCTCCTGTCTGTTTTAAAATGTCTTCGACAGAGGAGGATTTGTGTCTCTGAATCAGTGCCAGGCATTCCTACATGTAACTGTTAACTGTGATTTATGTATGACAACAGAAACACACAGAGAGGGAGAGACACTAAGGGAGAAAAAGAAGAGAGAGGAAGGAGATGGGGGTTGCAGAGGGAGGAGGAGGAGGAGGAGGAGGGTTCGTAAGTTTCCAAGCCCTGAGGTAAGTTATAGATCTTTAAGACAGCAGGTGTTGGAACTCTTCATCCAGTGAAGTTTGCACACGTGATGGCCACTTCAGATGGACATAAGTAAAACACAAGCAGACACCAAAACTGGAGCATAGCACAATGTCTTTACCACATGTATCCTCACAAATGTGCACAAGTGTGCGTTTGAATCTCACAATATCAAGATACAGTATATCACACACATGCTTTGCAACACTAATGATGATGAATGTCCCACTGATTAAAATTATCCGCAGTGAAGAATGATGTCTGTGTATTATTAAACTGCACTGATTAGGCTGAAGAATTTTTCCCATAATGCTTATAAAGTACAGGTCTGTACTAAAACAGACATACAGTAGGCCACATCAGTTGCTACAATTTATTACTTCAGTGCTGATTAATAATGGCCTGTTTCATATCAGTGCATTATAAACATTATTTTATGTGTAGCTAATATTTGGCAGACAGACATGGAATACACTGAAAAGTATAAAAACAATCAAGTGGATTGAAGCCATGTGATTGTTTGTTATGCATGATATAATCTGGGTAGAGCTTCTGACTTTGTTCAGCCAGACAAAAGCCAGTTCTCTGATTGAGTCTAATTGTAATGCAGGAACAAGAGGGGAGCACACTTGAATAGGGGCTCTTGTTTTCCCACACACACATGTGGATTGTGTGCCACTGAATGCGGCTTTAACGCACATCTGTGTGAAGTTCAAACCACAAACGATTGATTATTTTTGAGGTCATTTACAAGATCCACTCGTGAAGAATGAAGATGACATCAAGTTTTTCCAAGCGTGTGTCATAAAATCTCTGCACATAAAATTAAACGTCCTGTGAAACGTGAGGTGTTTTTTTTTTATTCACAATAGTTTAACTAATTAGAAATAGAAACTAATGACTGGTCGTGTCACTCTTGTGATCAGTCAACAATTCTCATCTAACCAACCATTTCTAGTTAACATTTAAGTTTGTTTTGGAGTCTTGTAGATTATATTGTTCTGACTGAAACAACTTGAGCGTTACCTTTCCCGCAGGCTCCCCGCTGAATGAAAAGAACAGGTGGCTGCTGAAGCTTCTGCGCCCGGCGGCTGACTCTCTTTAGCTCGCAAATGTTTCGGTAGGACACCCCATCGCTTCCACAAACCGGCTCGGTGGCTTTGCACACGCAAATCCCAGTCTTGCTTCTCCTCCTCACCGTAGCCGTATATGCCACCCCGCCGGAGACCGAGCACTCCAGCCCCTCACCGCACACGGGATCCCCGAGCTTCCCGCTGCCGCCACAGGATTCGCCCTCGCCGGACGCGCAAACCAGGCAACAGTTGCAGGCATCTAGGACTTGTCCCGTCTGGCAGTCCGCTGGTAGCCGTGGACACATCGACTTGTCACACCGTGGAGGACATCCGATAACAAACCGGTTGGAGATTTGCGCATCTGCCGGCGCGGAAGCATATGCTATGATTACGCACAACAGTGACCAAAACATAACTCAAACTAAATAAACTAAGTTGAAACAAATTAAATAGGAAGCTTAAAAGAGATCAAAAGGCTCATTCGCTGCTTGCAGTGTTTTGGGATGAGAGAGCTCAGTAGTGCTGAGAGTCTCTTCAGCTGGAGAGGCATTTAACAGAAACTCCACTCTGCAACCAATTACGCGACTTTACGTCCATACACATCACGGAGGCAACTCGCTTTCTAAATGATCACAACAAGCCTGGTGATTGGTGCCTCAATGTGACGTACTGAACGGAAGAGCTGCGTTATGTGACCCCAAAAGTTGGGTTGAAAACAGAAGTTGGAACAGTGCAGCTCTATTTATCTAGTTTTCAATAGCGCAGCAGCATAATGTGAGCCAACATGTGTGTAATTCTCATTTCGGTCTCTTAGCTCTTCAGGGGTTTGAGGAGGTCAGAAAGATCAAGGTTTATAACAACAGTAAGCCACTGCACCTCTGGAGCTTGTACACCTCAACAACAGTTGTGCCAGTGTTTCCTGACCAGACCCTGATTTACTTCAAAGAATCAAAGTAGAAAGGAGGCTTGGCAAGCTAAGGGTTGTAGTGTATATGCAGCTCAGCCTCCACACATCACATATTTTTACTACCCCCTTTATGAATTACTCACTCCTGGCATTGACATCAGTTTAATGGATAATTAGAAAAAATCAGCTGTGGAAAAAAAAGGGTGCATTGTGGGATTTGTGGAGTTAATGTAGCACTTTCACATAGCTTCTATAAACAGCCAAATTAGTTGTAATTGGAAACATCATTTACCCATTTATTATGATCTAATCCCATTTCTATGGGCTGTAACACCCAGCCAGCAGGAAACTAAACAACATCTGATGTGGCTATCCAAATAACAATAATCACTGCCTATCAAGTTAAATGTATATCAGTCAAGTAATAATGAAAACGTTTCTTTCAGTAGCAATTTGTGCTAGCTAGTCAAAGGATTTTCTCAAAAGTATCATAAAATAGTGTTTAAATTCATTGCTGATTAAACATTAACATTTTCCAATATTAAGAGACTGAATTTTACAACAAATCTCTGTTAGGTTTACATTCCTGTAAAAAAAGCTTTAAAAAGGTCCAGTAAATACATCCTCCATGAATCAGTGTCATAAAATGCCTCAGCACAGTGTGACTGATTATCGGCGCAGGGTTGTTTAAATGGCTTTTGGTTTAAATGTGGTGGTTGAATGAAGGGTAGCACCTCTATTAACTGCTGCTTGGGAATGAAGGGACTGGAGGGTCGAGGCCCCCTGTGGTGTGACGGAGCACTGGGTAACACAAGCCTCTGTATCCCTGCAATTAGAGAAAGGCCATAAAAGCATGGAGGGTAGTACAGGAGGAAGCAGTAATAGTGTACAATGTATTTTTGTAAACCAGAATTAAAGCTAGGCTAATTGTTGTGAGTTAAATGAGAGGGTGCATTCATTTTTGAGCCAAGAAATGTGAGCACTATGACATTTTCATACACAACAAAACACTCTGTTGACTAACTGAAACAGTAGTAAGACCTTACAACATCAGCAAACCGAGAAACCGCGAGAAATGGTGGGAAAATCCACAGATGAAAGCAACCTCATCTATAAGGAACACCCATTCTCCAACCAAGACCAGTGAGCGTAACCAAGAATGGACGCCACTGAGGTCTGTGTGATCTCTTCACTCTAGTCTGCAATGATGACATGGCTGTGAGTGAGACCCTTGGGAGAGTTTCCATGCGTGAAGCCATACGAAAGTCCTGCATCCTACAGTTAAGAACAGAGACACTGTACGGATAAATGTATGGGAAGATTGGAGAGTTGTTTTTTTCACTCTCCCTGAGAAACACTTCACAGCCTCCTTAGAAATGGTCTAGTATCCACACGCACATGAGCAATACACATTAACTAAAGGTCAAAATATGTCTGTTTATTTTCATTATTATCTGAGTGATTAAAGAGGATTGACAAATTCAGGGTTGCTCAGTGACCTCATTCTGTGAATTCATTCAAATGTCTTTTATCGAGCACCTTATAAGAGCTGCTGAAGGATATCCCTACAAACTGTGGAGTAGAGAGTTGTTACTAAACATCTACTCAAGTATAAAAGATTATACTAATAAACCTCTTTATTGCATCCTTCCCACATTTCTGTGATATATAGTGCATTTTATTCTACAGCACGTAAGAGCTTTAGTTTCAAGTGCAGTTTGGAGTTTTTCCCTGTACATATGTTGACCTTATAAAGTATGAGGCAAAATTAAAAACTGTTAACATGCATATTAGTGCATCAGTTAAAATAATAATACAATAATGTAATTGCTGCTGCATCAAAATCTGAAAATGTCTCCCTTCATTGTCTAAATTCTGAGAACAATACTGCTAGTTACAAAGTTGTTGTTTTTTTTTGTGCATGGCTTATTCAACTGATGTGGTAAACAATTCATAATCATTGCTTGGCTCTATTTCGTGATGATTGGAGCATACAAAACAAAATGGATGAAAACATTATTATTAAAAGCTAAATAATTGTAAACTTTTGGCTCAAATCAGTGAGCACCAAATTTATAAAATCATATATTATATATGTTTATATAAACAGCCCAATGCTAATATAAAGATCAGACAATGCATTTTAAATTAATATACAGAAAAACATTGTCTGTTTTGTTTTAAAGGTTTTAATTTTTTTGCAGGTTGCTTCAGTAAATCCACTTCCACTCCCGGTCAGTGCTCCAGTGTTCACTGATACCAATAACTAAATAATCCTATCACTGGTGAAAGCATGAAGCACTGTGGTATGTTCCTGAAGTGAACCAGAGTGAAGATGTCTCTCTCACCACAAGAGGGCAGAGGGAGCCTTGCGGAGTGAATAAGATGTTCCACTGAAGAAACAAATGGTGACTTTCACCCTCACGTTGTCTTCACAGACTGTACTGTGCTATACAATGGATAACTAAACTACTGAATGATACTCGAGCAAACCGGAGCACATTTTCAGTGTTTATTTCTTTCAAGTCATCCACATAATAAATAGAGGCGATTCAAAACCAATTAGACCACACAGAAAGGGGCTGCTGGAAAGAGGTGGAATTATTCACTTTGTTGGTCTGAAATTAAGCTGGGATGAAAGAAAAAGAAAAAAGATCAGTCTGGCATTTTAAAATAAAAACATGAAGAAATGGCCTGCTACTAGGTTGGCAACACAGGGAAACAAATAAGATCAGGACTCATCTAAAAGCATATAAAAAATAAATCTTCTACAGAGAGCTCTATTCTGCAAACACACAGCGGAGCCACATGGGTCACAGCGAAATAAAAGAGAAAGACAGTTTGAAGAATTATGAACATGTTGAACATCAAAACGTTAGCATGGTGTTTATACAGTATAGTCATCTTCAAACAATTGGCTGCAGGTTTAGTTAACTTGTGTAAAACCTGTTACTACTCATTCTGTCAGGACACTAGGCTTATAGCTGATCTGAGCCTTATTGTTGAAGTTTATAGTACTGTGATTTACACAATGTATAAAAGCACGTCTTGTATTTCTTGTTTACTTACAACGCTGTTGCTCCTTTTCATGTCATCCAGTGTTACAAAGGTCCACAACGTCACGTGCACTGACATGTAGTTTGTAAAGAGGCAGATTAAGGTTATGAAATGACACATGTACTGATACCAAAGCTTTTTCCTTTTGTGCTTCAGCACAATACTCTCGCTTTACTACCACAGGTGGATTAACTGTAAAAACTGCAGATTTACCTGCGAGTTGCTAGTAGTCAACGACAGTCAACTAATAAACTCACTTAAGGGACACTATTATATGATTAAACAACTGCTCCTAACCTTGGAGATTTTTCAAAATAAAACAAGTTTATGTCAAAGGTAAAAAAAAAAAAATCAGACTAAGTGTGAACGAAACGAACATTTTGTCTTTCTTTCTTACACACACTGGGTCATAAACAAATGTTATCATTTTTTTTGCATCTTGCCCAAGACCAGTCCAAAATGGTTGAATAAAAATTTGTACTAGAACCAGACTTTTCTTGACCAATATCACTAACACCAGTCAACAATAGACAAATCCAGTGATAGAATAGCGAGTGTATGGATCACACAGTTTAAATATTAAAGAGGTTATGAAACGTCAGTCCTTGGTTTGAACACTTATCAGGAAATACCTTGCACCTTCAAAAGCTCCCTTATTTTCTTGGCACAAAGTGGTTTATAAAGTCCTCTGCCAACTAATACAATGAACACATTTCTGTGCCTGTACAGGTTAAAATAAAGCTCAGTCACTGGATTCTAATTAGCACAAGTAAACTAAAATGTGTAATTCTGTTTGACAACATCAACTCTTAGTAAATAAATACACTACTGTAAATGCGACCACAGGTGGGCAGAGGGGTAGGTGAAGACTGGGTTGCCTTTGGCACACGAGAGCAGTTCAGTGGTTACCCAACGTGTTTCTCCTGCACACTTAACGGCACTGAGCTCAAAAGATGAGTTTGTGATGCTGTACACTGTTATCCGACAACAGCTTTGCGTGCCTGCCCCTTGTTTCCTCTCTGTCCACATCAATTCAGATAAGCGGGTTTTGTCCAATTCCAAGGCTCAGACCTCACTCACTGGCAGGTCAGCTTCATCCAAGTCCAGGGGTGGATCAGGCATGTGGGGTTCAAAGCTGCTTCGCCTTCGCCACGGTGACTCCTCAGAGTTGGTGATAGTGGTCACAGGTGGTTGGCATATCACTTTGCCAGACGCGTCTCCTGCAGGGATAGGCGCGTTGGTGTGTGGCTGTGACTGGGCCGTGGCAGCAGGCTCATGAAGTGCTCGCTGTCCCACGCCAGGCTGCGGGCATGTACCGCACGTGACAGCAGCCCCCCGCTCTGGGTAGCATGGTGGCAGGGCAGAGATGGGCGAGCGAGGGACGAGGGGGCCCGTGGGGCTGCGGTAGAAAGTGGAACGGCTGCCGTGTTCCTGCAGCAGAAACAGCAGGAAGACAAAAAAGTGTGGTTGTTAGTAAAAAAAAAAGAAGTGAAACTCTGACACAAGTCGTTTATTTTAGAGGATTCAGAGTGATTTACAGACTTGGAATTAGCACAGCATGTGGGACCTGATGCAGCTTGAAGGTTGTAGGTGCTGAAGAATGTAGCATTGCTAGAGAGTGGAGATGGTAGAAGTAGGAGTAGTAGTAAAAACAGGAGTAGTAGTAGCAGTAGTAGTAGTAGTGGTAGTAGTAGAGGCAGCAGGAGTGGTGGTAGTAGTGTCAGCAGGTTTTAGTTTTGTCTCAACAGGCTGCAGTGGAAGAGTGTCTTAGGAAGCAGTGGTTGGTTGTTGCACATTATTTCACAGCTTTTCATTGTCAGATTTCAATCTCTGAAACACAAAACAGAAGCATGGGAAGAAAGAAAACACAGCAGAGGTAGTGAAAAAAAACAAAAAACAGTAGCTGTTGAATGTTAGAACAACAGACCAGTTGTAAAGCACCATGAGACCCCCATACAAGTATCTGTCTTCTGTATTTTGACACAATTTCACCCACATGGTGCTACAGCAGCACAGTGAAACCCTGTGACTTGCAGATGTGTGAAACCTGTGTTTAGTAAATCCACGAAATATAATTTAAATATCACAAGATTTCTGAATCAGTTTCCTAGCACACATACAGTATGTCTATAAATCCTAGGCAGTAGTGTTTATTCCATTACGCAACTCGACGTCACCAACGTATTTTCCCAAGATGAAGACCAGATAAATCTGATGTCATGAAACAATATAGGTGACAAAACTGAACATTAAAACATGGTTCATGGAGTGGTTCCTTTTGTGGATGTTAGGACTGGACTCAGCTATCCTGATATCACTGGATAGGTATTACGTTTTCAATTTCTTTAAATAAATGTAATATATTGGTAATAATTTATCTGTAAATGTGCTAAAAAAAGTGGAAAGAAACAGGCTATTTTCTCAGCTTGGGAACCTGACTTCTCACTTACCGCAGTGAATGCGAGAACACTTTAAAACATGACAAGAGTTTTTCTAAAACTAAGACAAGAAGTTCACTTCTTCTAGAGAAGGAAGACAAGGGACAAAGGAGGGGATTCTTAAGGCTAAGTGAGCTTGCAATTTGATCATGATTTATTTGGTTTATTTTATTTGAAAGGCACTGATCGTTTATCCATCCTAATGTGCGTGCTGCTCTTAAAACTGCGCACTACCAACCGCATTCTTAGTTTTGCTCTGTATAAGGCCATTCATTTATTCAGACTGACAGTTAATTGAAATGTGCATGCTGCTATTATAACTATGCCAAGTGCACTAGCTACCTTGATTTATTGACTATAACCTAAACCTCCACCCCTAGAATTTACAAACCAAATAAACGGTATCTAAATTAATATATATCTCCATGAAAACCCATTCTTGTTACTTTTGAAGGTTTGGATTCAGCACTGGTGAGTTTTTGTCTCAAAGCAGCTAAACAAACAAAATGGACAAGAGGCCAACATGAAAACAAGTATATTCATATCATGTGTGAAAGAGAGAGAAAGAAAAACATACAGGCAGCGAACAGGAGGGAGGAGAAGAGACAAGCAGGATGTCACACATCTAAGACAGGTACACATCTGCAGCAGACTGCAGAGATAACAGGACATGAAGGGAAGAGAAACAGAAGGTGTGAAAGACAAATGTAACCAGTAATAAAGACAGAGATAAAAACAGGCTGACGATATCCATGGCTAAGCTGGTCAAACAGTTCATGCAGTGAGTGTCTTTTTGTACAAATGTTGGACGTGTGCTCATTTTCTGTTATTTTTGCCTGTTTTATTTTCATCAATAATAGTGAGTAATGGCGGAAGCTGTGCAAGTGAAGCTATGAGGGAGGGCATGGGGCAATGACCAGAGGTCTTTTTAGGGGTTAGATGATCATAATGTGATATTTGCAGCTGTTTAAAGTTCTTGAACAAAAATGCTGAGCCAAAAATGTTACTCAAAATATCTAGCATTTAAACGACATGAGGTGTCCACTATTTCAGTTGCCATGCTCATGGCGACAACCATCATATGCAGGAGAAGCAAAATTAGGAACAGTCTTAAACTTCTTGACACAAGACATTTTACCTGCTTAGCTGGAAATTTTCTGGATAAACTACACTTTGATCTGTGCGAAAAGTGACAGCAAAATAAAAGCAAAAGAGAAGTGGATGAGAAAAGCAGCAAGGACGAGGGTGTGAAGGGTGGAGCGCTTGCTGGGTTATCACAGCCATACATGGGTGTGGTTGGTTCTCAGAAAAAAAAAAAGAAAAGAGCATCAGATGCTGTCAGATCTGATCTGCTCTCACAGTGTCTACAACCACAAAGGGCCAGCCAGTGAGTGGAAAACAGTATTAAAATAGGTGACCTTATAGTTTAAAGGGGGGATTTAGACGAGCTGACATACGTGCTGCTGCACTCCCCGATTCGGGATGTATACCTCTGTATACAGGGGTTCGACAGCCGTCTGGCCTGCCGCATCTGCAACAACACAGTGCAAAGCAGGATTAGAGCAGATGGGCCGTCTGCCCACAGGGAGAAGATGAGGAGGAGAGAATGTGACAGTGAAAAGGGACATAAAGAACAGGCAGAGGAGAGGAAAAAGATGAGGAAAAAAAACAAGCAAGAGAATCAAAGACACAGGAGTCAAGAACGAAGGGACCATACTGGTTCACTTCTCACCTGTCTGTCTCTATGCATGGAACTAAATAAGAGGCTGTATATGTACAAGATTTTATGTACAGCTGAAGGCAGATGATGATCAACTGGTTATCTTGCAGCAGCACTCGGGTGACTCAGGTGTTAAAAACACCAACCACACCGCAACATCCCAGTTTGCATTCAGCGGTAAATCTTTGTTGTGTGCCGGTCCTCATCTCTTTCTCCCTGTATTTTCTGCGATCAATCAGTTGATTGTCTAGTAAGTGGTGCATCGTGACAAAGGATAATGAAAAAAATCTGTATGTGGTTGGATGTTTGAAAAATGCATAACAGACTGTGCCACGTTCAGTAAACAGGGCAAGAACTATCAATATCAGCATTTTTGCCAAATTATGCTTTTTTTCCTGATGGCCTGGCCAATATTCCAAGGCTCTGTACCTGTCCATGGCTCAGTACGTGGGAACTACTTATGTAGAGCATACATGTGCTGAATTTAATTTAAACTATTTTGTTTTTGGACTACACCACCACAACTAGCTGGGATGTTAAATTAACAATAGGACCAAGCTAGCTGGAAACGTAATGCAGCCAAACTACTGTGTCTGCTACATCTGTTTAAACCCCATGAAATCTCTGTAGCTTATGAGTTCTTGTGAGATAAAAAAACTGTAAAAAATACAAAACAATACAAACAAGTGTTGTGAATTGTCTTAGTGTTAATTGTAAATTTCTGCAGATAAAAGGCAAAGTCAAGTTTGAAGTCATTTCCTGTTTTTAAGCATATAGTTAGTGACTACAGTCAGAGCTTAATCTAATTATAGTGTGCTGTGTAGTGTATTATACATACTGTGGCAGCAGACCTCCCAGGTCCCCGCTGGGCCACGATAGCCCCTGAGACAGCCTTAATCCAGCTGTGCATCTCCTCTGGACTGTCCGCCTAACAGAGAAACATAAAAAAAGATAATGAGAAACAGAGAAGATAATGAAATTAACAAGAAGACTGAACAAAGAAATAAGTAAGTGACAGGAAATAAAGCATGCACTGGTGAGGGTGCATACAGGACTGTACTTTCCTTTTATAACAGTAAAAAGACATACCTGTATGTAAAACGTCCTTGATGTTGTGACGACCTCAAAGAGATTATCTCTCATCATAATGTCACTACAACAACAATGGAAAGCAAGTCAAATCATTTTTATCTGATGTGCTGTATATCTTCCTCTAAATCAGAAAAGATAAACAAAAGATCTATTTTGTACAATAAGGAAATGCTGGGACATGTCAAATACCTCTGTTTGCACTCCTGGACTTTGTGAACTTCCTTCAGTGGGATCATTCTCAGAGGCTCTTTCTCCTGAAGACAGACAAATAAGTGTTCTTAAGCCTTAGAGAAGCCAAAACCTATCCCAAATCCACAGGAAAATCCCATCATATATATTAAAGCATTATTACTTACTATTACTATGTAATAACATGTATATTATAAATGCTTTTGCTAAAACATTTGCTAAAAAACAAGGCTGACTTGCTAAGTACTTCGTGTGTCACAGAGACACAAGAAAGTAAATTTTGCATTTTGCTGAAAATAGCAAGAGTGCAAAATAAAACTCCTGATTGCTGGAACTATCTTGTCCTGTTCATTTGATACAGCAGACTTAGAGTCTACGTCCTTGGGGCCCACTGATATCCAAACATACCAGTAATGCTGTTAAATAAGGGCAGACACTGACAAGGACAGGGTATAGGACGTGCAGAATTATCCTGAGGACAGTATCTTTATGTGTATGTGTATTTGTGTGTGTGTGTGTGTGTGTGTGTGTGTGTGTGTGTGTGTGTGTGTGTGTTTAAGTAAGGCCAGGGAGGAGGGCAAGACAGGACATGAAATGAAGGCACTGAATTCCACAGACTGTGGATAAAACATGTAAGAACTCAGGACTGTGTTTGCTTTTACTCTGCCTCAGATTGTTGAAGGAGAATCCAATCCACATGTATCATTAATAAAAACATTCTTGAAGGGCTTAACATAACTTAATCAATGTAATTACCAGATCAGACTTGAAGTAACTCATTGCGTTTTCTTCCAGTAGGAAATACCGCCGTTTCCAGTTTCTCATCTGGGGGAAAAGGGAAAGAGATCTTCAGTGCTTTTGAATAATTTTATTTGCAGAACGATATGTGTCCCAGTTGCCTATTTGCGATGGTAATGAAAGGACCATTCCTATTGCACTGAAGATGTTCTCTCAACAGTGCCAGAAAGCACAAGTGAAACCAAGTCAACAGAGAACCAACAGAGCAGCAGGTACTCACCACAGCTCCTTGCTTGACGCAGTAGCCTGACTTGATGACAGTGTGATCCTGAGCCGGCCTGCCCAAGAAGTATGGCAGCTGGCTGTGAGAACGATGCATCGCTTCACGCTCTGTTTTGTCTGCAGCATCACTGCCTTCATGCTGTAGGTTGAAGGATGCCAGAAATATTGCATTTGTCAGTTCCAAAACCATTTAAAAAAAATAAAGAAACTTTCTATAGTTTGAGGGCAAATTTAAAAAAATACACCTGCAAAACATATCAGCCACCTCTTTGCTTGAAAAATTGCTTCAAAGAATAAGAATTTATCAAAATAGCTGTCAAGCTGGTTAATTCTGTTAATAAACTAATAGTTTCTGACTTTAAAAACAGATATCTGCATGTATGTGATTTCATATATTTCAGTTAAGCAACCTATTGTTAACAGCAACACCTATGATGTGTGTGTTTCCTGAGGTAATTTCTAAACCTGAAATCAGAAGTGGCATCATATGTGCCAGTATGTATGTGGTGCAATACATCTGTAGGTCACGTCTACCTGTGTCTGGGTGACGATGGGGACTCCTCCAATGATCTCCGTTTTGTAGGACACTTGTTTCTTGGGTCCTACAACATCTGGCAAAGTCTCCGGATTTTGTGAATGCTGCGGGCCGTCAGTCGACTTTGGCACCTTAGAAACACAAAATACATCAGACTTGAGAAGCTTGAAAACATTTTGAATATTATACCAAAAGAGATGTTTTGTGAAAGTCAGCAGCAAGAACACGTATTTTTCTCCATAGCTGAAATATAATATGTAATGGCTGTGTATGAAGCACTTTACAAACCTTTAACACATTTTGTATTAGTTTCTGTTGCAAAGTTACAGCTTTATAGAGAACAAAAGAAACAGTCCTGTAATTCTAGCACTCAATGCAACAATACAGCATCCTGTTAGTCATGCTCTGACTCAGTCCTATCTAGTTGGTTGACAGTCCACTTATTCATTTCTACATAAAAAATAAAAGTCTCTGCTAGTGAAAGTGAATCTGCACATTGTGTTAATCTGTGCACACTGTGCATATGTGTGTGTGTGTCTCTCACAGTGATTTTTGTGGCTTTATTGAGAGCGTTGACCCAATCTACGAGGTCCTGCTGATCATTGGCCTGCAGGAAGAACTTCCTCATCCCAGCATTGATGACTAATCAATCGTAAAAAGCAGTGGGAACAATAAAAACTGTTAAAGTATTTTCAGGCCTGTTCAGTCTGAGTCTGTGTTTAACATGAAAATAAGCACTGAAATTTGTAGTAAGAAATGCTGCCTGACTAAATGGGTATAAGGAGAACAGATGCACTGCAAAATGTATCTAATAGTGAAAAACAACTGAGCCAAGGGACTCATAGACATTGATGACCCAGCGAGATTCAGCTGCTTCAGTCTGCCACCACCTACCCACTTATAAGCATGATTTATATTTTATATACTTCTATAGCATGCTGCTATAGGTTTAGTCTGCTGGGGGACCCCATATCACACTGAGCTCCTCTCCTCCTTTTCTCTCTCTGTCCAC
>JAUYWH010000007.1:14813041-14837695 GCA_034779795.1 Ctenopoma multispine
TGTGTCCAGTCCAGTTTGTTGTCCACCCACAGCCCGAGGTACTTGTATGTACGGACCACCTCCACTTCCTCTCCCGCGATCCGAACTGGTCGTGGACTTGGTCTGGACCTCCTAAAGTCCACAAGTCTACACAAATGTATACACTGCCACAACAGATCTGAAACAAAACAAGTTCTGATTAAAGTATTTAATTTTACAATGCATTTACCATTGTGGAATTACAGCAATTTTAGGCAACTGTTTGATCACAGCTAATGTCAAATGCAAGTGAAGATGGTCATCATTAGGCTGAAAAAAAACATAAACCTATAAGAGAAAAAGCAAAAACCTTAGGTGTGGCCACAAAAACAGTTTAGTACCTTCTTAAAAAGAAGGAAAGCACTGTGAACTCAAGAACTCCAAAAGGACTAGAGGACCATAGAGGACAAAAAGAGCGAAAAAAGACCCACACAAAGCAGCAACTGAAGGTGTCTGCAGTGAAAGCCTGGCTAAATATCTCCAGGGAGGAAGCTCAGAATTTTGTGATGTCCATGGGCTCCAGACTTCAGACAGTCATTGACTGCAAAGGATTTTCACCCAAGTATTATAAAATATGGTTATATCTACAATTATGCCACTTTGTACAAATACTTTTGAACCCCTGAAAATAAAATGGCTGTAATTCCTAAATGTCATATTGTTGCTCAACATCTTAAAGCTGAAAATCGACACTTTTAAAATCCATTGCGGTGGTGTGTAAAGGCAAAATCATAAAAAAATTTGTGATTGTCCAAACACTTCTCATGATAACTGTGTTTGGATAATTTTATTATTAAGAAACAGACGTTTACCATTTTAGACGATGCCTGGTAGCCTGTAGACCTATAGAAAACATGTAAGTTCTTGTGTCCAGAAAAAAAAAGATCAAAGTGGGAGCTCCTAACTTTTATCCCCTCTGGGTGTGAAGTGCGTTAGGTGTCAACGTTTTGATGGAAAACTGAATCGAGAGCAGCAGCGTGATGATCTAGCGACATCTAACGTCGGCTCTGTCTCATCTGCCACGATGTTGCAATGACAGTGGTTGAGTAACATTTATTTTCTCATCCATTCATTAGAGGAACTGTTCCTTCAAGCAACGTATTTTGTCTGCAACACCAGCAACTGAATATTCTGATCAGAAGATATTTCAGAGTGACTTTGACTCCTCTTGCACCTAATTTGACGACAGGGCGTGTTTTCACGTGGCCCCACAGGCTTTAATTTTGTTTGTTTTTTAAGGACTGGGACTAGGTTATAGAAAAGAAAAAACACCTAATTCCCTGCAATCAAATGAATCAGTGTTTTTTTTATTTTTTATTAATAAATAGTATATATGCTTTTTATGCGTGTATCTGGAGTCTGTTCTTGAACACCCAAAGCCATAACAAATAAAAGAACATGGATGATGGCCACTTATTTCTTTATCCTTTCACAGTTCCTGCCTTATTAATCAGGTCACATTTCATCCATTTCACCCAGTTTAATAGGAAACCTGCCTGTCAGGGGCGATGGGCGTTAACAAACTGCAACACACGCACGGTCTGCCCGCTGCGGGAGGAAAGTTTGAGCTGCAGAAAAGAGGAGGGAGGCGCGGCTGATGTTGGCGAGGTTCATGTGAAGTTACCCGGTCTTCTTCTTGTCGCTGTGAATGTGCGATCCGTCTCCGGGCGGGATGACAGAGGAGACGATCATGGAAGATGAAGGGGACACACACAGGGAGTTGAGACATTTCCCTCTGCTGTGGCCTCTCCCCAGGTTCCGCTCTCAGAGTGACACCTCCGGATTTCGCTCCAGAGTGCTGCTCAGGCTCCGGGGAGCCCGCTCAGGTAGGACCAACCACACGGGTTACAAAACTAGGTCAACGCATAAAACGTCAGGCTTTTAAAGGCCATAAGTGTTAATAGAGGTTAACCAAACAAACGAAACTGGATTTATTATCATTCTGTTATTGATTTAAATGAGGTTATAACATATTCCTGCAAACTTTGTCAGGAATTTGTTAGAAAAGTTTAAAAACAGTTTTTCATCATTGAATTTGAATAGATAGAAAAAGTTCTACCAGATGCTCACTGTTGCAAATCTTCAAATGAGTAATAAAGCAGCAGTAGCTTCCTGCTCTCCTACACAGAAAGAATTTCTCTTTTTCCTTCTCAAACAAACAGTTTATTTCTTCTCTTCTTCTATCAGATCACACTGTAGCTACAGCTTCAGCGTTTATTTTTACAGCCTATACGACAAAACAAACCTTTAATGTTGAACTTCATCATAAAACATAATCATTATTTGCATAAAAGTTTAAGTCTTTTAAAGGACACAGCTGAATCTGCTGCACACAGATGTCACATAACAGGTTATATAGACATTACCTGTGTGTATGACACATAAAGGTGTGACACTTTATTTAGGATTAAATACACCAGCAACAGTAGAGTCCAGGTGAGTCAGCTGAAGAAAGTACAACATGAAGAGAAAAAGACACACAACCCAAATTCACAGTAAGGTTACTGAAAAGTGTGACAGAAGGTGTTTCTAATCATATTCGCTTGTTTATAAATGAGTTTTCTCTTTCACATTAAGGTTTCTCTTTTTGTAGATTAAATGTGAAAATGCAACCAAACATTTAATCCTAGAGGAGGAGAAGAGCCCTTTTCTCAGGTACTCTAAGAGCGACAATAGGCCCTCAGCGTCTCCCTTAAATGTCAGTGTCATACTTTTGCTTCCTGAAGCCTCTAGTTGTTCGGCCCTGACAGATCTATATGTTGTTGGAAGTGGTTAGAACCACTTCCTATCTTTAGCGTATTCACCTAGAACTCGGCCTGCAGCAGAGTTTTCTGTCCTGTTCACATGGTTATGTCTACTCTAGGCAGGAAGGTTATTTATAAGCTGCTTTAATTTATTATAATATGTCAGTAGTGCACTAATACTTACATTCTAGTAGAAGCTGCAGTAACTGTGCTTGCTCAAGGAGGTGTCTTGTGTTTATGGTTGTAATTACAGGAAATGATCATGGAAATTAGATGTTCAAAGTTGTTTATGTCTCTTGCCAGTTTGGAATTCATGGTTTGAACTGACAAACAGTAACTGCTTTTTTGTCTTAGTTTTATTTAATATGGATTAAGATCAATTTGAGGCTGCTACATATTATCTTTTCATGTTCAATATAATCTGAACAGTTTGTAATTTAAGCAACAGAGGGAGCTAATCTACCTTATTACACTGGGCCAGGGAAACTGCGTGCACTTATGTTGGCATGTGAATTTTTTGCACGTGTCCCGTAGGATGAAGCTTTAAAAGCATGTCTGATCTGACAAGATCTGACTTGAAGATAAACTACAAATGGCACAAACACAGTACAGTGACACTGCTGATGAGAAATCTCTCTAGGCCAAGAAAAAATGTTCCCTGTGGACAATATTAACAAAATTAATGGCTGCAGGGAGGGATGTTTTATCCATGGAAAGGGGAGTTTTTTTTTTTCTTTAACTTTCTCTGAAACTTAAAAAATGTAATTAAAATTAAAATTAAAATTGAACATGCAGCCTATAGACTTGATAGTGTACAAGGTAACAGGAAGTATTAACAAAAGTAGGCCACTTCAGCTAAAGCTTTCACAATTGCTTTATGAGCATGAGGAATACAACTTTTTATATGCGCTTCATCACTTTTAGGGTCATTAAAGACTTTACTGGCACTAAAAAGCCACATATCTTGGTGAATTACAGTGGTGTTAGAAGGTTTGTGAACTTTTTCTATTTCTGTGGAAATATACCTTCTAAATGAATAGATGTTCATGAAAGTCCTAAAACTAGATAAACAGAATTTGAAGCACAAGATAATAAAGATAGTGCTGACCAATTATTTTGATACTGTTATTTATATTTAATACTATTCTAATGTGAAAATATGACATTGCACATTAATATGCATGTACATGTGGATTTGTATGTAATCACATGTTCATTTGAATGTGAGTTTGAGAAAAAATACTGTTTGGGATAATGTGCAGGCTGAGATGGTCTTTGCTGTCTGTTGTAAATAGCATGCTGTCCTCTGGATGGGTGCTGCATCACTCTCGTGATTACACAGGCAGAGAATAGAGGAAAGAAGAGAAGGGGGAGATAAAAGTGAAGAAGAGATCAAATAGCAGAAGAGGGTGATAAAGAGAGAAGAAAATGGAAGGGAATGCCAAGAAATAAGAAGGAATATATTAAGACAAAAGAAAGCTATAAAGGACTAAAAGAGGAGAGGAAAGCAAGTCAAAGAGCATTAAGTAAAGGAGACTGAAAACAGTAAAGCGAGGAGAGGAGACAAAAATGGATGTGAGTGCAGGATGATTAAGGAAGACAAGAAGGCAGATAAAAAGGCTGTAGAAATAAAGAACAGAGGAATGTCAGCCGGCTGGTGCGCTCTGCTCTTTGTGGGTACTCTCCTCGAAATAACACTGATTACAGACCCTTTTGGTCTGCAATAACTACTCGTTAAATGTGCAGTAATGCAGAGAACAACCCATCCCTCCCCCCTCCCCTCACTGCCCACACACAGTCTATCCTGAGCCTCTGTTGTAGCGGCTTTAACAGCCACTGACATACTGAAAAAGGTTTTCTTTAGTAATTAAAGGCCCCACTCTATCTATAACTGGGCATCTTTTCACCGCCCTCAGCTGTCAAGGTAAAATCGAAATATTCAAGGTGTAGTGCGATGAACGGAGCTGTGCAAAGATTTTCTCTGTAGCTTAAAGCTTAAAAAAAATTTGAAATTGAAAAAGCGAAAAAAAACAAATTTAAGGTCAGCTTGGTAACATGACAAAATTACAATGCTAATATGTTTTACCACATATCTGATGTTTGGAACTTGTTTTCCACATTACCAGTTTAGTGTGTTAGCATGCTAGCACTGGCTCATTAGCACCCAGTCATTAATCCAAATTTGGTCAAAAATGTATTAGACAACTTCTAAATCGATTGATTGATCGAATGGGCTAGATGAAAAGTCAAGGATTCACCAAAGTTATTACAAATCATCCTGAGGAGAACATAAATGTGTGTAGCATTAGTCATAGAAAACCATTTCACTCAAATCATCACGTGTGAAGTTCATGGTGGAGCTAAATGAAGAACCAGGACTGTGAATGCGTGCACAAAATGTTATGCAATGCTGTCCAGTAGCTTTAGAGATATTATAGTCTGAAAGACATTTCTAAAAACCCCATAATGAACTAAATGAACCGAACATTTCCATATGTTACATACACATAGTCACAGATCATTCATGTCATTGTGCAACAAAGGTCATCAGATGCAAACAGTGTATTCTGCTGTTTAACTTGGAGGACTTGTTGGCCCATTTGGTCTCATTTTAAATATATACTGTAGATATGCTACAGTACATGATTACACTGCAAACGGGTGATTTTTGTACAGTATAGGCTAATTATGGTGATTCCACACGGGCATGCTTCTGCATTATCTTCACTGTCTATTTCCTTTAGCCTTTCTGAATGTGTATTTGAGTCCATTAAAAACTGACTTCTCTTTTCTCATAATCACACACTCTCAGTGGTTATTGTTGATTGTCTCTGCCTCTCTTCCTTTTCTGGATCATTTGCATGTGTTGTTCTCACATTCATTGGTGCTAAAAGAGGGATAATTGTTTTAAATATCAGTTGACCTCATGAGGTATTGATGCTTTCATTTTTTTAATCTGCTTTGTTCCTTTTGTGTGCAATTGTGTGTTTGTGTGGGTCGGTGTTGTTGGAGCTGATGAGCCAGTTGTTTTTTTTCTCACTTGTTGTGAGCCATTTCATTGGACTGCATCAAAAGTCAAAGTCTCACTTTCTCCATTTCTCTACCCTTCCATCTGTCTATCAGTAACTCTCTGTGGTTACTTACTAAGCCTTTAACTCTATTAATATTTGCTGAAACACTCCAACAGCAAATGACAGGATGTTAACAGTATGCAGCAGAGCCTCTAATAATGTCGTGTACATACTGTAAGTGTACTGGGTGTATGTACGTAATGGAAATTTGTGGGGTTATTTAAAAAAAGGCAGCACACAGAGACACAAGCGACAAAAACAAGGCACATACAGTTGTGTTGTACAAGTTAGAGGGAGGAGCAAAGAAGATAAATGATGAAAAAAATAGCATATGTGGTACAGTAAAATATACTGACTGACTGAACAGTGGCAGAGAGCACTATTGTCATACATACTCAGTAACCCAAATGGTTGTGTGGACACCACATCATGCTCCACTTATTCTTTTCACAGGTGAAACTGTAGTATCAACAGAGATGCGTTTAATAAAGAACAGGAAATTAGAGTGCCACAATTCTTAATGCACACATAGAAACATAAATATAACTGCGAGCTGCAATATCACCGTCAAACCTTTTACTAGCATACAGATAACATATTCACCCTTCTGAGTAACTCTTCACACCACTTGAGGGACCTCAAGTGTGTATGTGACAGAAAAAATGACTCTCTTGTACCCTCTGTCTGTATCTCACGAGTGACTAAACAGCTCACAGTCACCAGACTCCGATGTCACTAAATCCTGATCGGTGGAACTTTTTTGCGACTGAGCTCAGGCCACTTTAAACCAGAAAAACTGTCCCAGAGAAAAAAAGAGATACAGAAATCGATAATGTTTGTTAATTGTTCTACCTTTGGCAGAAAATAAAAGTTTTATTCGTGAAGTACATATTTGTAAAATGTCTATATTCCTGTGCTAGTAGGCAAAAAATTAATTAAAATTAAGACAGTAGTAGTAGTCAGTTAATAAACAGCCATTTTTAAATTAAAATCACATTTTAAAGCTATCACAGTCAAATAAGTACTACAGGTGAACAAGTTACAGCCAGAGAAGTAGCACTTTATACTATTATGTAGACTTAATGTCTTCTGTCTTTCATATTATTGAATTAATAATGCTCGAAAGAGGTCTGCTCAAATGTGCTGAAGGTGACTAAGGTATAGATGAAGATAAGTTGTGAAAAGCAAAAGTAACACACTAAACACAGCACATGTCTTTCTTATCTGCATGTCCATTCCATTTTCTTTCTGTCTGCACAGTGACTCCGTATCTGCATCCTGCTCTCCTATCCTTTTCTTTCCTCTCTTCTCCTTATGTCCTACATCACTGTGAGACCGCGACACAGGAGGAAGAGTGAAAAAAAAAAAAAAAAAAAAAAAAAAAAACACGAGACTGGAGCCAGGCTCAGTAGCCGGAGGAAGGAGGAAAAACTTGACAGGCAGGGAGATGGAGATAAATGCAGGACAAGACACATATTGGAAGGGAGAATGAGGAACTGAGATGGAAACAAACATTAACTTTTAATGCTCTTTATTGAAGCAAGGGGAGGGAGGGAGGGAGGGGGGAGGGAGGGATGAAGGGAGGAGAGGGAAATGAGTAGCAGACAGCAGAGAGAAACTGAAGGAGAGAGGCAGGGCAGAGTAAAGTGGATAGCTGGAGAGAGAAAGAGAGAGAAAGAGAGAGAGAGCGAAAGGGATGGGAGGGAGACAATGAGAAAAGGGAGACAGTGAGAAAGAGAGGAAAGGGAGTCAGTGGGGGAGGGAGGGAGGCAAATAGGTGGTGTGTCGAGAAGAGGTAAGGATCAGCTCACAACTGCTGATAATATTCCCTGGGTCAAGCCATGGAACATGACGGTGAGTTCCCTCCTTACATAATGAGCTTCTCCTTTCCTGTATCTGTGTGTTGTCCAGTGTCTCGTTGACTTTCTGTGTCAGTGTTGTATCTGAAGTCATGTCAGACACACACAGATTGTTTCCGCCACTTCTTCTATTCACATGCTGCTCTTCTACGTAGCTTTGGTCGTCACCGCTTGAACAGGTGACAGCCTGATAGCCAGGCTGTAAATCTTTCTGCTATGACTCGAGGTGCGTGGACGAGCCGGATTACAGTCTACGTTTAGTAAAGACCACTCAGTTAAACAAATGAAAATGTGGGCTGTAATGCATTTAAATGTAATTGTGACTTGTGACATGTACTGCTGCCATGGGCTGGTTTGCAACATGAGCTAATTTGTATGAGCATCTGAAAGTTGTCAGAAATAATTTGCCTGGGTGCCTGTCATGCATCTGTCTCAGTAATGCAGGGCCGGGGAAGAGTTTTTTTAGTAGATCTAAAATAAATATTCCACATATATCAATGCTAACAACAAACTGTCATGTATTACGTACAGGAATTCTACTTAAAAGACATGGGCAACTACACGCTGTGTGCAATATTAATAAGATACTAATGCTGCAAGCAGACCACTCAATAACATTACGGTTGGCTATATCGTCACTTAACCAGGCTTCTGGTGTGCTGTGAGGGCTGGATCTGTTGATGACACTTTTATTAGAAACTTTTTTGGAAATGTTTATGACTAATTGTTTGCTTAGCTTTAGGAGCAGTTATTTGTATTTTACATCTGGCCACAGTTGCCTTATAGAATTACAGTTTGTCAAAGACAAAGACATGACTGTAGTGCTAGTGTCAGTACCTTTATAAAAGGCAGAATATTAAAACCAGTAACTCCAGGTGGGCTTGGCTGGTAGCCATCTTCGGTGTTTTAGACTAAATGACAGTGATACGTTGGTGTCACACTCAGCTACAGGGAGCAAGCAGGCTATATCGGGCCCATGTTATCTAATATAGTTTAATTACTGTTTGCAGAAGCTGTCATAACACATCACAGCATTTAATAGGCAAAAAGATCTTGTCGCCATGTGTTAAGAAAAACAGATATGGTTTAAGGCTCCAGCGTTTTTTCTCTATTATTGTCTTAATTGTCTCTGCCAATAAATCTACTTTAATCTATGCTCCTTTGTGTGTGTGCTCATCTGTGTTGATAGAGACCTGGACTGAGAATTTAATAGCTATATAACACATTATTGCTGATGTGACTTTGTGAAACAACATTTTGCAAGGCAAAACAGCATCTGTGAGCGCACACCACATGCATATGCATATTATGTGATGCCTGTGCGCGTGTATAGCACAAATGCTTGGCCATAATGCTATCTGTTTAGTTTCTGTGCTTACTGTTGATTGTACAGTGAGCGGTATATGTGTCTTATGTTGTATTGTTATGTGTTTAGGACACAATGTAAAATGAGACTGAATGTGTGTATTTGCATTTGACTGAAGTCATTTACTATTGGCCGTCTACTTTACATGGAAACACAGGACACATTTGTCATGAGCACAGTTCACATGTTCACAAAGGGCACCAGAGGCTTATGCACTTCTACACATAGCTAGAAGTGATCATCTTAATAGAGAAAGTGTTGAATTATTTTATCTCGACTGGTAATTTGAGTAAGATTGCTTTTATTGGTGGAGATTATTTCCCTATAGTCTTCCACTTGCTGTAAACTTGGGATAAATGTGTTGAAACTGAGAACGATCAGCATGCAGAGCTACCCACATACCTCTTGAGCCACACTCTAGTGACAGAGATGTTTTCTGGTAAAATCCAGAGAGTACAAGTTATATCCTGACTTACAGCCACACAACACACAACTGAGCAGACGTGACTGTCGCTCAGTCTCCAGCATTTCCGCGACCCTTGAGAGGACAAGCGGTTAGGATAATGGATAAATGGATGGACAGATTGTCGTGCTTAGGCCAGCTGTTTTTCCATTTGACAGCAGCTCTCTAGTAAATCTGTGCAGATATGGCCTTATATAGCTACAACATGAAGGTGTAGAAATAAATAGTCACTGCAGTTTATTTACTCTCCCCATTCACTGTCCTCTTATCACACACACACTTCTAAACATAGTCACGGCTCGTGTCTGTATTCTGTTATTGTTATTACATTTTCCTGCTACCGTGGCCTTAATTTAAGACCCCACACATCAATCTCTCCTCCTGCTTTTTCTGTCCTTGTCTCTGTCTCTTTCTCTGTCTGTCTCTCTGGAGCTCACTTTCTCCCAGGCTCTCTGGCTGCCTGTCTGGCAGGATGTCAACTATTGATTTATACAGGCAACATTTTAGCAGTGATGGCGGCTTATGGGTTGTGCCAAACAGAATACAACAAACAGGAGATCAGGTTACAGACGGGCTGGCTAGCAGATGGTAACAGGAAGAGAAATGACAGTAACCTCTACTGTATCAATGCAATTGTTAATATCATGTAAGTGAGTAATCCTTGAATAGCGATGTTTTGGGTGATGGATGGTTGGACGGTACAGGTTTCCTGCGACTGAGATTAGATTGTAGGTTATCAGCAGCAGCTAAAGCTACACGCATTGCAGTTTATTCTTAAAGCATTTTCATGCACCAACAGGTAAGTGATAAATGCCAGTGAGTGATTTATATTTGATGTCTTCACCGCTTAAACACCTAGATCACTGAGAGAGAATAGGTACTGTAGCTTTGGGATGAAAATTCTCTTTAAACCAACATGACTATAAATCACAAGACTACAACAGTCAATGTTAAAGTGTTGCAGGTAGGAAGTACCACCCACAAAATGTATTTTTTTTGCTTTATTAGGACTGTGTGGCCACTATGGTTGCTGATGCACTTAACTCCTAAGTTTTGCATAACAAGAAACATGCATTCATTGATTTTCAGCACCATCAATCATTCTGGAATTTAATTTAATTTAAAAATTAAATTGGATTGAAGCTTGCCCGTAATAAAAAACTGATGCTGACAGTGCGTGCGTATTAAGTACAAAGCTAGTGCATTTAAAAATGACATGTACTGCATTTTTTTAAACATTAATGTATGTAGAACATCAGGACCAATAAAACAACACAATACTAAGATGATATTTCACCAGTTGTATACTGAGACCATTTATGTCTGCTTCCTCTCAGCTCAGCTTGGTTTGCTTGTGTAACAGAGCCTGTTGCTTGCTGAGTCACACTTGACTGTTATGACAGTTTGTGGTCTGAATAATTATTCTGGTACAGAAATGTCCGGTTCTGAGCTCCAAATCATGGGAGAGCCTCTGGTGTAACTTGTCATTCTTAAACCAGTTTGGACTTATCTAAGGAGAGTATAGAATATAACTGTAAGGTAAATATACTGTAACCACAAATATACGTGCATGTCTATTGTATATAGCTATTAGATGTATTAGTGAAATTACTTTTCTTTTTAGGACAATTACTCAATGAATAATCATTTATTATTTCACAGTCATTGTAACATATGTATGACACACACAGACACACATGCACAAAGATTCCTTGCACTTTGGCCATGACAATATTATGAGATTGTATAGAAACTGAGTTTAATAAATAAATGAAGCGTAGGGGAGAAAGGCTCTGAAAAGCAGCACTTAAACAATTATTACCTACTTGTTCTGCTGAGACTACTACTTAATATTTGATGACTGCTTTCCTTTCTTCTCGAGCGTCTCCTCCTCTACTCCTGTCCTTCCTTTTACTGTTCCGGTCAATGCTCAGGCTGCCTCAGTTGATCTCTGTCATTTAGTGTCATGACCAAAAAGACCTTCCTGTCACCTTCACAGAGGAATTCCCAAACTCAGAGGAGGAGAGACTTATATTCCCAAAGATCTCCATGTTGGGTCTTCTATTCTTGCACAGATTTACAGTAAAAACACCAGATTGATTTAAGCTAAATCTAGAGGGAGTGTTTACCTGCATTTGTCTGATCGGTAATTGACACAGAGGAATAAAGAGCCTGAAGCACTAGTAGCCAAAGGGATAAGTAATTAATGTGTGATCACAAGATATTACTCTGATACACTTTGGCTTTGCTTAATTTCATTCACCTACACACATTGATGAAGTCAAAATCTGAATATAGTAAGAGAAACTCCGAATGCACAGGAAATGATAATGTCTTTAATAATAGAAGTGTTGTTGAAAATAATGTTTGGGCTGTGCTGAGTGTAATATATAGACAGAAATTACAAACACAATAAAAGGAGATGAAACTAGATCAGTAACAGTTACAGTTGCACACCCTTTGCAAATTAGGTGTATTCTAGACATTTTGCCGATCCACAGGCGTGAAAAGTTCCAATTTTGTTTCGTTGTTCCACAGAACAGAATCCCCAAACTTCTGTGGCTTTTTTATATGATTCTGAGCATGAAGTCGAATAAACTTTGCGTTTTTAAATAGTGGCATATGTCTTGGAGTCCTAGTCCTGGCAGGGAAAGCTTCAGCGATTAGTGTACACATTTTTGTATCAGTCACTCAAGGGGTTTTTCTCCACCTGCCTTCACAGAAATCTGGTTGCAGGTAGTGGATCCACCACTGTTGCTTTAACTTTGAACCTGTGAACTATGCTTCCCACTGGGTATCTAGGAAAATTCAGTTCCTTCACCATCTTTTTGTGTCCTTTTCCCTCTTTGTGAAAGGTATTGATCTCTTATCTGAGCTGACTTTTTGACTTTTTTTTTTTACTTAACCATATTTCTAACATGCAATCAAACATGACGTTCAACAAACCCCTAGCCCCTTCAGGTATTTGGCGTGCTCAAGTGCAGAAGGTGTGACATATCAAGCCCTGGATTAGTTGAATTGAAACACTTCGAATCCAAATGTAGTTGGCTAGAATAATTTATTTATAAATTATTTTTATTGGGGCTTAGAAACAGAGACTAGATACAAATTATGTTATGTATAATTGGAACATAATATAATTGCAACTGGTCTAGTGTCTGTGTGTCAATATGTGTACTATTGGAGTGGATCAGTGATCACATGGTGTGTCATAATAATTACAGGAGGAAATAGTTTTTATTTTTTCTTTGCAGACAGATGGAGTGTGAACTGTGCAGATTGAACTACATAGCTTCAACCGCACAGAGATATTTGTCATGCAGTCGCACACACACTCAAACAGAAAATATAACAGACGACATGAAATGCACAATAAAAATATGAAAAAAAACTGTGCTGCAACCAATCACATAAGTAGACATAAAACCAATATTATGTGGAGGACCTGATTTAATTAGATCTTTTCCATGGGTCCATTTCTGGATTTGGTCCATGCTTTCTATCTGATCTAATCAACCTGTGAAAAACTCCTTGAAAACCAAACAACGGCATTGAAAACTGGGAGAGTGGAGTCTGAAAGCTGTGTCGGATAGTTTACTGAAAGAAGCCAAAACTGACAGTGTTGGGGAAACTATTTTGCAAGTATACATCAGCTTTGAAAGCTACGACTTAATGTATATTAGAAGTTAAGCTACAGCAAAGAGAAATCTAGCTTGCTTAACTAAAGCTACTTTGAAAAACGTATCCAGACAATTTCTATGGCAAAAACGTATATTTATCTTAAAGTAAGTTACTGTAACTATAGGAATCATTACGTAAATATGAATGTAGATGAACTACCAGTAAGATACTGTAAAATGTAGTAAATGATTTAAATAACAAATGGTTGTATATCTGTCTTACATGTGAACAGGCTGAGCATCAGCTGGGCTGGGTCAGTGCACCTGGTGACCTGTTAAGTTTAGGCACTTTCTTTGCCATTACAAGCACTTAGCCTTTAGCTCTCTGTCGATGTTAACAAAGTCAGTTTCCTCTATTAACTTCTCTGAATACTTGACCTTCTTTCTGTCCTCTTCACTGATTTCCTTTCTGTTATCTGCATTCATCCTATTCACTACGGAAAGTCTAGTAAACTGTGTTTTGGAAGGTCCCAGGCGTTGAGTGTTTATAACGCTTGGATTTGTACAACGCAAACCATGTTGGACCTGACTCTTAAAATGCTGCCAAATATAGTGTTTCAAGTAAATGAAACATACTTATATTAATGTTTAATCCGTTTTAGAGGATTTTCAATCAGCCACATTTAAAGGGCAAAAGGCAATAATGTGATGTTTTATTCAGAGGTGCTGACGGAGTGAGTTTAAAACACGGGTCTGCACACACCCCTGCGGAGGCCAAATGTGCTTCTTCATTTTCATTGCCTAATTTTTCCTGTGTGAGCATGCCAAATTTATTTTACTTGGAGTGAGTTGCTGGTTTGATTTTCCCCTGCAGTAATTTATAGCGAGCGTGTGCTCTATCATGTGATTATTTACATGCTGAGACTGACTGTGACTGTTTTTCCTTTAATCACATAGGGGGAGAAAAGAAAGTGTATACAGTGGTGGAGACAGAGTCAAGAGTTTCACAATAAGACTGAGCAAGAATTGCATAATAACAAATCTCCTTAGTTAACCCGAAGAGCAGTCAGTTGAATTATGTAGTTAACACCAGAGGGCAGTCTTACCCCTAAATGTTTAGCCATGGGCCTGTACTTTTATACTGGCTATTCATCACACCTTCAAAGGGCTGTTTGAGGGTTAAGACGGGGTTTTAGATTAGGGTTAGGGTAACGACTGGGGTTGACCATTTAGTTGCAGTTAAGAATCAGATAGGGTCCCATTAGGTTTCCTCAGGAAGATAGAAGTTTAGTAGTGTGTGTGTGTGTGTGTGTGTGTGTGTGTGTGTGTGTGTGTGTGTGTGTGAGACTGCTCTGCCAAGCTGCACTCTGCAAGATCTCAGCTGACACTCTGTTGACAGTGATGACAGATAAAATTGTCTATTTTATGCATTCACACACACATGCAAATATAACTACAGCTGCCTTTACATAATGCATTGCCTAGCTGTTTACATTCGTCAGTTTTGAGTAGTTGTGTGTTTTATATTAAGCAGATATCACTTATGTGACGTCTCTTTTAAAAAAATAAATCACCTCCAGAGCAGAGCTGACTTTTCTGACCCTCTTCTGCAGCTACAGACACTGTCCAGACTCTGCAATCATTTATTCATCACGGACTATAAGCTAAAAATGACACTCTGGGGTTTGCCGCTTCCCAACTCTCCACCCACTTGGTCTAATGTCAAAATAAACAGAATATCTTTTGATGTGTGATTTGATGGTATCATCTTGTACTTAAAGAAGTCATGATGGGTATTTTTAACATTTTCCTCATATGGTAAAAATCGCTGAGAAAATAATCTTCTGAGTATCTACCTAAAAAGTATGACTTGAATTGTTTCTCATGTGATAAAGACAAATAATTTTTGTTCTTGAGTCTGTTATTAATTAATGAATCCATAGGATAAAAGGGAGAGATTAACATTATTAACGTTATCTTGTCTCACCTTTTGCTTTATATCATCTAATTTTTACTAACAGTAATATGTCATAATCTCTCTGACGTTTGTGTTTTGCAGTGGTGGAAAGTTACTAAATACATATACTTAAGTGCAATTGTATACTTGAGTTTTTCAGTATTTTCTGTATTGCTTCAAACTTGGACTTCACCACATCATGTACTCTTACTCCACTACACTCATTTGATAACTCATAAATAATCCAAAATACTCATCGGTAATTGTAAGACTTTAATAATTAACATTCACAAGCTACCCAGCGATTAGGCATATGACCATAAAAAAAAACAAAGATGTGGTAGTTGGTGTTAAAATCAGCTTAAATCATTATCAGCTGCAACATTATCATGGTGAACACACATTGCTTTTACTTAAGCAAAAGCTTTCTTGGTAATCTTCAAGGAAACTACTAATTGAATTCAAAGTAATGAAAACAAATTTAGTTGGTATAAAGTAATATGTGAAATTTTTTTTATATTTTAATGTGAGCAACAGTCTCAAAAACTATCATATTAAAATGTGAGTAGCTTGGACCATAATTCTTTTTCTGAACACAGGGAAGATGACATGTGGACCCACTGATTTCCATCACTCTCCCAGCCCTCGCTGCCGTGCGTTCCAGCCGCTGGCTGCGGGTGTCACACCGCTTCACCCTTGACCCCCGCAGCGCCTCTAATCTGCGTGAGGAATGAGAAGCATTCTTCAGCTGCTCGCAGGCGGAGGAGGCGGTGGGAGGGGACGTTGCGACGTAGTAGCGACCCAGTCAGTGAGTGAGGCAAGTTTCTAGCCACTCAGCCAGCACGGTCTCAAAGTTTTTTCGTTTTTTGAAATGAACGCACTCGGCGGCCGCGCACGGGATTTATGCGGTGATAGAAATCCGTGATCGCGGGTTTTGGGGGCCCGGTCCGACCCGGTGCTCCGGAGAAGCTGAATATGGGTCAGACTGCTGTGTCTGCCGTGTCTCAGACACCGAGCGGTGAGTGTGTGCGCGCAGTATGCAGGCGCCCTCCCTCCTTCTCTCACATACATTCCGCTATCTTCATTCAGGAAGTCTGCTCATTTTTGCTTTCTTTCTTTTAAAATGTCTGTGCGATCATTTAGAAAAGCTTCTACATTGTCACTCACTTACTTACGAACGAAGGACCGTGTGTGTTAAATTCATTTAAACGCTCTTGCATCATTACAGCCCCTGGTACTAAATTTATCACCGGCTGTGTTACTCAAACTAGTGAAATAACCAGTTTCCTCACGCTACAGTGTTTGATCAAAGTGTTGTTTTTAAAGTTGCAGTGTTGCTGCAGGGTAGTGAGCTTCCGTTTGGTGTGACTTTATGTATTTAGCAGCAAGTTTGTCAGGAGTCCAGATGAGCTGATGGAGAGCAGCCAAGACTTCCAGCAGTTTGTGAGAAGAGGCTACTGTCTTAACTCAGTGCAGTCTGAGGGGATTCACATTCAATCCACAGTCGGGAACTTATTAGTCAACCAATGTAAGATTATTTCAGAGTCAGCAAATGGGTCTGTTGTATCTTCGTCACAGGAAATGTCGTCACTTCGCCTACAGTTCAGGTTCAACAACTGGAAAGCTCAATGTTTTGTTCAAGGGGTCACTGATTTCATGCTTCACGTTTTCCCGTGTTTCACCCCAAGTTCCCAAGAGTCACAACAGTTATTTTCATTTCAGTGTCAGAAAATATTAATTTGTCTTTCCATTTATAATGAGTCTGAAGTGAAATTTTGTTTAATTTCTTGTTTTATCCAGCCAAATGTCCAAAACCCTCTGAAGTGTGAGAACACTGGGATAAAAAATGAGAGAACTACACACAATCACAATTCAGGGAAGCATAAGGTGTTAACTTTGTGTTTGGTTTGACCAAATGTCCACAAAAATTTAATCCACCGTCATGTAAAAGAAAGAAAAGCTTTAAATACATGCTCACAAGTGGCACATTTTAATCATCTAATGTCGCAAGAAAAATAATTTAAAAATTAACAAAATAATTAGCTGATTATCAAAACCTGTTATTTAACTGTTGCTCAGTCAGTTCAGCTTTAGGGCCGTTCCTTCTGGTTTCATTCTCGTGGTTGTGCGGATTATTTGGGGATTCCTTCTACGTTTTGCACATGACCTCAAAGTTTAATTTTCACTTCCTGTGACCAAAGGTGATGCAGGTTTTCGACCTCGTCGTGGGTGTTTCACGCATGCGATCAGAAGTGAACACAGCCACCAGGTGCAGTAGAAAACGAGCAATTCGTCATTGGCACGTGAACAGACAGACAGTTACTGCAGGTACACACTTACATACACAGAGAGTATTTATCACTACTGATATCACTACGAGATGTTACATAGGAAAGAAGCTGTTCATTAAAGCTACAAAAAATTATAAAATCTAACGCCGTAGTGCATAAACCTCACCTTCAGGTTGTCCATCCCTAGCATGGGAACTTCACGCTATTCCTTCATACGTAAGTATAATCTTTGTGTTTTGTCCAATATCCATAAAACTGAACATTTCACAGCATTTTTTATGGGAAAGCCTTAAGGGACTGAAGTGCAGGAAGGGATTAAGGATGTTGGACAAAACAAATTGGGCGTTTTTATGTCGCTGTCAGCATTTAAAGTAAAAACAGTTTAGTAGCGCACTTAAGACAACATGCATTGGAACCTGAGGCTATAATAGTGATCTATCTGTTCTGCATGGCTGCATTAAGGCTTACATAATGATACTGTGATGTGTGTTAATGCTGAATATACAGTTTGAAGAGCAGGAACAGGAAGTGATCCTGTCAGGCGTGTATTGAAAGATCATTAACCCTCAGATGATATCCCTGTGAGCCTTAATGAGTTGTGACAATGTGTTCAAACAGCCTGTTCTCACTCCAAAGGAGGCAGATGCGAACGCTGCGTTATGTTTTTTGGCGTAGCATATCGACGCAAAAGGTACCCCTTAGTGTCTGACTGAAGGAGACATTGCGTGTTGTAACAAGACCAATCCAGGAAGTACTTATTTTATCAACCTAACCCTGGTGCTTTTGTGCCTAACCCTAACCCAGTTGTGTTTGTGCATAAAGTCAATCAAACCCTGTCACTGTCATGGCGGAAGGTCTGACACACAGAGCAGCCATCGCGCTCATGTTGTTGAGAAGCAACGGTGCCTTTAGCATTGTTACAAGACGCCAAGTGGGAATCGTGATTGTGTGACGCCGTGCAATGAGAATGTGTTGGTTAAAACGCTGTAAAGCTGTGGTTTTCCTGTTTGATTTCTTTTTGGCATGTTACTTTTGGTTTAATCCAAGCTGCGGGGTCTTGTGAATATCATGAGTATCAGCTGTTCTGTGCTTTCTGGCCTACATTAGAGAAAGATTTGGAAGAAATGACCCAAGTCTTAAACTTCCCTCCCTCTCTTCCAACACGTCTCATGCTTTGTTTTCTACTTCTTTTCTGACTTGTTTCTGACCTTCTCTTTCTCACATTTCCCCCCGCGGCCACAGTTTCCATCTCTCTCTCTCCTTGTTTCTCCTCTCCTCTCTTTTGTCTCTCTTTTTTCCCCCCTTCATCTCTCTCTTCCTCTGTTCATGACATTTGCTTCTTCACTCCCTGGTGACTTGCAGTGAAGGAAGGAAGCCTCTCCCTTTCCCCTCCTCCTCAAACACATGTTCTTGCTATAACTTCTGAGAATCACATACTGGGTTTGTCACTACACATGCATTACTTTAACCTATAATGTTTCACCACACTGTGCCATACCAGTGAAAACATATAGAAGATAACAGGCTGTTGAGTATAACGGCAACATGTGTGTGTCTCTTGGCACGCACTCACACGTGTAATAAATCACGTGTGAGTAACTTCATTCAGATGTCTGTTATGTATCAACTTGTGTTTCTTATACTCCCACTCATTTCCACAGCTGCTGTGTATCAAAATCTTGACTCACCCTCCTAGCATGACATTGCGAGTCATCTCTTTTAAAATAAATCACCTTGGTGTGATAGAGTGGAATCCTAGAGTCGAGTCAGCGGTTGTAATGTCTTGTAACATCCCTGAGTTAATCTGAGCTGGATTTGAGACATGTTGTAATCAAAAAGCTGTCGTCAGTATTAGTTTGCAGAAAAATTTGTTGCTTTTTTTTAATGCATCTGTTTTTGCCTTAAATAGTTTATTGCTGTAAAACTGCAGACCTGTGCAGTTACTGTGTGTAACAAATAGATTTGTATTCTTACAGTATAACTGACCTAGATTTAATTAAGTATAATGTCTACCATTGTATTAATAAGAAGATTAATAAACTGAAGCCTTGGATAACCCTAATCTCCATCGGTGAGGATTTGCTGTTAACATTATATCGAATAAAATTTGTCAAATTGTACAAATGTGTCTTTCTTAGGCTTGAGGTTTTGCCTGTTTTGTCTACCACTTAGAGGATTTTATGCTGTCACTTCCTTTGTAGCTGACAGCTGATTACTATATTCATATGTGTCAGGGGTGGGGTTGTACACTGTGCTACAGTTGGTTGTAATAGTACGATTAGGTATGCTGCTTTTATTTTTTTCCTTTATTTTATTTTATTATGACTCTGCTGTATGTTGTTTAATATATCAATGTTGATTCAGTTATAGATAAAGTCATTTGTTTAATGTAGTAAAACCTGTGGCCCATTTTTAGGACTGTGCTCACAAACCCCTGCGCAACAACGACGCAACGGAACAAATTGGTGGCCGTTTGTTCACGTAACAGCGGGACAGTGAAATAAGATCTAACAAGTCAGGTGATACGGTCAGATTATGCGTTTATTAGACAAATGATCTCTGCAGCAACTGTTTAAGCTTTGGTTGTGGTAATCTTATGGTAAAGAGTTTAAATATGGCTTAAATGTTCAGAAATGGTGGTTCGTGGGCTGTTGAAATGCACTTAGTGCCTGTCCATGCTGAGGAAAATGCTTTCTCCCTGCGAACGAATTGTTTTTTACGCAGTATGAAAGTCTGTGTGAACATGGCCTAAGGCACCTTACTTGGGAACCACTGGTGTAGATGATATGGTTACTGGATTTTCACAGGAAAAATACAATAACTTAATATGGTATAAAATAAAATGTCCATTTGCCATAGAAATATAAGTATTTCTTCAGAAAGTGATGGAGAGGATTCCTGATTAATGATTAATTGATTAATGATTCCTGTTTTTAATGATCTCTTTATCTGTCTCCATTCCCATTTTCTTTTCTCTGTTCTCTACAGTTAATTATGTGCCTTTCCCTCTTTCCACTCATTCACTTTCATTTTTCTTTTTTTTTCTCGTTTGTGTTGGTGCATTGTCCTTGTTTGGTTCCCACTAGAGCTTTGATAGTTGGACTAATGGTGATGATGATCGCTGGTTTGATTTTCCCATCATTAGCAGCACAAAGCAGCTGCTGAAATGCACCTATTGTTGTGATTTGATATCAACACAGGAACAGGAAATGAGTCTCTGTGTTCGCCTGTGTGTGCTTGTTGTGTTTGTGTGTACAAGAGAGAGAACTACAGTACACTGATTTTTGAGAAGAGCATGTACCAGAGTGTGCTGTAGTCATTGTGTGCGTGTGCATGCAGTCAGGGTCGTCCGGTTGGGAGCAAGCATACATATTTTTTATGTAATAATGTCATGATGCAGCTGTTGATGAAACAGTATATTGATTGGTCTCTTTCACTTTCCACTCTTCTTAACCAGTCGAGACAGATGGCCGTCCACCCTGAGCCTGGTTCTGCTGGAGGTTTCTTGTCTTCACTTGTTTTTTTTTTTTAAATAAAATTCATAGCTGTACTGGTTTATTCTCTAAGGCTTGAACTTTACAATGTAAAGTGCCTTTAGATGACTCTTGTTGTGATTTGGTATTACATAAATAAACCGAATTGAATCTGTCATCATCAGGAAGCATCTGTCAGAGGAACTATTGAAGATGACTTTAAATGTTGTTTCTAATTTCCTGAAGGATGCAGTGTTGTGAGAGATTAATCAGTGGGTGTGGAAGAAGTCAGTTTGCCTGACCCCTGTAGTCTGCTCCTTGTCTCAGCTTGAAGGTAGCAATTCAAGGTTAAACGATCATTATTATTATTATTAAGTATTAGTAGTTGCGTTGCACTGTTGGTAATGTAGGAACCAGGTTTTTACAAGAATACTGAGTAGAATGAACAACAATGTTATAGGACTGCAATTTTAAACTGGTGGAGTACTCATCCTATAGACTAAGCAGCTGCTGTCAACCCTCTTGGTGCTCCTCCCCAGCTGATAAGACAGTCCACATCGACTAACTTCAGATCATGGAAGCTAGAATGACACGGGATAAATTTAGTTATCAGGGGGCACAGATGATCAGATTCAGGCCAAAATACCTTTTTAAGTTTGTTTCTTGGCTCCATACAGTCAGGAGGTTTGAGTCATTCAGCAGTGTTATGTAGCCGTAGCTGAAAAAACAAAAACCTTCCTGTTCTTGAATCTGAGGAATCACACACCACCTCTCTTTCCTCTGCAAGGTTCCGGCACACACACACACACAAACAAATACACACATGCACTGTCCACACACTGTCTGCGGTTTTCCAGAAGGTTCACAGCACTCCTAATCTTTCAGCAGGAAGAGGAGGAGTTGTGGAAGGACAGGGATTTAGTCAACACACAAGTGAGCAAACGCACTGCAAAAACGGTACAAAGACAAGAGTTAGGATTAATCCCACTATGTTATTGAAAGAGGACGATTGTTCATGATGAGTATTTAAGGTTCTGACTTAAATACTTTGCAGAACATAACACCTACAGCCTGAAGGAAATGATTACACATGCCAGTAAGCACTGAGCATTGTTTACCATTTTCGGGGTGCAGTACTAAACACAAGAAAAACATTTTGTGATCTTAATTTTGACGTGTTTTAGATGCACAGGGGCATCATGAGGTAACTTTTGATTTCACTCACATCTCATATTGAATGTAACAGGGATAATAATGAAATTAGCCATTCAATAAAAAAATTGATCCAAACTAAAACATGTTTTAAAAAACTACTGATTATGAGGGGAAGTAGAAAATAAGGTATTAAGGTGGAATTAAGGTATATGTTTAGCTCAGTCTGTCTCTGTCCATCAGAAGATTTATAATAAGACATACTACTTGATATTTGTTTTCAAATTCTGTGATATCTTTAGCCCCAGTTATTATAGCATGGCCTGTGTGATTTGATAGATAGATGTTTTTCCAAGTTATACTGTCTAACTGAGAATTTTCCTTTCTCTGTAACTTTATTATGACTTTTTCTTTCCTTATATGCTTATTTTTTATGCTTATATTTTCTGGCTAAAATGTTTCACAGAAATTTTAAGCCACCTAGCTTTTCAAATGCATTACCATCATGCAGTGTTGCATGATGGTCTATATGGATTCTGATGTTTCCAGACATTGCTTTAACCATTTGATCTTGAAAGTCTGCTCGTACATGCTCATGTTTGTATCATGATGCTGATCTAAGTTGTATTTATGTGTTTCTCCCTGTGTGCCTCCTAGTTGAAGGGCTGGAGAAGTCAGCATCACTGGCCAGCTGTGACGTGGGGGTGGACTTAACCACCAGCGCCCAGAATGCCCCTGCATCACGGCAGCAGCGAGGCAAATTGTCGTCACTAGGAAAACTGTTCAAACCCTGGAAGTGGAGAAAGAAGAAAACCAGTGACAAGTTCCAGGATCTTTCCAAAGGTAGGATGTCTCGTATGTTTTAATGTGTGTTTATGTGTATTGTATTTTATTTTAATGGCGTGGTATGAACACGTTGATGAGTGGTTTCTGATTTGCTCTCCTCAATCAAGTGTCTGTACAACATCATGGCTTACATTTTTGGATTTGTGCTGAACATTCAGTGTGAACAGCAGCAGTGCTGCTCCAAGAAGAGCTTTAAAAGGAAAAGAGGGAACAGTTTGTTTGTACCTCTCGCTGATTCATTCCTGAATTGTTGGCTAGGAAATAGAAATGGATGGAAGTAAATCTAAAAGGCTGAGGGTGTATCTGTTCTTTTCTCCATCATCCATAGCTGGTTTTAGGCGACTGTCATGGTGTGAAAAGAAAGAGAATCTTATGAAATGACTGACTGGGAAATAGGCTTTTATGCTGCAACACTTGTTTTTAGTTATCTTCATGTAAAATGCAAATGATGTTGTCAAACCTTTCCAATTTACAAGGTAACAAGTTAGATCTCCAGGGGGCAGAACAGCTGACAGACGAGTTATGCATAGTGGAATCATTTGAATTGATTATTTAAGACTTTATAGACTTTATTTGTAAGTGACTTTAAACATTATTTCCCAGAGCCCAAGATGGTGTCTCTAAGTCCCTGTAACCAACCATCTGTCTAAAATGTGTATTAAAAAAAAAGCAGTAACTTATACTTGAGACAATGGATTCAAATAGTTTTTGACATTTTAGTTCAAAAAAACATAATCAGTTTTCAACACAGCCATAGATTATTTTTCTTGATTAACCAATTTAGTACTAATCTGTTCAGCTTGTGTAATTAGCTGAACATTAGGCACCTAAGCTGTGGCCAGGTCTCATTGTGAAGACTGATACCATTCTCAAGAGGTTTAGAAGAAAAACAGCAGTTAAGTTGCTGCAGGACAACACTTTTAATTTGGTTCCTCATCTGTGACTTGATGTGTGGCGCTGTTGCTGTTGCAATCACAATGTGGGAATTGTGATGTCACTGTTGCAATCATGGGGACATAAGATATTTGTAGATGTATGTGTAAGTTCATTGGTTTAGCCAAATAAAATAAAATAAAATCACAAAGTCAACTTGATTGTGTTCATATTTCAGTCCTAGAGAGAAAAATCTCCACCAGGCAAACGAGGGAGGAGCTCATCAGGAAAGGAGTTCTCATCGCTGATCAAGGTTTGTCTGATTAGTGGTTCACACATTTCTTCATTTTGTCTGTCTCAGACATTAACATAGTAATATAATATAATGTCAAGCAGAAAAGGTATGTAACAAAACAATGCTGTACAGCTGGAGCTGGATGTGTAATTACAGCCCATCACATTTTACTTTTAAACCCAGGTGTAGATGTTCTCATTTGTGAGATGCAGCTACACTTGTCTTTTATGGTGCCAGTAAAAGCAGAACTCTTCTGAGAGCTCCGTTTGTGCTTGTACTCTTCTCTCTAGATGAACCAGTCAGCAGTGAAAATCTGAATGGCCACGCCACGTCCAATGTGATATCAGAGGAGGTCAAAGTTGACATTGAGTCTCCAGAAACACCGCTGGACGTACAGGCTACTGGGCCGGTTGGCACTGATGACAAAACAGGTAGCATGCTAAGGAGCACATACTAGAACTAATACTGTAACCCACTGAGCAGCTATTAAATGTTGGATTAATCAATATGGCCTCATTTTTCCAAAAAGAAGGTAAAGCATTTCCATTTTATATGGTACAACTATCCTTTTTTTAGATGTGTTTTTTTTTTTTTTTGGGGGGGGGGGGGGGGGGGGGTGTGTGTTG
>JAUYWH010000007.1:14837807-14911017 GCA_034779795.1 Ctenopoma multispine
CCCCCCCCCCCCCCCCCCCCCCCCCCCCCCCCCCCCCCCCCCCCCCCCCCCCCCCCCCCCCCCCCCCCCCCCCCTGGGGGTGGAATGCATTGGTATCGGCAGCAGTTTTATGGCTGACATCGAATCTTCTGTGGGATCTCTGATCGAGTCTAATGTGCTCAAATAGATATCCCCATTAAATCAGCAGCAGGCTTTCACAGTCTGAACTGAGCAGTATCTCCATCTCCTAATGCCTCTCTCTGCCTCAGGAGACAGGCCACTGTTCTTCTCTCTGATGCTGCTTTTTTAGTCTCGATCCTGTTAGCATTGACCTCTGAGCCATTTGTTTTGTTCATTTGTCAATAATCAGAAAGGGAACAGGCAACAAACACTGCAAATACAGTAGCATCATACTGGAGGCTGGGAAGGTCACTTGGTACATTTCTATTAGTCAGTGTTATGGAAAAGCTGCATAGCACTCCAGATTAAACTCATTAGCTGTGGCCAACTCACTTTTTATCATTAAGTATCTCTTTTGTCTCTGTTTACCTGTTTGTGGGTCTGTTTGTGCAATCTCAATCTCTATTTAACCTGTCAATGCCATACTTTCCCTCCCTGCTTCCCCTCATCTGCTCAGAGAGGTGTGATACTAAACCCCTCGCCCGGGCAAACCAGGCGCGACCTCGAGACGCTCAAGCTAAAAAACAGCAAAGTGCCACTCTGCCTGCCTCTTCAAAATCTGCGGGTGGCATCGCAACCGCAACCAGGCACAGAGATGGTGCCTCGGGGACTAAAAAGACAGCTAAATCCACAGGCAAGACAGGCAATGCCTCACAAGCTAAGGCTAACCCTCGGAGCACTAACAACACTAGTCACGGGACTGGTAAGTTCAGCTTGGTGGGGTTGAAGCCAATTTGCCTGTCGACGCCCTTTGCCTGCCACCCTGCATGGAAAAAGTGCTCGTATCACTATTTCCGTTAGTGTAACTGTCTGCACCTGTAAACTATGACTTCATGTACACTCTCGCATGTATTCGAAGTGTAACTGTACTTTTCTGTCAGATTAGTGCTTTCCTGTTTCTCCCTCTTGATAGTGTCCTTAGGATTTCCAGTCAAGTGAGTCACTGTACTCTGGAAGTGTTTCAGTTACGATCTCACTCTCTCTCTTCTGAGAAAGAAGAAGTGAAGATTTAGGTGTCAAGCTCTGAAAACGCACAACTGTGCGTTGTGTGTGTTTGGGTGTATGAAAGAGAGAAGAGAGGGAGGAAGAACACATGAGTGAGTGAAGTCAGTGTAACATGACTTATAAAATGAGCTTTGACGGGCTTGTGGTTTTGATTGATGGCATGTTATTAAGGCATGATCATCACTCTCTATGTTTGTCTGTCTTTGTTCAAAATCAACATTGTGTGGACACTTTGATGGGAATGAGACCTTCAAAAGGGGGGGTTTAATAAGGTTAAGGTTAGAATTAAGTTTGCCTTACGCTTAGGGTAAAGGGCTAGGTAACACGTTATGTCAGTGGGTATCTTCACAACTATATAAAGACCAGTATACAGTAGGCGGGCGTGTGTGTGTATTTGTTTAGCCTGCAGCACAGTGTAACTAAGAATATCAGAGCCCAGCATACTGCATGTGATGTCTTATCTGAAGGCCTGTGTGTACTAGTTTTTTTTATTTTGCGGTACCAAAGTAGTTTTATTAGGGTCTGAATAAGATTTTATTTCACCCCCTCAGGCTGATTTACCAGCATACAAAGACTTTATAAAGAGTTATTGCTTCAAGTATTGCTTCAGCCGATGTCAGCTTAGGTCTTCTTTTTATTGCAGAAATGTGATAAAGATGTGATTAGATATAGTCATTGTAATAGTAATAGACTGTAAGCCTTTTCAAATAGAGCTTTTATGTAATGATTCAAACCAAATACATTGTGGAATGCTATCAAATCCAACCATACTTACACATACAAAAATCAGAAACTAATAACACACATTTGTTTTTATCTTCATGAAAGTGTACCCTAACATGACAAAATATCATTAGCCAATCAGACTGTTTTATTTCAAACTACTGTGCATTTAGTAGTGTCAGTGTTCAGTCATAGGCAGATGGGCACATTGACTAAGGGACAGACAAGACAGACTGCTGTCACTTTGGACAGATGCTGGTCTGGACTTTACTCTTCATACTCTTATTTGTTAGCACACTTTCTGGCCACAGCTTGTGACACGTTTTCCTTTCTGCAGTATATTTTTGACTGCAGAAACAAATGCATAAATGTTTCAGTTCGGTTTTACAGTAAATACTAGTATAGAATTTGTAGAGCTTGAACTACTTTTCACGCCTACATACATTTGGGAGTTGTTGTTTATGTAACCTGCATGTCTACAGGCTGTTGATAGAAACTAAAACACCGTACACAGTGGAAAGAGTTTTGTTGTGTGTCCTTTCCCTTCTGACTTTTTTTTTTCTTGCTTCTGCTTCTCCTCAGCCAAATCCTCTCATCCAAAGAAGACGGGAGGTACAACAAAAAACACCTCCACTCCCACCACCACCTCCGCCCCTCGCCCTCGTTCTAAGGATACAGTTGTTGCAGCACAGTCTAATAGGGGGGATACAACGACCAAACGGAAATCAGATGCTCCCACATCTTCTTTAGTAACTCAAAAGGTCTCCACAGAGACTCCTAGCCAGCCTGGAGACTTAAAATCATTCCCCCTTTCTTCAGACACCAAGCCTGCCTCATCTAAAGCCTCAGGCAATGAGGCAGAAGGAGCTCAGTCAGCTCCCAATACTCCTGCTGCAGGTGAGGACACCCAAAAAGGTGTAGCTCCCAAACCTACAGTTCAGTTTTCCCACATCAACACTGCTACAGAGGAAACTTCCTTCACAGTGGGAGAGACAGACAGCAGATCACAGGGGGACAAACAGGAGAGAACAAGAGGGGAGGGAGGAGAAGAAGAAAAGGAAAAAGGAGAAACAGAGTCTGCTGTGCAGAACAGCCCGAGGTATCAACTTAGGATGTGGTGAAACATTCCTTATGTTTGCTTTCTCCTCACATCATTCTTCTACTTCTAAAGTACACTACATGTGTATACGTTAGTCTTAGTGCTGAAATCATTTAACAGTGAGTTGTTTAAGGATAAAAGCTATAATTTTATTTATGTGTAATGTAAAATATTTAACATGTAATTTAGAGATCTAAGGATTTCTTCTGGTTCAGCAGTTGCATGTGTTTAGACTGTTTTTGTTTCTCTGTAGGTCAGCAGAGAACCAAGCTGAGAAACCACAGGGCCTTAGTGTGAAAACAGAGCATGCCGAGGTGACGGTGATCCCCGACAGGCCGAGAGACAGTCAAACTAGTGACTCTGACTCCGACGAACCAATTGTGTACCGGGATGAGGAAGAGGAAGAGGAGGACGATGAGTACACAAACAGTGTGTTTGTTTGCATTTTTTATATGAAAAGTGAAGTTCAGTTTGAGTGAGGTGTTTTGTTAAAAAGTTAATTAGATTCTTCCTGGACTTGGACTTGAAATGTTTCATGTTTTTATAATATTATTTAAATGTGTTTTTAATTGACTACAGACAAAGAAATTAGCAATGCAGCTAGAGCTTTATTACTACATGGCTTTACACAGCCATCTTGTTCAGTTTTCTGTCTGAATACTACCTGCGAGTTTTTTTTTAAAGCTGCCTCATTTGCTTAATTACTGTTTCATTATAACCTGCACTTGATCTCCATGGAGGTTGTTTCAGGGCCTTAATAACCCTGTAACTCGTTTTCCCTGTTGTGCCTCTGTTCCAGGCTCTCTGGCCAGCAAGATCCGTCGACGAGACACTCTGAACATCAAGCTGGGGAACCGACCCAGCAAGAAAGAGCTGGAGGAGAAAAACATTTTACCACGGAGCTCTGAGACGGAGAGACACGAGCTACGCCAGCAGATAGGCTGCAAACTAGTCAGGTACACACATCTAGACACGCGCACACACTGAATTCTCCAAAAAATTAGCTAGGTGTGAATTTTCATGACAGATTTGGCAGAGATTGTTCATTACATTTTGGTGTAGCTGTGGGTGTTAGTACTAGTACAAATGATGCACAGGAGAGAATCTGCGCTGAAGTTTACTTTCTTAGTTTTACCAGATGAGGCAGAAAGCCTGGTGCTTTGGCTTAACGACAAACTAAAATGTGCAAAATTCAAAAAGAAAAGTGTGACAATGTAGATTTCTCTTTTTAGGCGCCTGAGCCAAAGACCCACCACAGAAGAGCTGGAGCAGAGAAACATCCTTAAGCGTAAGTGAAGTACAGTATTAAACTGAAGCGCCATCTCTGTGGTTACTGTATTTAGTAATGTTCTAATTATGACAAAATGAAAACTTAATACAGATGCATGGGAATAATGTTCTCTTGTAGTCAGTTGCTGCCAGGTAAATGCTGTCATTCTGTTCTGGAGTGATGTGACCCCATGTGTCTCACTAGTCACACAGATGAGACGAGATATACATTTATTACCAAATTAGGAGTTACTGTCTTTTGGCAGTTTTTTTTTCTCCCACATGTCTCCCACATGTTCCTTCCTTCACTGTAAAAGTCTTTACCGAAATTGCGCCAAATAATAATTGTGTAAGTAATTGTGCAACATGTGAATGACAAGCAGCTCATCATCATCGTGTTGAGTAGACAACCCCGGATTTCATGTAACTGTATAACAATGCTGAAAAAGATCTCGTATGAGTGGATGGGCTGAATATACTGCAGCTGTATATGCAGATTATGTTTATCATAACGATATCCACATTACAGCTTATGCGCATAGGATTCATTTGCCCCTGGTTGACATCAAAGGTCATAATTTTCTTTTAGTTTTCTTTATGTGGCGCGGACACCTTTTAATGTGATGAATCACATCTCACAGTTTTTAAATAGAGAGCAGAAGCTTGTTGCACACACACAGGGTGTGAAATGACTCTTTTTGGTTTTCTGCATGTAGAAAAGAATGAAGCAGAGGAACAAGAAGCCAAGCAAGAGATTAAAAGGAGACTCTCTAGAAAGGTAATCACACACATACACATACACTGGAGAGAACGGAAGAGGCAGAGTGACTCTAAATTTAGCTGCTAATATGCTTTGCTCCACCTTATGAGTCATGTTAGGTAGAAAAAAGATGCTTTGTGTGGTGAAATGCGCCATCTAGTGGACAAAGAAAAAGTAATAAATTTAGAGTACCATAGTAAAATAAAACAGGAACACTGGATGTTTGATTTTATTATAACTCAATATCAAAATAACACATTAGGAACACCATTCCTGATTTTATAGTAATTTCTCTCTTTTTTCTTTGTGTGTGTAGCTGAGTGTGAGGCCTACAGTGGCAGAGCTTGTCGCTCGCAGGATCCTGCGTTTTAATGAGTATGTGGAAGTAACAGATGCCAAGGACTATGACCGGCGGGCAGACAAACCCTGGACCCGGCTTACTCCTGCTGACAAGGTACTACAGTTAATATGCTTGATTGTTTTGGCCATTTTTTCTTTTCATTATGTAATCAAAGTATCAGTCTTACCTATGCACGTCCCATATTCCATAAAGTTGTAAAATTAACTTTGCATAAACCTGAAATAAATGGAATAAGATGTGGTGACAGTTTGCTACATGGCTGAAAGCTTTGGGCACCTAACAGCATTTGCTGTAGCTCGTAGCACAACAGTGAGGTCGGGCACTGATGTTGGCTGATAAGGTGTGGCTCCCCGTCAATGTTCCAGGATTTGATGTCAGGGCTCTGTGCAGGCTTGTTGAATTATTGTACAACAAACACGGCTAATCTTATTTTTTATGCCACTTGATTGGGGCACAGCAGCATTGTTGCACTGAAAATAGTAAACGTAGCACTTGGTTTTTCGTACATGAAACTCACAGTGTCACTGAGTGAAATAATAACGTGCTCCAATAGAAAGTATATAAGTACATGCCTACAAATGTCTTAATGTCTTTATAAGAACCTCCTTGTAAAAGTTTTCTTGGTGTGCTTGAGGGCAGTTTCTGTGTCAAGCCTGCCTCCTGCTGTCGGTGTTTAAAACTGCACACAACACATCCACCCTGATCTGTAAACACCACAAACCTTTTGATTCACACCTACCATCCACAGCAGTAAAGCACATGGTGGCTGAAAGGTGTGGTAGACAGGAGTTAGCATGGATGCTCTGAGCGCTCTGAGGCTATGCAGCTCCATGTTGCACGAGCTGCAGTGTGTTCTGTTCACCAGTCGATTATGGTCAGAAGATCCTGCCCTCAAGCACCTTCACACTTCAGACTGGATGTTATTACAGACACATGAGCATTACTTATGATGTGACGTGCGTGTGTGTATGTGTGTCGTTTGTCCCCCAGGCTGCTATCCGCAAGGAGCTGAATGAGTTTAAGAGCCGAGAGATGGAGGTTCATGAAGACAGCAAACAGTTCACCAGGTACTCCGTTTGTCGGTGGCCTCCACCGTTAAACCTGACTGTTGATAACTTGTGCTTCATTAGTAATTGATCACCATAAAGACTGCTGGTTATTTGCTTACACTGACAAATATTTTTTATTGCTCTGGAACCCCCAAAGCAATTTTCTCTAATTAGATTAAAGTAATTTTATATGAGTTCATTCACCTCAGACCAGTAAGGTTCAGGTTAAATGTTATTAGAGCTGTGTGATGTTACAGCTTCTATACAGACCCCTCCAAAAGTTAAATTGATTTGATTTGTTATGTACTGAAGACATTCATTAAACGACATATAACGTGATAGTTTTGAATATAAAAAAAGAATGAAATATATTAATCATTTACAATTTTTGTTGACCATTGATGCAGTGCAGTCTTTGAAGCTGTAATTCTTTATATTACATTAACAGTTGTAAGAACACGACAACGTTTTTAAATGTAAGAATGCGGCTGATGAAACTGCAACCCCTCCTGTTACACATCTATTTAATAATATATAATATAAAGTTTACAGATGTATAGTAACAGTTCTCTGCTGTTCACATAAAACTGAGTATAAATCATTTTTAAAGCAGTGATATGACACAGTTTTTGAATGTCCTGCGTATTTGTGTTTGCAGATTCCACCGGCCTTAAGTGCTCTCACTGCCAGACCACAGCACCGAAAGCTCTGTGGCCCACAGCTCCCAGCCCTCCAGACCCTCAGCGCACAGCTTGGTCCACTTTGCTTTGGGATCCTCTTGCACCCGATGATATGTATTTATGTCTATAGTGACAGATACAGGTGTGTCGTAAGGCCAGCCGTGGGCAGTAATGAAACGTTTGTACATATCCATAGTCTGATCAATGATGTGTATAGTGCTCTGATTACAACCATTTATTTATTGTAGATGTCCAAAACCTAATGATCTCTTTTGTTTGTTTGCTTTCCTCTCTTCAGGCCTTGTAATGAGAGGCTCTGGAAAGGAAAAATGGGCAAATATGTCCTTGCTGTAATGAATGTGGTGTAGAGTTTGTGTACTTGCTAAGGTATCCCTTGTCATAAACTTCCAAATTATCCATATACAGACATCCTCCTAAAACAGGAAGTGGGGGTGATTGGATGGTTATGTGCTGATGTCAGCGCCTATGTCATAGATTAGAGGGGAGGAGAGGCAGTTAGTTCAGTTCTCATGTGGCTGTCTGAGGTGAATCAGAAATACTGCAGTTCATCTTTAGACTTGTTTAAAATATATTGCCACTAGAGGGCACTGTATCACAACAGTTACAGCCAGTAAGGATGGAGACGTGTATGTAGATGATAAATAAACTGTGAGTGTTTTATTTAATACTGCTGAAGCTGAGGGAGTGGTGACCACCTGAGACTTTAATAGTGAAGTGCAATGGGAATCTCTCCAATTCTAGCCAGTCCTAATCCCTCAGCACTCTGATGAAACATGATGGTCATGTACCATCAGGTATCTTGTGCTGAGTTATTAAGTGCAAGCCTTTGATCAAAGTGCTGGAGATGAAGTTTAGTGGGTCTGCTTTTCAAGCTTTGACTTCGGTTTTTCAATTTAGGCTTTTGGCTGGAGCTCTTACTCAGAGTTACTTGGTGCCAAAGATAAAAAAAAGTCATATTTTAAAACGTACAGGTTTTATTTTGTTGGGCAGACTTCATATACAGGTTTTATATATAAAGAGCAGACATTGGGTTTCATCACTGAAGCAAGTGGAAAAAGTGGAGAACTACTCTTCTGTTGGCCTGTGATTTACCGTGTGCCAGAACAGAGTTGCTGACAAGAGCCCTCTTACACCATGTCCTAACATGCACCTTTAATCCAGTCGTGATATTTTTATCAATACATAGTTTGCTCTTAAGCCACACAGTTTAAAGGATCTAAATAACTTTTTGGGAGTTACATCGATTTTGAAACAACAACTAATTGACAGTGTTAGTGCAGTATGTCTCTCTTATGTCAATTTTATTTCCCATTGTATTCTGTATTTTGCTTCCGTCTGCATAGATTTTTGTTGTCAGGAGACTAAATCCAAATATATAACACAAATGGTTGTACAATAACTTAACTGCACTCAGGAGGATTTGCCTTTGAAGTTACACTGAGATTTAATGTGTGTACAGATTTATGGTTTCATCACTATTCATCTTTGCTGTGGTCATAGATTTTCTGTCAGATATTCTGTCAAGTCAAAATCCAAGCACTTGACGTACATGTTAATGCAAAGAGGGATCAGTGAGCAATGATCTGTTTTTGTGTGAATACCAGATTGTTTGGCTGAGCTCTTAGAGAAGTCAGAGTTTAAAGGGTCCTCACTTAAATATATTTCAGGACTACTATAAGAAGCTGGAAATAGGAAATAAACAAATGGCTTACTCATTGCTGCGGATGTTTGTCTGAAATCACACAAAAAAACATCAGTAATTTTCCCTTCTTAGTCTATTTGGACTAGAAAGGAAATGTTGGCTCACGAGTGATTGACAGATTGAGCTTGCTGACGTCCACAGGCTTGCTTTCTCATAATAGACCTTCGCCCTCCACAACACTCATCATTCTTAAATATAGTAACTGAAAAGGACAGATTTATTATTTGTGCGAGTTTGAGCAGAGAATGTACATGTAATGATGTACAGCGATGTAAAAGAACCAACAGTATTCATTATGTCAATGTCTATGCTGTTATATATTGATTATTTTGTACAGAATGTATATCGAGCATGTGCATACATTGAAATCAATTTTACTACCAATATGATACAATACAACGCTGGTGTGAATGTTTTAAGCTCTGATTTTAGTTGTTATTTTTATAATCCCCAGACACTGATAATAAAATGAAGTGTACAGCATACATACAGGTGCTGTTCCTGCACAGCATGTCGAGCGGAGTGTGTCGAGTAACTGACGTGTAATTACAAAACCTGCCTGTTTGCTAAGAAAACGATGGCCGACCGTTTGGGCAGTGATGGATCTCTGGCTGTTTCAAATTCTGTTCCACCTCGATTTTAACTGAAGTCAGCAGATGTAAAAGAGCATGGATAGTGACTTAAAATGAATTATCAGCTAGTCTACCCTGCACAAACTAGGAAGTACACAGGATGTAACTTAAAACTTTGACATTTTGTTTGAGTATGCTCAAAAATGTGCTTTTTAGTAGTAGTAAGTAGGTAAACATGAGTTTGGTTAGATGTCTGTATTTTGAAATGAGCACCTGTGAAGATTAAACCAGATAAATTGAAGGGTAACTTTATTTTAATCCAGCGTATTTAGCTTTTCTAAGCAGTACACTGCTTGCTTTATATAATGATCTGTCCTATTATGTCATTTATAAGCAGAATTTGTTACCTTTATATTGAATGCTGTCAGTTATTCATGAACTATTTATACATCAGTTATGAATGTTTCATAGGAAATGCTTTTTAATGCCCTTATAAATAGCTACATTGTGATGTCTTTGTGTGTGATGTGTATATACTGCTTATAAATGCTAAATACAGAGATTAAAATAAAGTGGTACCTAATAAGAGGCTTTCAATCTTAGTCCTGGTCTGGACCGTCACCACATCTAGTTAGCTTTTTTTCTCGACAACACTGATGATTCCCTATTTTAGTCACGATTTGGATATAGCATCTAAAGTAGGCAGATGAGAGTGGAAAAGCCCTGGTGATTGGTTTTAGTTATAACCAGTCAACTCCTGTAAAAAACAAAAAAATCACTCTGCTTCATGTCCTACTATATGGAACTGCAAAACTGTCAAAGAGCGAGACCGAAAGAAGCTTTAAATGTCATCCCACACCCAACATTTCACTGAAAGCTTATAATATTTGTGTCACGCATACAGCAGGTTCATTAACTTTAGAAAACATTTCTCTAAAATTCCGATTGAGTTGGTTTAAAACATTTGAAGCCTCTTTGACACTTGCTTCCTTACAGTTTGCAGTGCGGGAGTAATGTTTACATGTGAGAATCAGTTCAGTCAGTTGTTGTCATGGTGCTCGAGACTTCCTTCATCACTTTTTCTAAGATATTGCTGGGGATTCTTGCTTTTCGGTAAATCATACTATTAAACCCTCGAACTTTAAATGCACTGAATGTCATTGAAATGCAGTGTTCTTTTTTTTCAAACACTTTTTTGACAGAAGGTTGAAATCTTTGAACTCTTAGAGTGATGTCATATACCCCAAAACGCTACTGTTACATTCAATCTGTGTATATTGTTTTTGTATATAAAGAATCATGGGAAAAATATTTTGTCTTCTTTGTATTCTTCTCTTTTTTCTCATTATATCACCGCTGGCTGCGCGCCTCAGAGCTAGGTTTAGGAGTTGGATATTTCTCTGTAAAATCCATATTATCTAATTCATTACTCACAGACATGAAGAACAAGACACATAGTCTCAGTAGGCTTTTTTTTTATAAATACTAATTAAAAAGAGGGTTAAAAAGCACAGAAATTTTTAAATGTACAACCTATCTGGTTAAAAGCCTTAATGGCAACAGTTAGTGCCAATAAAGGCTTTTTAGGATATTGGAAAAGAAATACATTTCCTTGTGCCCTGAATTTGGAAATCTATGGTCGATGACAGTGTAGTTGTTCTGATAAATCTGCACTGAACATTAAATGATTTAGCAAAAAGTAAGATGACACATGTCATTTTTATTAGTGTGGTTCAAAGGCAAATTGGTGAGTGGCTTGATTGTTCTTCATGTTTACATCCATCAGAGGTAATGACATTCCCATCAGGCTGAGCTGTACTTTGAATCAAAGTAGTGCATCCAAGGACTCTATATACTGAAGTTTAAAAAAGAGCATAAGAGCACATGTATAAATTATTAGTCTGATCATGTTTCTCTTCCATGTTTGTGGCTCCAGTGATATCAAGTGCACGGGACTCACAGTTTAATCCAATCCTCAGTGTGCAATAATACATCTGTTTGATCTAACAAATTCAAAATGAGACAGTTCCAGTAACTCTACTAGCTGCTTCTAGCAGATATCTCTGCTCTGCAGTATGCAAACACAATCTCACAAACACAGGACTCCGTGATAAACCTCATTACTCTGTGGGGCCATTAAAGCTGCATTTTGCCAAACAGAATTCCATTAAATTTTCTTAAATGACTGTGAAAGCTTTTTGTGTTTGTGCTGATTGTGTACATGACCTGCTTGCTTGCACGTATGGAGTCTTATAGTGTGCATGTTTGTGTTTGTGCTGAAAACATCTTCAAATGTGTCTTTTGGTTTATGTGGGAGATTCTTGCGTGAAGGACTATCAAAGTATCAAATTTCATCTGTATCTAGTCAGCATCGTCCTGAGTATTGCAGCTTTTAAAGAGGATGTGGGTGTAATGGAGTCACCTCTGAATAAGGACAAGGAAATGAGAAGTAGAGTCCTGAAGGAAACATGGGATAAGAGGAGTCAGAAAATGGATCTCCAGTTTAAAGGGCTTCTATTGAAACCTGCTGGCTTTGGAATTTATTTGACAACACGTACGTGCTACAGCGTGACATCTATGACAGGGAGATTGTTACCTGAAGTTTTCAATTTGCTTGAGATGCACGCCCACTTGTCGACTTTGCAGGTCCTTTGTTTGATATACAACAAATACGTATATTATTCTGACAGTGGTGATAATTGGTTTTGTAGAAGAAAGGTTGACAGCAAGGTAACTGAAGCAGCTGGTGCTGGTATCTCAAAGATGCCCTTCTGGACCACAGCAATCATAAACCTCCTGCTGTCTCTCCCTCTCTTACACACACACTTTCACTTCTTTCACCTGTGAGGATCTGCACTCACCCTTTATTCTCACCTTTATTTCAAACTCCAGCTTTAAATTCACCTCAGCCATATTTCTTCAGTCTGAAATTTAAACCTAAACCTTAAATCTATAATGAGCTCATTTTTTTCAGAGTGTGAAACAACCAATCTTCTTAAAAAACACTCCAGTTGATAGCCCCAAAAGTCATAGTCACACTCACACACACTCCATGGTAATGAAGTTTCCCAGGCGGGATGGGAAGGCAGTTTTGTCCCTGGCACGGTGCCTGGAAGTCTCTGCTATAATGGAGATCTACTCCTCAATTGGAAAAGGGTGGATATTAATCATGACTCTAATAGCCTCCGAGGCAACAAAAAGTGTGATTATTGGAGGTTTATTCCGCCCACTGCTCAAATTACTTGCATTCTTTGCAAAAATGACTGAAAGGTTATAACAGATTAACAAAAGTAAAAAGTAAAATTCCGAAATCAGCCAAACTTTGGAGTTTTCTGACAGGATAATTGTTCAAAGAGAAATGTGATTGGTGACCTTTATTCTAAAAAAATCCTGTTCAAATACAGATGATGTTAAGGTGAACTTCTATTACACAAAACTACTTCCAAAGTAGTTCATACCAGAAACTCATTTAAGCTTTTAGTCATAAAGGTCCAGCATTCTTTCACTTTCATCTTCTAAGTGCCTTTATTCCTCAGGATTTATGTCGCATTTAGTTGTAGAAGGTGGTGGCGGGTGCGCTCTTCACTCAAAGTATTCATGTGCCGCAGAGTCATTACTTCTGTGTTTTATCTCGGATGCTTCCACTTCACTAGAGAGCCAGTCTGAGCGGGAGATATGGAGAAAGAAAGAAGGAGCAGAAGGGAAGCAAAAAGAAGGGAGCAATGAGGTGTAGGAGGGGGCGTAAGCAGAAAAGAAGATGAGGAGTTTAGTGGAGGAGAACAAGGGAGAAGAAGAGTTAAAGTAGATATATGGATATAACAGGTGGGTGGAAGGGCAAAGATAATTAGATTGTGGGGGAATTTATGTTTGATGAAGGTGAATGTGCTTCCTCGACCTTTTCTCTGTTTGGTTGAGCTCAGATGATCGGCCACATGAGACGCATAACCATGAAACAAAAAAAAAGGTTGCCTTTTACTGTGCAAACATGCACAGACGCCAATGCAGTTTCCAGTCTATCTAAAGCTTTTAAAGGGTTATGACACTGCAAGGTCCTGAATAGGGCTCTGAGGTGAGTTAATAATGAGCTGTCATGTGCGATTACATCAGTTGAGTCCGTGATATGCAGTAAGATGTTCAAGCAGGCCTCTAGGTGCTGAGCTCAGTAGCAGTGTGATGGCAACTCACTATCAACAGAGAGGTTGTAACATCAAGAGCTAAATTGAACCATCTGGTCAAAATTTGCAGGGATGGCAATGAATTTTGTGTGTTGAGCCAAATTATACTTCTGCATGTTCCAGATTTGTCCCAGAATCAGACAACACAGCAGTGGCCGTGATTAACTTTGAAAGGTATTTATTTTTATGGATACATATTTAAAACCACAATATAAAATATTTCTAGCTTAGTCATACACTTATAAACAGGAGAAGATATTTTAATTCAGACGAGACCCCGTCAGCTGAGGTCACTAGCAACACAGCAATAAATCCTATTTTACGAAAACACCATATAAGACATCGTTGAGTACAACACTGCCATCTAGCAGCCGGGAGTTTAAGCACAACACAAAATAAACCGATGTCTGACAGAAATCTTTGCATGTAAACTATTGTACATTTTTAATAATCAATGCAGTATCATGAACAATAATCAAATGTATCAACATTTTGCTATTACACTGTATATGTACTATGTAAGTATTCTATATCTTTACTTGGCTCAAGTAACCAATTTTCACCTTCGCTGTTTCAAAACATTTCATTACATGTACCTTAAAATATGTTTAAATTATGTTAAAAATGTTTGACTTTATGTATTTCACATGCAAAAAAGTCATATTCACTTATGGTAAATGATGATCAAACCTTTCCTAGGGTGACAAATGTGGGTGTGGTGAGGTTGATCAACCATTTCTCCTGTCTGCTGGTGATTAACACAACAAAGATATTCTCTAGAGAAAATTCAGACAAGACTTTTCTCAGAGCCCTTCAGTGGTTACTATGCAGACTACCTGCATGCATGCTATTACAAAAGGTGAACCAACCTACAGATCTACTATGTAATGCATCTAATGACACTGTATACTGGAATTAAAATAAAAGCATCAGTGACTAATCTGGCAGTGTCTTTTTATAACATACCAGAGATATCAGTTTATTTTTCTAATACAAAATATAAATTCCAGTAACCCTAACAGCTGCTTTCCAAATAAAGAGTTTATATATTTGATCCGCAGCCTACAAACACAGGAGTGAGAGTAGAAACGTATTACTCAGCAGTGCCATTGAAAATCAAATAAATATTCAGATTAATGTGATTTCTGTGAGTACCTCAGAGACTGGCGAGTACACCCACCTGCAAGATTTATTACTATTAACAAAAGGTGAGACCGCATCCACTGGAGTAGCTGGAAACTGACAACAGATCTCTCTATGTGCTTGTGTCTCAGAGAGAACAAGTCAAGCAGTTCATGCGAGTGTTTGATGTGTGTCTGTGTGCATGTGTGATGGCACAATGACAGACCTCATGTCGGTTTCACGCCTGACTTGGCAGCGGCGTCTCCACGACTCTCGCAGTCAGGACAGATGGCAAGGACTTACCCCACTAAGAACCCCTCCAACCACACATACGCACACACGCCCAGACGTGATGCACAACACAAGAACTTCCTTGGCACCCGCTGACTTGTCTTCTCAATCCAACAATGAGTCATGCTTAGCATCCTCTCCCACCAAGTGTCTGTGTTTGCGTGCATCAAGCTGGCAGTATGCTTTGATAAATCACCTGAAGTCAGCTAGTCAAACCTCAGCTCCTGCTGCTCTTTTATGGTCACACATCTCACTTTGCTTGCTGTCCACTTCACTTTAAGTAAGAGTCTTGTACCCAGTGCTGCTTCAAAACTCTATACTACTTAAACCACCCCAAGGCAATTTGCATTATAAAACACCTTTTCGTGACTAGTAGCATATTAAACTGACACTCCCGATCAAAGGCACTGATTGAAATCCGACACTAGAATAATTTCTTTAATGTGTATCCTGAGGTGTGTTTCAGCTGGAGTAGGTAATTTGCACTCTGGAATTTAATTGCAATTAGACACGACACATTAGTTATGAGAAACCTGCATGAATGATTTATTTCAGATTTTTTCCCCCCTTGACTTCAGTGACAAACTAAAGTAGACAGTACATTTTTAACACATGTAAATGTAATTATTTACTTGACAACCTGACAAAATGTGATCCGGCATATCAGGCTGTGTGTGTTTAAGCCACGCACAGCTTATCTGTGTGCACTCAAATGTGTGGGTGGACAACTAGGTACAAATGTGTGTGTGTGTATGACACGTGTGAGAGACTGTGTAGGTGGACAATAGCTTGTTTATTCTGCAAGGCCAAACAAATGGAAGTCACGTCTGTTGCATATACAGCACGTGCAACACCTGAGATGTTTACATTATTGTCCATCACATTACAGCAAGTGTCTGATCTTCATCTTCAGTGACAAGAACAAGCAGTCCTGAAAAAGATTATACTGCCCCCACAGGTTTCTGATCTCAACATCATAGTCGGTCACCACCTTACTTTTAGTGCCTAAATCTTTTGCACAGCGCTGTACATGTAACTTTTAATCTTTATGCCTGAGTTCACTTTCTCATGGCTTTTTGGTGCCTCATCCCAGATGGGCTGCACGTAGATTAACTTTCTTCAGGGATCTAAGCCTACTCATCTCTTTTTCTCTTTTCTTGTTGTTCTTTCCTTGCTTCCTCTTCTTTTCTCCCTGGTTGCCAGATAACCAGATTTCAAACCAATTAAATTCATACCAGAGATGTGTTAGCAATGTATTTCTTTTCCCCACCATCACTGGTACACCAAATGAGAAAATATTTTAAGGAAGAACAGTGTTCATTCAATCTGTCCCAAGGAACACTGATTTTAAACAATAAAATATTAATAACTCAAAGTCCCAGTTACCCCCAAAAAACACTGTAAACACAATCAGGATCTACATATGTAAATATAGAGAAAAACACATTTTATTTCAAGTTGCAAATTCCAATTAAGAGTACAGCTCCATCAGTTAATACAAACACTTGATAGACCACTGCACATCACTTTCTACATGGTTTCTTAGATCTTCTCTGCAGAATGTAGAACACAACGCCCATCCTATTCTCCTTTCTTTGACTTTTGTAGACACATGTCATTCTGGGACATTTCCCAGAAAAATGTAAAGATGAATGGTACAAGACAAATGTTTTTCACTGGTCCAGATGCGCGTGTGTGTGTCCAGGTTTCATATGTATTGTAACTGGATGAAGAGACGTTTCAGATGAAATTGAATGGGACAGAAAATCAAACTGAAAGTCTAACAAAAATCTTAGGGAAAAAAACATATCCAGGGCTCGGGTCCAGTGTAATCTAGGCATCATCGGGTTTGTCTGCCGGTGGTCCACATGGTTGAAGCATCTTCTCCATCAGGTTAAAACGGACACGCGCTTTGCTCTCGTTCTCAGCGACGGAGAAGTAGTTGAGCAGGTCAAAATGTCCCATGTAGGAGCAGTAAGAGTCTCTGTGCTGGTTGACCAACCATTCCCATTTGCTGGTGTCGGCGTGTCCTGTGCCGATGTACTTAGATTGTAGATGCTCCAATTGACTGTGGATGTTGTATCTATCAGTCATTGTGGTTGAGGTGAGAGTCCCGAGGCTCTAGACAGAGAAGGTAGCTTAAGTTAAGCTAATCAGATATATGAGGCATTTATGCAATTCCATTGTTATCTATTCATACAACAACGATCATATCTTGGTAGTTATGGTAAAATTAACTACTTTTTCTGTGTTTTTCTCAGTTACGTTCTCGGTAAAACCCTAAAATAAAAGTAAACAGCTCACTCACTTTGGACATATAGCACCTAGCTAGCAAACATAGCTATCTTTCAACAGTTATCTGGCTAATAACAACGTGAGGTTAGCCAGCTAATGCTAGCCAAATAAAAGTAAGCAAGAAGTGTAGCTTTTATTGTCTTTTTTCATTAAATAGCTAATTCCTGTTGACCACGTAGCATTTAAGTGCAAAAAATACTTACTAGGGCAAACGTAAAAAGCGAGGACACAAGAGCTATCTTCCTCCGCACTTCGTTCTTAAACAATATAGCGACGACTTCCGGTATGGTCCCTCAGTAAAACAAACCGGGGGGAAACAAACGTTGCAACTATTTGTCCTCTATACACTTAAAATGTGCTCTAACCAGGTTTACAATTTAACCGTAACAATTCAGACTCTGATGTGCAATAAATTATATGCATATTGGTGCACTATAGTAAAAAGATTTATTAAAAATATAACATATAACATTTTAAGAAGACATAGAGATGTGTGAGGGAAAAACAAAAAAGTTAACCTGAAAATCAAATGTACCAGTATACAGAAAAGTCTAAGTATATTTGGTCTATACTTGTACTATACTTAAGTATATGTGACGTATACTGACAAATATACCCAGCATCCCTTTTTTAGCAGTTTAATTTTGTATATAAACAGCCATTCAACAAACAGTTTATGTTATAAATTAAGAATGTGTCACAAATTGAGGTACTACTGCATTTATAATGTGACATAAATATCTGCAACAATTATAACCATATTTAAGTTCACTTTTATCAACTCAAAAGTGCCATTAAAGTATACTAAGTAAACTAATAGTAAATCTGTAAGTTTAATATCTGTAAGTGTACTTTAGTACTAGTAGTACTAGTAGTAAATTGCTCGCAATGAACTGCCATAAACTAAAAAAAATAGTCTCAAAAAGAATTGTAAAGGAATACTTATAGTATACTTACTAGATGAATTATACTTTGGAATAATAGTTGTATGTTACTTAAGTATTCTCAAGTAAATAAACTATTAGTATAGTTTTTTTGTAGTTTCATTTGTTTTTTGCTGGCTTTCCCTGAAGCTCTGTCTCACCGGAAATGTAATATTTTGCTGCTTCTATGGCAATCCAAACACTAGGTACTGCATTTATTGTAGCTCTGCAGCAATCAGTTTAGTGCTGACCAAGATATAATACTAGCTGTCTGAGGCTTATGTGTTGCTAATACAATTCTAGGTAGCCCCATTTGTGACCTCAGCACTGTGTGCACTACTTGATGTACTACATCCCTCCACAATTACAATGGTTTTACCAGGTATAATATTTACCACATTTACCATTTTAGTTTGATGTGTTAGTGTGATAAAATTAGCATATTAATGTATCATAGCCTATCCCACAGTTGCTGAGACATTTCATGAATAAATACAATTTTGTCCCACACAGTGACATCAAAGGAAATCAGGGATCACTAAATTATATGTTTGTAAAAAATGTTTGGCAATGAAATCGTAAATAGGTGTAGAAATAATCCAGTAATGACCAACGTGGGGGACTGTCTAGTACAAGAACTATACCGGTGAAATAACAGCATTGTTTGATGTGACTATCTGTCTCCAAAGGTAATGTTTTGACCTCAGCATCACTGTGTGGTCAGACTCAACCTAAACGAACATCTAAACCCAAGATTTCCACACACAAATCTCACAGACAGAATATTTCCTTATTCTGGGAATATTCATATTAAACGAGCATTTAAATGTTCTCTACAATGTAGGTGCATAAATGTAGGTAGAGTTGATGTTGTTTCGTCTTAGTTATAGTAGCCTGTGGGTGTGTTAATTCCTAAGGCCATTTAAACAAGAAAACAGAAACTGTTTGAGGCTATTTAAGTTCTCTGAAATCACATACACTGTTGAAATGGAAGTCTCCCATGTGTTGAATATGTTTTTATGACTGAACCTAATTTCAAGTTTCAGTCCCGCAGTGGGAACACTTTGGATAATTACTTCACTTTTGCACAGTCAGAATCTTTTTAAGTTTCGTTTTCTAAACCATTTTTTTTTGTATTAATAGCAACACTTTTTTGGTTTTGTTGTTATTAGACACAGCAGAGGAAATGTGGAGAGAGGACAGCAGAATTTTTACAATAGTCATTGTAATAGTAGTGCTAGCCACATCACACCACATCCTGCATTGTACCATCAGAGATATGTCCACCTGGGTAGTGACATAAATCCACCATACATAAAGACAGTGCAACCTTTTGCTCGTTTTACTCTCTACAAAGTGAAACATTTCCAGTTTTTTTTTTATATGTTGTTCTGGCAATTTGTACATGGAAAATTGACTTCAGCTTTTGTTCCCAAAAGGCACACAAGGAGAAAATTGCCTTAACATTTTCAAGTTAAGATACACAGGGGGCTAAAATTTTAATAGGTGTTGAAGGGACTGTTTCTGTTTTCGTCTTCAACCTGTGATGAATATAAATAACTTGCCATAATAATAGAACTGCTGTGTAAAAGTAGGAAAAAGTAAACCAGTGTGATCAGAGGCATTCAAGTCACTCTAAGACGTCCATGTCTGGATAAAGCATCCACCATGATATAAAATCACTTAACCTAATCAGTTCTCAGCTCACGTGAGGACTACGGTTCATGACGTTTTACTGGTGAAAATGTGTTTGTATGAAGAATACCAGTAATAAAATAAAGAGATATATCATACTGCACCATGGAAATGGAGATTACATTTCAGGAGTGAGGTCAAAGTCGTTGGCCATCTTATCTTGTCGGAGATGGGATTTTGTTCCAAGTGTGCCAAGAGGATTTTTGAGTAGTGTCTACTTTTTACACTTGTGTTATAGTTAAGCATATTCAGTCTTTGGGTATCTTACAGAAAGTAAGTGTGGTTGGGTAACTCCAGGCTCTTGGCATAAGAGGAGATGAACGCACAATGAGGGAAGTGGACAGTTGAAAAGGAGACATCTGCATAATAATGAGGAAAGAAACAGAATTATACGCATGCCAGTCATCTGACACCCACTTGAGGGAGGAGAAATGAGAAAAATTAGATGTGTTGTACAGCACAGCCTGTTACATTATGCTACTCCTTTCACTTACCTCCACATGTGTGTTTGATCGTGACCATCATTAACAGGCTTTTTGAGTTTCCATTCCACTTCAGTCTGTAGCACTTTGCACCTGAATATTCAACAGCAAAACAAGCTCCACATTTTGATTAGTGGACAAATATTAACTGTTAATACCATGTAGTCTGTAGGGAGACAAAACATGTTGTGGCGAGCAAGAATATCTGCCATTATAAGACACATGTATACAAATAGAGAGACATTTTTCATAGGTTTTTACCAGTTTTTATACAAAAATTTCTAGGAAGGAACTGATATATAACAACTAATTCCACAGGCGGAATCTGGGAAATGAGAATGTAATTTGGTCCTCCTTTTGGAAAACAGAGAAAGTTTTTGGTACAGTGATTCATACCTTTTAACTATATTATGTTTTGGTCAGTGCACACAAAGCCAGCTGAACATAAAAAAACATACTTAGTATTAGATTTTCATTATGGAATAATACATTTTGAGAAAGTTTGGCTCCTGCTGCTGCGCTGTGCTGTTCCTTGTTAGCACGTTCTCATTTAGCTTTTTGTTTGCCTCCTTCAGTGATAATGACATGACAGTGACATGTAATGAGTCTAAGTTTTGTGCAGCATTGAAGGTGAAGCTGACTTAATTGGAAGCTTTGCACCATGGAAAATAATTAATTAAATGTGGTCTATTAAATATCAGCCCTCTTCTGTCTAAATATCTGTTAGTAAATGAGTTGGTAAGTGACCATCAAATGTAGAAATCATCAGATTTATTCTGTCTTACTGACAGCCCTGGTTCTCCATTGGAGCTTTGTATCTTAAGAAGATGGTGTTTTTTACAATGCACCATGATTAGCCCTTAAAAAATGCTCAAGTGTGTAACTGCTGCTGGAAGGTGTCCAGAATAGGATAGGAAGTTTATGTACTGCATAGTTTTAGGAACATATGTGTGTGTGTGTGTGTGTGTGTGTGTGTGTGTGTGTGTGTGTGTGTGTGTGTGTGTGTGAATGTTCTCAAAAATGAATAGATTCAGTATAAGTTCTTCTCCTTGATCTTTTTGTTTTTGCTCTGTGCCAGAAACAAAATAGAGGCGGTTTTATCTCACTTTTGGAGAGTAACAATTAAGGTAAAATATTAGTCACAGGGTTTGTGATAATCAAACTTTGATAGCCAATCTTCTAGTGAGCAGACCTGGAAACTGCAAAGCAAAGCACTAGCAGGAGGACAGGATAATGAAATCAAGTAGATGGATGGGAATATTACCTAGGTGGACGGCTACTGTGCCCCACAGTCCTGCTGAGTGATTGCCGAGTAAAAAATTGAGTCAGCGACATTTCCAGTGATTTAGGCCCATTCCCAACCACCAGGCGTCAGAGGTAGATAGAGAGAGAAAGTTAAAACAAAGTACACCCTGTTGGGTTGTTACAGTGTTGATTGGTTGGGCGGTGGACAAACCGGGACAGTTCACTGGTCAGCTGACAAACTGCCAGCTTTTGCAGGGTGGCTGGTTTGTTGAGGACAAGGTAATGAGGTGGATGGCAGCTTTGTCATTTGCTTGCTGATATATCAGCTTAACCAATTAACTGGTTTGTTTTTTTGTCTCTCGTACTTTTTGTCTGTTTTCTTGGGACAATCCACGACTTTCATTTCCCCTCCTCACCTGAGATTCTCTCTACAGCATACACCTGATGTGCAGCAAAACCCAATGTTCCTCTCTGGCAGATGATAAGAGGCTGTTAGCCATTTATCTAAGTGTGAAATAGCCTGAGGAAACATACTGCTCTGTGACAGCACAGGGTATCAAAGCTAGGATAACATAAATTGCATTTGGCACAGCTCACACCTTCTCAGCCCTGCTGTTGTTTCATAAAGGTTTTATGTTTATTTCTTGTTAAAAAAATTTGTTCTTTTCTTTATTGATCCTCTGCTATAATCAGTCAAAAGCCTGTTTATTTGAGACTTTGGCTGTTTCCCTGGAGCCTGGAGCTCTCGCTACAGTTTGAAGCAGATAACAACATAATCCAGAGCACTGCATGACTTTCTCAAATGAACAGGAATTACATTTCCTGTTAGTACAGATACAGCACTGAATCTCATTATTTAGGCCATGACCGTTGCAGATGTTGTGATACAAGCTATAGGGCAGTCTAATTATGATTCCAGATGTAAATAATGTGATATTAAATCATACATTTGTGCTATCAGATCATAAACACAGGATATGAATACTGGAATATACCAACATTCAGTTGTGGCAAACAGCATTAAGATCACTAGGTCTTGACAATGGAAACGTTTAATAGTGGCTATGATCAACAGGTGTCAGAACACAGTGAATTGCAGCTTGCTGCATATGAAGCTGTGCAGCCGCAGACTGGGCAAAGCGCCCCTGCCGACGTGTGTCCACCACAATATTAAAATCATGTATGTTGGTGTATACACATATGGGGAATATCTGTGTTGAGTTAATAATCAATTAATCTTATCAATTATGTCCAAAATGAAAAAAACTGTGTTAATTTTTAGTTTTTATTAATGTGACTTGGGCAACTTGTTAATTTCGCACCAGTGAATATTGAGATGACAAACTAACAAACGAAAAGATTTAACGACTGGGAGATTGGGACACTCCCCATCCAATCCTTGTACATCACCCGACACAGTATTTCTATTCTATTCTTTTATTTTTGCTGCAATATTCCACTTTGGTCATATCTACATTTGAGTCCCTCCACTATGGTCCCAACAAGAGGAAAGCTTACTGGTGAATGATGAGAATTTTCACCAATGTTAGGTAAAGCATCTTACGGATAAAAACATCTTACTGATATGGTAGATTTCTGTATGATTCTGTACCAGAAAATATTCTCGTATGTCTCCTCATACAGACTCCAAGACGATGATTAGGCCTTTGAAATATTAGGTCATTCATTATATCTGGTTTGGTTCACAAAATTCAGATGTGTATGTAAGTTCTGTATCTGCAGTAAGAGGGAACATTCAACGCTATTTGATAATAATTGCTATGACGAGACAATCATGCTGTCAACTCCGATAATATAACGCCTGGCTTCCTGACAGCCCTATACACGACAAGTTAGAGTGGAGGCCATATACGCAGACATACTGTACATACTGCAAACACACCCAAGCACTTCTAAGACCATGCTGATGTAAATGTTATATCAATTTAAATTTCCACTCTTGCACGGACACACACTTGTCTTCAAGTCAAGACAAAAGTCAAATGACTTCAGGTCATTGCTCTCTTTTCAATGCCCACTTTCACTTCCTCTCAACGCTTGGTAATAGTAGCACCATATGTCAGGAGACTGGCCCCTCGCTGTGTGAGGGGGCAGTGACAGAGAGGACTGAAAATGAAACACACCTGCCCTTAAGCTGCTCTAATATTTGTGAGTAATACACAATTTTGAAGCAGAGTCATATCTACGTTCTTTAACAGTATAAAGTACAAAATGTAATAAGATGAGACGCAGAATTACTAAAAATGGTGGAGTACAGTACTCGATATTTCACCATGCTTTGTGCCAAAAATTGTTGGAAAAAATTACAACTCATAAGCCTTTTCGGTGTACATCATTATTCTTTCATTTCCTGAATCCTTTCTCTGTCAGTCATACAGACATTCACTTGAGTTTTCAGCGCAGTTTTCAAGGGATTTGCCATGAGGGAACGTGCCGGGTAAAAACTCAATGACTGATGTCGATACAAACATGGTGGACATCTACACATTTACAGGTGTTGGTACACACTTAGGTGAACTAACTCCAAGGTCCACTCTCATAGTGACAAGTGCTGCATTAGAGTTATGTCTGCCCCAGCTGTATATTTTGGTTTGACAATCCACATTGCCTAATAATTTATTTTTCTGTTCATTATTTGAACAGATGAACGACAATGCAGATGATACTGTAATTTAATGCAAGACCAAATAATTCAGTTAGATTCAGAATTATATTTTATTCCATAGACAATGCAACAATTAACAGTAAAATTATATTTATTGTGTTACAGTGTCATCCATGAAGTAAAAAATCTCATCTGTACATTAGATTACAAGAAATGCCATCCACGACTAGAATGCAATTTAAATAATCATGGAGTCAAAAGTCATGTAAATAATCATATTACTGTGTGCACAGAGCAAATACGCCATTTAAATTAAGTTTATGTAAATCTAGCTTCTGTATGGTGCACCAAGTGTTGCCTGCTGGAAAAATGTCTTTTAATTACACATATAACATTAATGTCAAATGTCGCCTCTGTTATGCTCATTTTCTTCATGATGAATAAATATTGTTGACTTCGTCATTAGTGCTTATTTATTCTTATGGGAATCTTGTAAATAGGGTTTCAAATGTGAACTAATGTCTATGGCTACATACGATTCTGAAAGACTGAAACAAAAGCTGCAGAACTCCTTGGCAAAAGTTAACCATGCTCACTAACTGATGATCCAAAGACATGAAATAAAAGACTTTACAGACGTATTTCTTCTTAAAACACCATAAGCATCTTCGGGTGTTTGACTCTGCAGACTGATGATGTAACAACAGGAGAGGCCTTTTTCACATCACACCTCTCTATGGGTGGAAATTCGTTCGTCATTTCTCTATTCTGGGGAAACATTAGGCTCCTACGAAATGTGTGTCTCACAGTTACACACACCCGAAATACAGCATGTGATACTTGGTGCCCCATACAATGAAATTTAGCTGCTAATTCTATTGTAATAACATTTACGTTTTGAGCATTAATAGCATTTATATATGTTTTTCTGTCTTTGTAGCTGTTGGCGATATGAGAATATGAAATAACAGTCTACAGTATATTCTTTTAAAATTGACTGCATGTGTAGCATCATTAGTTTAGCACAACGTTTCAGTAAATAAAGAAACAAATATGAAGTTACATATTACTACATATTCATAATTGAAGGTTTTACAAGCATCACGTTATGATTTATATACACCTCTTCAGTTAACAAGGCAAATCCGTATGATGAAAGAGCAGCACAATGACCTGCTGGTTCAACATCATCATAATTCTCTACGTAATTTCATCAGAATACTTACAGTATTTTACATGGGAGATTAATACAATCAGGTTCATCTTTGCAGATCTTTAGAAAAAATACTGGTACACAAAATATCGAGTAAAGCTATTGTAAAGGCAGATGGCAAGTATACATAGCATATAGCACAGCATGCAAGCTCAAGCCATTTTAAAGATTACAACAGATGTACAATCCTGCTTGGCTCACTTGTTAAATAGTTCAGAGGAGAAGTGTTTCCATTTGAACCTATACTTGCTGTAATGGCTGTTAAGCTGTAGTTAATCATATACTGGTAGTACCATGCTCTACACACTCTGTGCGCTGTGCAAACAGGCTTATGCATCTTCTTTGCTGGTTTATAGGATCCACAGTTCACAAAGATGCAGCTGGTTTCCTTTCTGTACATTCAGACAACTGTAAAATTCAGCACAGAGAACGAATAATGTTCGACCATATGTCTACTCAAGTCCAGAAAGAGAGCGACAACATAAAGAAGGCAGTAAAAAAAGAAAGAGACAAAGGGTGTGGTAAATGATAACAAAGGGTTGAGAGATGTGAGCACAGTGAGCACAGTTCATCTAAACAGTCAATCTTCCTGATGTGGCCAAGGCCAGCAGGATGCTGTGAAGATCAATCTGTGGAGAATGGCTTTCGTGAAATGTCTGTTATGACAGACCAAACCTCGACTGAATCCATACAGAAGCAGGATGAGACTTTGGAGAACAACCCCTGTCCAGTAATTTCTTCATGTGGTGACAGAGTCTTTGAGCCTGAAATCAATCTACTTCCACACAACCTATAAAATAAACTCCACTAATCTTATTTCCACTGTTTTTAACAGCTTTCACTGTCCTCTCACACGAGCAAACGATTAGAAATAGAAAAGTGACAGACTGGACTGGAGTCATAAATGAAATGAGTAAACATAAGGCAATTGATTGATCTTTTTTACAACTCTGATAATTAGTGTTAATACGAGGGTTAGAACAGGAGGCTAAGATCAACGATAACTGGACGTCTTTACTGTTAGAAGACAGACGTCCAGTTGCCTTAACTCAACTTCCAGATGACCTCACCTGCATAAAAGTGGCTTTTAAAGATCATTCTGTGTATCTATACACTCATCCATACTCAGAGGTGTTTCTGTGATTTAGTTATAAATGAGGTAACAAAATAAGAGAAACACCTGTCAGTATTACATGATGCACTGACAGGTGTTTTCTTTCATACAGTTGAATTGACACCTGTCCAAAAGGAATTTAAACTCAACATTATTTGCTGCTGAATTTGTCAGTTTTGGCGTCAGATACCTAATAAATGGTAAAAATCAGAACTATACTCAACAATAGTTCATCAATATTTGAGATATTTGTTCCCCTGCTGCCTTGTGAGTTAACTGAACTCAGTTTGAATGTGACTTGGACGTATTTACAGATAGATTTGCTTTCTTTTTACATTTATGGGTTCAGACAGGCAGTTCCTCATTTCACCTGAAGAACTTACAGCTGCTGAAGATATTTTGTACCTGAGTCAGTACAAAAGAAAATCATCTAAGGCAGGTTGTTAAATTCTAAGCGTATCTTCATTATCTTCAGCCATGACTTAATTTAACACCTATCAAAAACACACAGCAATCTTCTATCATAAATGTTTTTTTCAAACTAGAAAAAAGAAAACTCTGCATCATGGGAGGTCTGCTGATACAGTTTTTCTTTCTTTACAAGGTTAATTTAACAATTTGAAGGAACCATGAGAAGTTCAGTTAATGCTTGTAAATTCTGTGGTCAGTGACATTATAAGTTGAATTAACTTGAAATTAACCAAATGTTAGTTATTGTAATAAATGAGCCTGACTAATTTTTGTATCCATTACAGTCAGATTAAAAGCCTTGCACAGTAACAGTGGTTAGTAACAGGCTGTGGCAGCTGAATGGCCTGACTTGTTTGCAACACATCATTAAATGGTCTGTGCTATTGAGTCTTTGTTACGTCCAGGGTTGTTTGTTTTTACGTGGGTTTTATGTGTGCATGGTCAGAGCCCCGTGGTGACCTGCGTGACCTCTGAGTTCAGATCGTCGTTGGCAGCGCCGCCACAACAACGAGAGTCAACTGACGATCCCTCCAAGGCTAGTCATACCTGCAGAGAGATGAGTGACAAGAGGACAGTGTACAGTACGTTTATGTTTACGTCACATCAATTTCTGCCTATGGTCATTTACCTAAAATGAAACCTAAAAAAATCGTGAACTTGCAGAAATATTAGCTTTCTTTAAACAGATAAAATACACGTACTGGTATATGTACACACAAACACTGAGTACCTGCTGATTGGACCTTTCTCCCGTGTTTGCACTGTTGTGTTCACGCTGTTGCTGCTTGCGGCTTGTGGCTCCAGTCCGAGATGAGTTTTGCATCTCCAGCACTGAGGGACTCGGGGTGCAGAACTCACGGAAACAACGTTTGAAGTTCTCATCCAGGTAGCCATAAAGAACTGGGTTCAGACTGCTGCAGGGCGCAAAGACAAAGTCAAAGTAGAAAATCAGCACATGCATCGGGGTAGGCATGTGCTTTATACTGTACAGTATAATGTTGAATGTGTACCAATAAAAAATTATTATCAAAAGGCCAATAATGACTTTGTTTTGAAAACTGAACTTTAGGATAAATTAAAAAAATAGTCTAAGGTTACTACAGGTGTGTACCTGTTAGTGTAGCCCAGGGCAATGCAGAAGTGCCAGGTAATAGTCTGCAGAGTGGAGCTGGGGATGTTGATCAGAGCTGTGATGATGACAAAGATGTGGATAGGAGTCCAGCAGATGATGAAGACGGCGACCACTACCAGGACCATGCGCGTGATCCGACGCAGATTCCTGTCTTTCTCCTGTGTAAAATATATGTTTGTGAAGGAAGTAGGTGGTTAAGTGTTGTAGATAAGTATGAGAAGAGGAAGAAGTACAAAGAGAAAAGCAAGGTGGGAAATATAATAGCGACGGAAGTAGGACAGAGAGAAATGGAAGTTAAAGAAAGAAAGGATATTTGGCGGTAGAGCACACAGGGGCTAAGAAAAGGGCAGAGCAATTAGAGAAATGATTAGAAATGATGAAGAGAATGTGGTTGGGGAGGTAAAGGGGAGAGATTCAAGAGGCAGTGAGAAGAGAAACAGGATGGTAGCAGTTTAGAGGTGGTTAAGAAAAAGGCACAGCAGTTTGCAGCCACCATTTGGTAATTCTTTTCAAATACTGGCCATAAAATGGTGGGGTCATTTCAATTTCTGCTGCAATTAATAAAACAGATTCACAACCTCGTGCTAAGGAGCAATGAGCGCAACATGTTTGCATGTATGCACGCTTTGGGCAGCCTTCTATTCTGCTTCATTATTCTGAAAGATAAAATCAATTAGTTATTCTGTAAATAGAGTAGGTCATGTAGTTAGAGGACCCACACTGTTAAAAGTTCTCACTAATCCCTGCATTTTACAAATCCACTTTGCACCTAATGAAGACTTTGGCACCAAACGATATGTGCTAACTTTGACACAGTAAAAGTCTTTTTTTTTCTTAACCTGGGAGCCTGACAGCATGCGCACGCTCTTCAGCCGCAGGATCATGAGACCGTAGCAGACGGTGATGATGAGAACAGGCATTATGAAAGCGAAGATGAACACGTAGATCTTCAGCAGGGTGTCCCAGTACCAGGAGGGGTGGGGGAAAATCAGTTTGCAGTCAACAATGCTGGAGGCTGCTGTTGATGAGAAGACACAGATATTGTATATGTTCACATGCACTTGTTATATTACATATTTTAACACTGAGGATACTGCACGTAGGTGGTTTGTTTAAATTCTCATGAACACATTATGTGAAACCTGTCTGTGTTACTGTGTGCACTTTCCTTTTACTGTTGTTTAATGTGTCTGCGTCACACTGTCTAGTGTATAGTAATTTGACTAGAAACTGAATTATTTATTCAGCATTGTTTTATAACAACACTGGGATGATGTATACCTTTCTTGTGCTGTCTTATCATAAATGTTTAAACTAAACTCTCTCTAAATCTCTCATAACTGTACAAACAGAGCAGGATCCCACCTCAGAAGTTTCAGAGGCAGTTTTCTCTTCTGTTGCCACTGCAATTACACAGACACCCTGACACCCTGTCAGAGAAGCCTATCTTTGCAAGTAGCTCTTTCACTATGCAGGCAGCCAGGCAAATAGCATTAAATGGCTCAGCTGTGCAATTGCACTGAAAAACCTAAACAACTCTTCTGGGCTGTCTCCCTTTATAGACCCTGCTGGAATACATAATTGCTCCTTAAAGCAGAGAAGCAGAGAATGAAGTGAATGTGTTTTCTTCCTGTTTTGTGCTTGTGTGCGTGTGTTGGGGCTGTTGTAGAACTGTTGCCTACCAAGGACTAAGAAAGAAATAAGCACTTTTCACAACCCTCGCTCAGCTTTGTTGTTTATGGTTACCGGTTGAAGGATGCTATTTTTCTATTCAATTCATAAAAAAATGTTGTATGAAATAAACACATAAAATGTGATGATTTGCTTCAAAGACATTTGTTGAATGTTTAGAGGTCTTTTACTGTATGTAACGTCCAAACACAGTTCCTCCATTTGTAATAAAATCGTTTGAATGTTTGGAGAACACAGAGTTTCATCGGTCCACAAATCGTTCTCAGCAGGTATAACGGTGTATTCATGCTTACGAGTGACAGCAGTGGAGGCCATGAACATGACAGGCAGCCCGATGGCTGACGACAGGATCCAGTTGCAGACATTGACGATCTTGGCATTACGCGGCGTCCTGAAGTCCAGCGCTTTGACTGGGTGGCACACAGCAACATAGCGGTCGATGCTCATGGTGGTGAGTGTGAAGATAGATGTGAACATGTTGTAGTAGTCAATGGACATCACCATTTTGCACAGCATGTCCCCAAACGGCCAGGTCCCCATAAGGTAGTTGACACTCTGGAACGGTAGCGTGCTGGTGACCAAGGCGTCGGCCAGCGCGAGGTTAAAGATGTAGATGTTTGTGGCGGTCTTCATTTTAGTGTATCTGCACAGAAAGCACAGATTTATTATGAGACAACATGACACTGGCAGACACAGACAAAAGACGTAAAAGAAACCCACACTAAAAAAGACCCAAACCGATGGGCATTATTCAGTAAGTATATTTACATTTTAGACATTTCTTTTAGACAATTTTCATCTCTTTGTAGCATGTACAAACTGATTGTTGTCATTGTCTGTTTGTTGTTATGTGTGTGTCTTGCAGCTGTTTTGTGTTTCTGGTAGTTGCATTAAGTCTCTCCTGTCACTTTAGTCATTGTGAGTCTCTTTGTAATTGTTTTCGCTCTCATTGTAGGATCAGGACGTCCTTTTATCTGAGCTCTGTGACTTACTTACATGAACTAGCAATAGTCATTTAAACCTCAAAGTTCTGGCCCAGAGGTAATTTGGGCTCAATAGGTCTGGTTACGTGTCCATGAAAGAGAGAAGTAGAAAGTAGTTCATTCAGTTTGAAATGTTATTTTCAAATGAAAAGCTTCCATTAGTACGTAATTCAGAAGTGTGTGCCTCTTCTCTCCAGTGATATATTTATATGAAAATGCATGTCACTTCCTGCTAAATGCATCCTTAAACAAAACACCACTGAAACTGTCCTCCCTGCCTGCTCTCCACATAATGAGATTCTGATCTTGTTGCTGAAATCTTCAGAAAAATTCAAGGTTTTCCTTTTCAGAATAAATAAACCATTTAAAATCCCACTGGGTTATATGAAGAATGCGTTGTCACCAAGCTGTAAACCGGGGCTGTTCTCGGAGAAGTTGAGCACTGATATGTTAATAACAGTATATTTAAAAGCAATAAATATATGTACAGTATGTGTGTCTTACATCTGACATTCCTTCCTAAGAAACGCCTCAATCATTGAATTCCTGCCTTTTAAATCAAATTTGCAGATCTGAACACACAGCTGCCAGTGTTCCCTTGTAATTTTGCAGTCACAGCAGGAGGTGCTGCATGAGTATCTTGAGATATTTTGTGAATAATTCAGGTCTTTTGCACCAGCTACTGATCTATTTTGTAGTTTAAGGAGCGCTATTGCTCTTGTCAGTAACTAAATTTATGATTAGCATATATTAGCAGTAAAGATGGGTCACATAGAAAAGTGTTAGTGGAGTTAATGACATGCTTTATTGATCCTCTTGGGGAAGCTGTTGCTTGGACAGCTGCAGTAGATGACGGCGCTACTGTGGGGTTTAGGCATCTTGTCCAAGGACACCTTGATATGACGCCAGGAGGAACCGCAGTTTTCATACAGTAGACGACTGCTCTATGTGCCTCAAAGCCTGCAGCCTGAGATCTGAATGTTTGACAGGTGAAGCACTGAACCAATCTGCTTTTGCTGTTGTAGTGTTAAATGCGAGAAAGATTTCTACTTCTCGGTCCCCCAATGAGGTCAATATGTCTGCGAGCTGTTATAGAGGTCCACAGAGTGTCGTTACACAGTAAAGCGCTAATCAAGCCCTATAATGAAGCTATAATGAAGCTGTCCAGGAATTAAACTGTCCTACCTGTGAAAGGCACTTTCACTGATTTTTACTGATTAGTTTTGCACATAAGATGTTCAGGTTAGAAGATACATAGATGTTTTTCTAGGAGTTGAGCAGTTGGCAGGCAGACTCCACACAGGCAAGAAACACATACTGTAGAACGGCAAACTGTCACCTGTTGTAAAGATCAAATAAAAGTAATCTAATGTGTTAATTGTTGGGCTTTAGAGTTGCTGCTGGCTGACTGGTGGTATGACTCTTCTAATTAAACTATCTGCCAGAAAGCAAATAACCATCATTTCCAAAAGCGTCAAACTATTGCTATAATTTCTTTTTGGATGCACAAAAAGCTACTTAGACACATCCTTGTTGTAATAGTATTGAATTATTCTGAGTACACACAGTGACAGAGACAGATTACACTCAATGGCCTTCACTTTATTAAACCCCAACTGTCACTCTCCTACCAAGATGATTTACTTGTGTTTTGTTTTAGCACTCCCCTCAATAATCCCAAATCCTCAACAACAGAGATGACTGTTCATTAAATTCTGATTAACTTTAACACTGACAGCTTAGTGTCTTTATTATTTCAGGCATTATTTGCACAGGGACTGTTGAGACACCTTGAGACGCAGTAAGAGCTGTCACCTTACACGGAGCTGGAGGTAATTTCCAAGATCCCGTTATTGACTTTGAGATTATCTTTTATGTGACTGCAGATGATAGCTTGTATTTCTCCTGTGTATTGTATGTCTGAGGCTTTCCTATGTACAGCATGCCATACGGAGGGGGGTAAATGCCTTCAAGGTTTTCGTCACAGTGATTACTCGTTTATTCTCAGTTTGTTAAACTATGTTCCAGCAGGCTGGACGGATCCGCACCAGGTTCTACTTTGACAGGCTGATTCCAGGTGCAGCTTGTTGTTGATTCCTGCCCTCAACTCTCAGACTTGCTGTGAGGATTTTAAAGCAGAAGCAAACGGGACTGTAAAACACATGTTTCTTGATTATCAGCTTATGACCACAGTGTCCAGTGTTTGGCTGATCAGGTGGATTAGACAGGTCAGATGAAGTGTTTGGTTGAGTGTTGACTGCTGTTTTGCCTGGGCTTGTAGTTTTGTGTTTTACTGAACTTTGCCCACTCTAACAAATTTTTTTGACTGTAGCTGCAAGCAGGTTCTCAACAGGAGCGGCTGCGAAACCTGCTCCATTCACAGGTTTGACTCATTGTTGCAATGATTCTGCACTAGACATTTATTCGTAATAGATTTCTTTCCCCTATGAACACACTTCTATAAACAGGCCTAAACAGGTATTACAGTTGAGGATTTGTTTGTTTAATATCACTACTTTGGCAGAATTGTAATAATGATTAAAAAATTGTTTTAACCTTTTTTTTTAAAGAAAAGAAACATTGACCCTATGTCCACTGTATGACAAATTATTGAAATTGAATTACAATAACCTCTAGCCTGGCTACCTAATTAGCCTAATGTGTTGAGTCTGTGATGTAAAAACACAGCTTTTTAATGGTTGTTATTCTTCTGAATTAGAATTTTCTGTTCTGTTTTGGGCCCTTGTGATGTTGTTAAGATTTTTTTAGTCATAAACTAACTGAACTGGTGCTAGAGAAAAAAGTGAGGAGATCATCAAAGCTAATTATTGATGTCTGTACTAAGCTTCGTAGCAATTCATTCAAACAATTATGAAAGAACTCTTGATAAAAACCACAAGCAATTTGCACTTCATGGCGGTGTTACAGAAAAAAGCAAGTAATTTTACAGATTGTCTGGCTCTGTAACTGATCATGACGATTCTGAACCAAACAGCATAGCAATCCATCTAAGAGCTGTTGATGTGTTTCAGCCTGAACTAAGTAGTAAATGTATATGATTGGATATTATTGGACATGCTTCTTTCAGACCCTACTCATATGTGCTTGGTCACAAAAACTCTCCACTGATGTCGACCAGTGGCGCAGGTGCTGTTTGTGTAACTGTCATAAACCAGGGTAACCCCAGCTGTTCAATAACAAAGGGTGAACACAGGTCCAATTATTGTATTCCTGCGTGCCAATAATATCCCAGCCTTGTTTCCTTCTGGTTCAATAGGAAAAAAAACCTGATTGACATGAGCATGTGGGCAGGGGGGAAAAGGCATTTTTCCCACACAGTGTGTCCCTGGTTCATGAAAATGGTACCCGGCACGGAGCCATTCAAATGTGCCTGAATGTTAATTAGTTAATAACTGTCTGTTGTCACATGCAAGGATGGTGGTTTACCATGGCAACAACTGTGATCAGGCAGAACAGTCTCATACTGGTATCACTATGATTACATAATAAGAACATAATTACTCTAAAAAATCTCTGAATATTTGTGTAACATTCCTGAGTTTTAATGTTTGTCAGCAGATTAAATGCTCAAATTGAATGAGGCAGCATGAAGAAAAACCTTTGATCCATGTGGTATGTTGTATAATTCAGTGGCCACAAACCCTGAAGGAGAATCTTAATAGATTAAAAAAAAAGGTAAATCAGTGTGGTAGAATTTACAGTAGTAAACAGCAGAGTAATAAAATATAAGAGCAAAGTGATTGAGAGAAAAAATACAGATGTGATGATGCTATTAATCTGTGAGATAAAACAGCAGAAGCGTTTCGAAAAGTAAAATTGGGATAGGATTAATGATATGTTTGTAGCTAATGCCCTGCTCATTGTTATTTGGTCTCACATAAACACTTCTTCTGTTTTTTTTGTCCCCTGGTGCAACGTTTGATGTATCAAATTCATCATTTTCGAACGCTAACAGATATTAAGACGCTAATAACTTGACTGGAGTTTAGTGTATTTATGCTTTAAACGAGTCTGTGGTGAATCAACAGCCTTGTCACTATGTTTGAACAAAAGTCGAGAGGAAATCTACACACTTATGGTAAACAGTCTGGAACAGCAGCTCATTAATTTTCACAGCTCTTTTTACACTGCAAGTTAAACATAATTTATCAGTAGCCAGTGAAAGTGGCCAGTATACATGTAAGCCTCGTATATGATTCACGGGCTGCTGCTGGGTGCAGATAAACCATTAAGTCCTGGATGCAGACGTCTGTGTGCCTTCGGCTGCAACCAATAACAATGTCCATGCGCACTGTGAGGAGCGTGACGGATTACAGAGCACTGGGTGTTTATGTGTGTGTTTGGAGCATAAAGAGCGTACAGGGTGTGTGCGCACTGTTTATTGTTCTGCACAAATGGTTTGAAAAGTTGTCATACTTTTATTTTTGAACAGGAGTCGCCTTCTTTTGTATCTGTCTTGTCTGCTGTGAGTCTGACTGCAGTTGCCATCCTCTGTGAACTAAATACTTGTATTTATTTTTGTCATTCTCATGCTCTTCTCCAAACAACTAGCAGATGCCCCAATGACTTTCCCTCCATTCTTGCTGACCTTGTCTTGCTCAAGGACACTTCTACATGTGGTCAGGAAGAGCTGAGAATCAAACTTCTAACCCTGTGGTTCGTGGACAGCTGCTCTTGACGGACTCAGTCACAGCACATTTAGATTAGCACGGCTGCCAAAAAAGTGACAGGACGTTTTAGAAAGGTGCAGACGGATCATCCTACTGATAAGATAATACTTCTACGATATGCGTCATCGAGCATGGACAAACACTGTACTTTGTTATTTAATCTGGACGACACTTTATTGGCTAAAACGCCTGAGAATATTGGACCCGTATCTCGTCTCAGCCGAAGCGCTGCAAAGGAACTAGCAGGAGAACAAGCAGAAACTCAAACTGGCCTTTTCTTTCCTGTTTGAGTTTCCAGTGCATCTGAAGAACTGTGAAAACGAGGCGATAAACAGAAAGCAGATTAAAAGACAGCAGCAGTGTCTGGAGCACAATTTGAACACACAGAGATCCAACAGTGATTTGATTCTAATGTCTGCTGAAAAACAAAAGAATCTGCTGAGTGCTTTATGGTTATTTACTGCCGTGAGAGTTCAAAAACAACGTTTATTTTTTTTGTTTACTCAGTTTGTCTTCTTTCCCTCTCCGTCTCTTATTTGCTTATTCTCTCAGCTCATTCACATGCACCCTCCCGTTATCTTCCTCTTTTTGAAACCGGACTCTGAAAGTGCTAACTCAGCAGAAAGGACTTTTTTCAGAAATGTATACTGAATATATTTTTGGATATAGATAAAGTTCCTGAGTAGCTTTAAAGGTTCTTTGTCCCTTCAAAAACACGATTCTGTGAGTGAATTCATATAATCCAATTATTATCTTAGACAAAAAACATTTAGACCACCTTATCTAAATCAATTGTTTATTTCCATATTGCCCGATTGAAATGTGATATTTGCCTTTCCAGTCATCAGACAGTACTTCTGAGCTTCATTTAACACATTCAACTTTTTCTCATTGCAAAACAGTGTGTCGTCACACAAACTCTCTACGGTAAAAACAAAAAAAGAGGAAGAGACAAAGACAGCATGTAATGATTGATAACTTTATCACATCAGGCTCTATTTCTGCAGAGCAAACACAAAGACAAGCACACAACACAAAGTCATGTGTTCAAGCTCAGTGCGTGTGCAGCCAGGCACACGTGGTATTTTCATTAAAAACCAACAATGTGTGCAAGAGGCTACGCTAAATAAAAACAGGTTGGTGTGGTAATTTATAATTATCCTCTCAGCCAAAAAACAAAACAAAACAAAGATGTGCATTTTAAGATCAAGAAAAGAGGCAACATATTGCACTGGCTGCATAAGGAAGGACACCACCTATGGCTTAATCCCAGTTTAAACTTCCCTATTATATTATTACATCTCCCTTAGCCTTAAGAGAGAGAGAGTAGACAAACAGAAATTGAAAGCTATGTCCAAGATAAGTACACAAATCCACTGATAAAACTTAACTGATAACAAGAAATAGTTGGGCGTGTGTTTGCATAGGACTTAATTCATTCTTGTGTATAACATTGACGTGTGTGTGTCTGTGTCTGTGTGTGTGTGTGTGTGTGTGTGGGGATCAGTTTACCAGTAAACCTGCCTCTAAACATCACAGAATCATTTCTAAAATTCACTGAAGACGCCTGGATTCAGCTTGACAAGACAGATTTTCTGAGCTGTCGCGGAGCATCTGCTGCGACTCGCACGCACGCCGAGAAACTGATGTGTGAACACACACACACACACGTGCGCACACACAAAGATGAGTAGCTACAAATCTAAGAGTCAGAGATACAAACAGCTTGAGTGAGTGTGTCTCAGACCATTAGACAGAGACGGATGGATACTGTTGTGATAGAGGTGCTGCTGTTCAAGCTCGCGGACGTTTAGAGGCTCGTTGTAATGTATTCATGCAAACATTCTTTAACACACATTGTGCTGCTGTCTGTTTTCATCACACTGGTAGTTTTGTAGTCAGAGAAATCTGAGATTCTGGTTTGACTATTTTCACATTAGCTTTTAAAATTCTCTTTGTCTTTCTGCCTGCGATTCACAATGTGTTACAAGCTTGATGCATTGTGAAAAACAAAGCGTGCTCCTCTGGATTGGTTTCCATATTCTAAGACAAATCTCCAACCACTACAGCACAAGCTGAAAGAAAGTTAATCAATTATTTCGTTTTTAGCATCTGAGAAAAACTACAGACATGAGTGGTACTTTCTTTGGAGGTCATTCTTTCAGTGTTCCAGCTGTAACACTCCTGCCTACAAACTTTTGCAATGTTCAGTCCACTCTGTACTGATCTTATTACAGACATATCTGAACTCGCTGCGACCTGTCTACTCTTTTATCGAGCCAATGCACAGGCCTCACAACAAACTGTGATCAAAACTAAAATACTGGATAAAAAATTCTATTAGACTGCTTTTGAAAAAAGACCATACTGATCTAAACACACCCAAGAAAGTCACACAGTGCAATGTCAGAGACTTCTTTCTGGAACACAACCCAAAGGCTCTGGTTTCACTCTGGCTCTCTGTAGAAAACACACACTGATGGTGAGAATTACTGTTTCCTTTACATGTGCTCAGTGGTGGAAATGTTTAATAGAAATATTAATCAACAATGAGAGGTGACATATTGCAACACTGATCACCCAGACATATGTAATGAGATAAATATCCATGAACACACAAAGACGAGCTCCAGTGTGAGGGAAACTCAGCAGATGTACAACTGATCCGTGGTCACTGTTGAAGATGTAAAACAAATGCACACAAGCTCCTCAACGAGGTCTGACAAATTGGCTGCTAACTGATACAAATAATCCACAGATATATTATTATTTAGCTTTTTGTAAACGGATGCTTCAAGGCCTCATTGACAGGATAATTAAAGTAGATAATCCACTCAATCATATTTGTGTTAATCACCTCCTGTCATATTAAAACGCAGACTTCAGTCTGAGTGACGTTTTGTACTGTAGCACCAACATGTTTTATGTTTTACAAATAAAAATAAAAATAAGTTACCATTTTAGGACACAGTCAACCGACAGACAACTATAACAATGCAAACATGACCTATTTAAGAGATATTTGACTTTAGTTTGTTAAACACCTCAAACAGTGTTTAAAGACATTATTGTATCTAGATAACAAAAACATAAATCACACACACTGCATGTATTTGCCCACTGTATTGTGTTCTGCTCATGGGTTTGACAATCACTGTCCACTTGATTGTGATTCACTCCCATTATGGTTTTCCATCTCTGGAAATTTGCCCCCCAAAAAAAAAAGAGGAGTAACCAATTTAGGCCAAACCCGACTCATCGGTGACGCTGGTAATGGGAGAGTTTATCAGCTTGTTGCTTAGAAACACCATTGTTAATGAACCGAAGATCTTCTGCAAAGACTAAATGCTAATGTCCGGACTTCACTGCACTTGCTGACTCTCAGACCTAATGAGATTCAGCTAAAAGCTCTTTGTGCCCTTGTTCACATCTTAAATCCATGTTCAGTATATGCATGGGGGTGAAAACGTTTAGCAGCTGTCGAAGTGCAATGAGTTTCACTTTGTTTAAGGGCATCATTTGATCTTTTTAATTTGTTTTGTGTGTCCATTCTTGGCACTATGTGACACTGTGTGTGTGTGTGTGTTTGTGTTTGTAAAAAGATGTACATACAGTAACAAGTGGTGGTGGGGAGGAGGGTGTGGCGTAACAGAGAAAAATCTCCAATGCCATCTGTGTTTTGAAATGCCAGCCTTGACGAAGAAAGACATGTTTAACAGTACCTGTCACAGAGCAGAATAAGGGTAAGGGAGTGAGTAATTTTCTAATTGACAGATTGACAAAAGAGATGAGAGCTCCCATCAGTCACGAAGAAGAAAAAAAGCCAAAATCTGTCTTTTGTTCCCCCCTCTTTGGCTAATCATCATTTCCTCATCCTTTCTCCAACGTTCTCAGTGACTTGACAATGACTATCACGACATTTCTCAAAATATCACCGTTTCTATTATCCCTGAGATCTCCTCAGCCATGGTCTTTCCATTTCTGAAGGAACATCATGCACGCATTTCCTTAACTGTCTGCTTGTTGTTTCTTTCTGTTCATTCTTTTTCCGACTTCAACAGAACAGAACATGCCTGTTGAATCCAGACTGACGGTGCACTAATTCTCCAACAGTGCCCAGTGGTATTAAGAAGCATTACTCATAGACACAGGAAGGACGACCTAATTACCTCCCCGCACTCTCTACTCATAATTGTCTCTCTAACAAGAAATTAGACTCTCCACCACCCTGTTGTTTGTGTGCACATACACAAATTTGGTTAGAACAGCAGGCAGTATTCCCCTGTCTCTGGGTCTCACACTGAGCTGTCAAACTCTTTCGTACTGATAATGGTGATCGTTGAAATTCAGGCAGCTATTTGGTAAAAGCACATGTCAAACAATTAAACTTTATTAGCGGCTGATAGTTTTATTGTTGGAGGGGGCAGAGGTTAGGGCTGAACCCATTTTTCTTTACCTGTGCAAGGCTAGTTTGTTAGTACTCTAAAGCACACAAAGTAATTGTAGCATAAAACCCACAGGCAAGTGGCAATTATTGAGCTGCCCACTTATCATTGGTTAACAGCAATTAAGGCCACAGCACACAATGGCTGCAGGTTCAGCGCTGTACAGCTGTTACAAAACTGAGGTCAGAACACCGGGTCTCAAATGTTTACAGGCTGTGAGGAGGAAAGAGAAAGATGTGCCAAGTACTATGCAATACACACAGTGAAACGCAGCTCTGGGTTGGTAGGAGCTTCAGGGCTTCTGGAGGGAGAAATGCCTGCTGTTAGTTCAGTCGATTTACCTTTGCAGCTCTAGTGCATGTGTTACATGTGAAACAATCCATATGCTGGATTCTGCTACACAGTCTCAGCTATAATGTGAAAGCGAATATATGACAAGAACTCATACGTACCTGTTTCTGTTATGCAAGAGGATGCTCAAAAATACAAATAAAAGATATCTAGACTTCCAAAGTAATCAGAGCCTACAGTATTTACAAGAATCAAAGAGATCTAAGTGATTCTGAGGGCCTCTTTTGTCTGTTTGTTCCTCAGTAAAAATAAAATGCATAATTAATTTTAATAAGATGCGAGTAATTCTCTTTCATCCCACACAACAAACCTTCTGTTAACTGTCGGTCAAACTGTCAGAATGTGCCATCCTTGCTCTGTATGAGAATGCAGTGTGAGCTTGAGCAGCTGGAGTTAGAAAAATGGCCATCTTACAAAGTTACACTCTTACTCTTACAGTGTCTTCTTACTGAGGGGTAATAACACAGAGAAGGAATTTGACTTGATCCATGTTATAAAGAACTGAAGGCATTCATGCACCAAACAAAGACACCAATAATCAATCTATATTTGTATTTATATTTATTTAAAATATTTTTATGAACGGCTTCAAGCTCTCTGGATTCTTACTGAGCATTAAGTCTCCAAGGAGTTGGCTCCCGAACATCAAAAGACCACAGGTTAGTTGTTTGAACCTCAGCCAGAGGTCACTCACTATTTGTGTCAGGAAGATGCAGCTACAAGAAATCCACCAGAGAGAAGCATTAGCGAGGATGTATGACATTAGTCTTGTGAAGCAGATTGTGTTAACCCTCATCATAACATCATAATTCACGTGGCTGGGTTCAAATTCTCATATAAACAACGGGGTTACTCTCTCATCAGAAAACAGGGCAGTGAAAAAAATTCCCTGTGATGAAGCAACAGAATGAATAGAGCGTAAGTAACTGTGCTTTTGCGTTGTACAGCTGCATGAGGACAACGTGAGCGTGTAGTGGATCGTGTTCAGTGTGTGTGCAGATGTTCGACAGCCTCTTAAACAACATCAAGTTTTAAAAATGCTCCAAACTGCTGAATGTGACCAATCACGTGGATGGGTGATGGAGGCAAGAGTTTGGGGGAAGCGGTGGAGTCATTTTGCACTCTTCACGCTCAAAATGTCTCCCAGTGTTTCCATGGTAACAGGAAGCACTCTGCACTGGCGGCGTATTCCTTGTGGAACCCGGCAGTTTCTGCTCAACCGCGATTGATTTTTCCGATTGAGTGTGTAGCTCTCTGCTTGTGTTTGTTTGCTCACAAGAAGTTTGCGGATGTAAGTGAGGAGCAAACAGACGAGGGGCAGCGAGAGACGGCAAAGGGACAGACAGATAAAGAGTGAGAGAGAAATGTTTTATGGCTTTAAGGTTATCATTACTCAAACAGCGAGGGAAAAACATCCTTCATCCACTGCTGTCTCTATTTAATCTAGCAAAATTGCATTCAAGGCCGTGACTGTAAAGTGGGGACAGGGAGTTCAAGACTACACTTCCATTTACAAGTAAATATCTACTGTGCTATTACCTAAATGGCTCTTCACTCTCGATCTGCCGACAGAGAGAGAAAAGACCACGAGACAGGCAGAGATAAGGAGAAAAAGACAGAGGTTGATGAATGTTAATGAGCCTAATGGATTGTTCTCACAGGAAATGAGATACATTCTTTACCTTCTACCCAGTTCCCCTAAAGTCTCATTAGTCGAGCTCAAAAAGTTGCAGAAGCCCACAAAACTTTTCAAAGTCACAAACACACAACCTGCACACACACACTCACACACACCTGGTTGCCTGTTAGTATCGGGGATCACGCCCATCTCATTACATCCAGAAAAAATAGGAGATGAGTGGCGAATCTCAAATCTACTACCAAACATCCAAGAATAAGAGGGCTTAAGCTGAAGTAATGTAAGTTTCACCATCTGTTATCTACTTGTAGACAACCTACTAATGAAAACACAGTGCTGGTGCACGTTTTAACATCTGATTTAACTTCCTTCGTCTGTTTTCTACCTAATTCTGTTGCCGTAGGGAAGATGTGTCAAAGGTAATTTGGGGTAAAAACATCCAGCAAAGATGCAGAAAACAACAACGAGATGCCTGCATTCTTCAACAAAACAGAACTATTTGCGGAAGCACTCAGACTAAAGGGGATGATGTGTGCAGTCTGGCAAATGAGCATTTGTTTGATCTGCAGCTGCTATGAAAACGGAGGAGAATTATAGATGCAACAAACCGATGATATATTATAGTAGAATCAAAATACATAGTAAATCAAAGTAGACAAACCTCTTCCTCATTTTAAACTACAATAAAGTGAATTTTCTTTTAAAGCACTTGTCTCCTGAGTCAGTCACAGCAAACACTCCTCTTGCCACTTTTCACTGACTCCATCAGACCAGTAACGCGGACCACCAACACCTTTATCTTCATCCTCCTCACTTTTTAACTTTCTCATTACTCACCATCAATCTTTCTCTCCTCAACCCTCCACGGTACTTCCAGCTATTTCCCAAGTCTGTCTCTCACCAATTTTATGCTCATGTTCCCTCCCCACGCTCTCTCTGTATCCTCTCTGCCAATCTTGTGCCTTTTACTACCTGAAAGAGCCTCATCTGGACTGACATGCAAACAGCCGGGGAGCATTTAACTAACATAAATGTCAACTTTTCACATGTAATTAAAGGACACTGGTGCAATTAATAGTGAAGCCCTCTTCGGGGGGGCTCATTTAGCACAATAGGTTACTTTCAATGTAATTATGTTTTAGAATAATGCAATAATAATTTCAATTTCTATTCTAATTGATTCTGTCAGTGACTGCTGTTAAAACTAACAGCAAGTCACTAAAATGAGAATTTCGCAGCTTATGAGACTTTCCTCATTTTGATCTCTTTCATGACAGCTTCAGACCAAGCAATGCTCATTAGTCTGACAGATCTTTTGGATAAATCTGGGTTAACGTTCAGCACATCAGCTTTATACCAGCTGCTCGTCATAAGAGAATTAACAAAACTATTCTAATTTACGTGAAGCTCAGAATAAGTCCTTAAGTCCACACAAAACAGTGCGCTGGAGCTGCTGTGCACATGCAGACAGCAGCATCTGACGAGCTTCATGTTGCATAATGTTTTTAGTGCAGAGTTTCCAGGTATAGCAGTGTGGATGAAAGACAGAGTAAAGTAGAGTATGCAGGGTCTTAAATTCCCCTCCATGCAACATACTGTAATTAGTTGGTTTGTTGCTGTGTTTTTGCGCAGCAGTCGTTCTCTCCCCGTCCTCACTTGGCTCGGAGTTCGCTCTTTGCGCTCTGGGGCAACTTGCTGCGAGGTTGGAGGCATTTTACGCACGAAGGACAGCAGCGCTGTAAGCACGGTATTCACATGGCCTCACAAACATGCAGACGGAGACACACACACACACACACACACACCCTTTATGTCCAGTATGATAAAGACACAACAGGTTATGAGTCCTTCCTCACTCCAGTCACATCAGAAAGCGATAGTGTTGTTTAATAAAACGTAAAAGGCCTAATTATGCGCAACACAGCTGAGACAACACATCACACATCAGTGTTTCTGTGATTACCTGACGATGATATACATGACCAGCACGTTTCCAACCAGCCCCACCACACACACTATGGAGTAGAGAGCGGTTATAATAATCGCTATGATGACCGGGTTGGCGTCGTCGTCCATCGGGTCCACCTCGCACCGCGCCTCCGTGGAGCTCGTGGTGTTGTTGCCCTCGGTGAAGTTCCGACAGATAGTGTTGTTGTGGTAAAGCAGTGGGAGCTGGCTCCGGTAATCCGCGTCCGAACCGTTAACCACGCTCTCCATTGTCCGGTTCGCACTGGCTGCCGCGCGTCTTTCGCCTCACCTCAGGTGGCTGTCGGCGGACTCGGTTCCCGTGATGCCCCGCTGGGTGCTCGTCTGTGGTTCGCCTGGAGAAGCGCTGCGCTCGAGTCGGAGCGCCGGTAACGTGAAATCTGACCGTGCTGAAGAATGTGGTGATGTAGTGAGGGTTAATGCCAACGTGCGCGACACTCCGTGTACTGACGAGCCTGCACGGGACAGAAGCGACAATGTGAAAATGAATTAGTTCGCCCCCTTTCTTCTTTCCTCCCTAGGTTCCTTCCCCACTTCTTTCCTTCCTCCCCCTTTTGAATCGTCTATTTCTCTCTTTCGTTACTTCTGTCCTTTTCTTCTTCCCTTCCCACGCTTCCTTAATCCCTTCCTTGTTTGCCTTTTTCTTTTTTCCATCCTTGTTCATTTTTACACTACTGTTTCATGTATCTTTACCTCATCTCCTCTTTTTTCTTCCTATTCCTTGCTTCCTTCCTTCCATCCATCCCTTCCATTCCTGTCTTGCTTCCTTGTTCCTCTCCTTCTTTCATTCCTTCCTTCTTTCATTCCTTCACTCCCTCACTACACCCACCATTCCTCATTCTTTCCTTTCTTCTCTCAACCCTTTCTTTTCCCTGCTCACTCCTGTTCTTCCTCTCTTCTTTCCTTGGTCCCTTTCTTTAGGTTTTAAACGTGATGTGCTGCAGGGACACTGTAACCATCGTTACACTTTCTATTAATTGGCACAATCAACAAAACGGTAAACGAATGTAAAACCTGTTGGATAATAAAACACAGTGACAGCAGCAAGCAGCCTGATCTGAGACACTAATGGATGTTGAGGAGGAGTCCAGGGATTATCTGTCAAGTTGTCAATGCACGTACATGTAAGGCTTTGATGAGTCTCCTCACCCTTGAATTCTGTTTTCTACGCTGTATTAGAATGAGTGAAGCTGACTGAGGGAATGTAGCACGGTGTAATCCAATAGGAATTGATTTTAATCAAGATAATGTTCCTGCTTGTCTCATTACAGTTTCAGAGAGGCACAAAATTGGCAAAGATCATTTACTAAACGTGCCCGAGGCCTGTTTGGAGCAAAACTGAAACAAGTGTTCAAAGTCATGCTGTATTTTGTTTTTACAGTCACTTTAATCAACAAAATCTACACGGTTAACTCCTGACTCTCATTTAGCGGGAATTATATCCCATTATAATGCTTGGTTTTGGCTTTCAGTTCTCAGCTATAGCTACAGCTCTTTTCTCTGCTTACAGGTGTCCAAACTGAGACAGAGCAATATCACGCTTAAGTTATCGGATGTATTTTCCCACATGTGAGGACTGCGAATTTTGTCTTATTGTGTCTTACGTTGGAGTTATTTTATGAAAGACTGTAGAACAGATTTTCAATAACTGTTCGAGGATTGGGGGTTTTGTAGCAACATGGGAGCGTTTAGATCCTGCAGTACTGTTAGACACAGCTTGTCCAGCAGTCATATTTTCATGCTGGGAAGTAATGAGGGCACTTTATAAGTCAGCGATTTCTGTGGAGTGTTTCAAGACAAACTATACCTTAGTCACAGTACATTCTCATATTTTTATACTGTATGTGTAGCAAATGTGGGGGTGGCATACTGTAGAGAATGTGCTGAGAGGCAAATGTGCAATAGGAGGAATGATTACACCAGCACAGGAGAAGAAAAATTATCAGCATCTTTTAATAGAGATTTATAAGTTTGTTGCACGTAGTAACAATGTTCAAACCTTTTGTAAGATCAGTGGCATAAATCAGATAAATAAATTCCTCTAGTGCCATAAAGGCCTAATGAATAAAGGTTATTTACAGACTCATTCCCACAGTGACACTTGACTGAGCGCTTTGGAGAGAGAAGCCGCTGATGCTTGACGTGTTTGAAAAGTAGAATTTACACTCTTTGTAACAGCATCGTTATTTGTCTGAAGAGCTACCACCACATTTGTGTTTCTCGGTTGAAGTGTTTAGAGGTAGGGGCTCTGTCCTGTTGCCATGGTGAGGATGAGCGTTAGATTTCACTGAGGAGCAACACCTTCACAGGCGCCACAGGTAGTTGTTAACCCACCAGTCACAGCACGTTGGATGTGTTTCCTTTGTTGTCTAGAGTCATAAAAATCATAGCACATCACCTGCCTGCAGAAATTGGATGGAACCCCAAAGCGTAGAATCAATGCAATTATCATTTACAAAATAAAAAAACAAACTGCAATGAAAGCACCCGAGTGCTGCCAATTCATAATTATTTATTTGTTTTAATAAAAAAAATCATTTTAAGACTGAGTTCAATGGTTACTGAATTCACAAGTGTTATGAATAAAATATTTACAAGTCAGTGAATGTGATGTGAATAGATGCAGTTCGCCACAAGCTTTATTTTGTTTAAAGGTTATATAATATGGCAGTTTTTGGGTCTATCTATATCAGACTAATAAATGTGATTATTGTTGCTCTAAAAGTAAATAGTTTTACACCAAGAATCTAGCTCCAGATAATTCAAATTAGCCACAGTATTGGCAATTCCTCAACATGGCACAGCCATCCTGTGAATGGTTTCTGTTAGCAAACACATGCAGAAACATGCTACAACCAGAAGTGTTCTCCTAATGGCCCCACAGTGTTTGGTCATAAATCACCTTACACAGACTCATTTCTGTTTTTACAGGATAAATATTTATTCACTCTAGCTGCCTACACATATTTGTTATATTGTATCTGATGAAATATGTTTATGTAAGAATCTTAATGCAGCATATGTGAATATGCACACCGCATGGTTCTTGTGATGTTATCTGAAGTGAGTAATGTTTTGAATTCAGAACAAGGACTCAAACTGAAGCATGTTTGTTCCAAGTGACTACAAAGCATCACAAATTCTGTTTAGACAGGGGAAGATTTTCCTTTTATGTTAGGAACAGTGTAGACGGGCAGGCGCAGGCGAGCAATTTAGATGCAGAAGACAATGACAAAAATGAATTCAACTATAAATGCCAATTAGCAGCACCCGTCAGCTTTTTTTTTTTTTTTTTTTAGAAAGTCTGCCAACCGGCGTTGCACTTGATATCTAAACCTTTGAATTAACAGAGCACACTTCAGTCAAAAAAACAAAACAACACCTACAAATTCATGGAGTAGGTCAAAAAGAACAGGGCAGAAAGTGGTTATGTGTCTGTGTGTGCTCATTAGCCCCAACCTAACTAATAAAAACAAATAAACGAAGGTGTGGGGAAGCAGGGAAAAGGGAATCCGTGTGTAAGAACGATTCCCTTCATCTGTATGCCAATATATTAATCAAGAAGATAACATTAAGATGAGATTAATTGCCTAGGTTTCCATAATAATTCTAGTCTAACACAATAATTAGGAAGTGGTTGTATTATTAATGTGATAATGTAATAACTCTACTGAAAATCACATTTAGTGTAACTGACAGAGACCTGAGACCTGATCCGCATGCATCGTCTGTGCTGCCTTATCATTCATTAACCTCCAGTTCTATTCTAACTAAAGTATAGAATAAACTAAGAAAAATCCCAATATATCTACATGGCACGCTAAAGTTAAAGTTAGAGAAGTATTTTAAGTACACATTTTATTCTCTTGCTGTCTTCATGCTCGACAATCTCCTCCACTCGTGGAAAGCCTGCATGCAACATGAAGGGCAAAAAAAAAGGCACAAAAGATTTACTGCTGTTTACAAAGATTATTACTGTGAGTGCAAAGTAATAATTCCAAGGCGCTCTAAATGAGTATTAGGGTTTTTATTAGTTCATTGCTTCTTCCATCTGGATAATGACAGCTGGACAATTGCAAAACAATCGTTTAGAGAGATTTTTGTTGAGTCATTCAAATCATAACCATAAATGTAAATAAGTAAAAAGAGATACAGCTCCCCCAACTCCATTAGAAACCAGCCCTTTGTGAATGCAGCTTATAGTAGTTATAACAGGCATGAGCGCAAGATAAGAAGAGAATATATTTACAGTGAATAAAACATACAATTCAACCACCCACACATGTCCTACATGCACATCTGGCCACATTACAAATCACAGAAACATTGACATGACAGGTTTATTTACATAAACAGTCACAGTCTATTCTTCAAATACATATATGTAGTAATTTACTGCATTAAATCAGCAGCTGTTTCAGAATTACACAGCCAGCATTTAAAAAATGATGGGTAGCAAATAGAAAATGCACAGTGTTTTATCTCCGACTTACAATACAGTGTTTTAGTTCCAGCTTTCATACGTCAAGAGAGACTGAAGAATTAATTGTTTTTGTGAGGTTTTAAGTAGTAGCACTTAGCTTATTACACTGGATCCCAGTAACTCTAAAGGGAGTAAAGATGAAGAAATTTGTTACAATGACTAATTCATTTTTGGAGGTTTTTCTGATAGTTCGCTTCATGTAGCTTTTTCTACCATATTTTACCTACAGATTTATGGATTTTCACTTTGATGGAATAAATCACACACTTCAATGTGAGGGCGACAACAAAAGCATTTTGACAACAATAGCCTCTGATATATGTGACAAGCATTACAAGCATAACACGAAATGTAAATAGTAAGTGGAAGATAATGATGGATAGACTATTTCATTTCACATTTATGGATGCTAAATGTAAAAACCTCAGAAAGGATGTCTGTACCAATTTTGGTACCAATTCACACAGTAGATGTTGAGATATTTCACTCAAAAACTAAAGACATACTTTTACCAAATTGATAATATGTTGTTGCAAAAGTAATTCATGCTAGTGGCAGTGTTTTCTTTATTCTGTGCTACAAAAATAGCATTTTATGCAGCTTGTACCAAAGGTAAAATCGTTCATACGTCTCCTGCATTTCCTGTGATCCTGGAGTATGTCAGTGTCATAAGCAGGAGTACCACCTCTGCAATGCTTCCAACAAGTGTAAACAAGTGACAGACAGGTACTTATTTGTTCTACAGAGGAAGCCGCCTACATCAGCCTGTATATAATCTTTGTCTTTCTGTGGAGTAAATATTGTCAAACAAGATTACCCGAGGGACAAACTGGGGTCCACGTGTTGCTCTTCCTCCTCTTTCCATCAGTGTGATACTTCCAGTAAAATAAAGCAAGATCACATTCTTCATTACTTTCCTCTTCACTGCTGTTCAGTTCGAATCAATACAGCTTATCTCAATTTGGTTCAGACTCTGTTCACCCAAATGCAGTTTCGTTCATTTGCAGTTCAATTGAGTTTGTTTTGGTTAACCGTGGCTTAATAAAGTCATTCACTTTGCTATAGTTTAATTATGCTGTGTCCAATTCAGCTCAATTTAACATTTAGCTTCACAAAACTTTGTTAAGTTTATTGGACTTACTTTCAACAGGTGGCCAGAAACACAACTGAATGCTAATGCTGGGTATTATGTTTTTTAAGGCCTTTGTCATCATAGTGACACCAGCTGCAGTTACACAGACAATTATTGATTCAATCTCACTGAAATCAGTGTGATTAGAGATTCTAGCGTAAAAATAATCTTTAGAGCTCATCAAACAGAAAGAATCAATTAGCTAAATTGTTTACATGGTAAAAATGTTCGTGTTGATAAGAATATATACCCCTCTCATCAGACTGGCCTGTTTTGACATGATGCCTTTTTTATTTTGACAAGGCTTTTTTGTCAATTATCTGTGGAGTATGTGTGCTCATGTAAACACAGCTAATATTGCTTAATGTTAGGGAATATGTTCTATAGTTTGGTTAACCCATTCGTCCTCCACCACCATCCTTCCTATGTGGACTTGTTGCTCTGCAACAGCATTAGGCGTCTTCCCACTGTGCTGCATTGTATATTTACTCTGGCCACTAGAGGGCTTTGCCACTTGAATGCAAACAAACAGTGTATTGTATTTATATAGGAGCTGTTTTTGAAGTGAGTTATGCTGCCACTCCTCACGAGAGCACTGTCTCTTTCTTTCACTAATATCTCGAGGTCAGATCCCACTGGATGAAGACACATAGCTGTAACACAATGGTCATGAAAAGAAAAATTTGTATTGTTGGAAGATTTAGAATTTCTCTCTAAATGAAACTGTGAAAAATACCCGAGGAGTGAGTGGTCACCTTGAAGTCACTTGTTGTGAGTTATGATTTGCCTTTTCATTAAACTGCACTTACTGTGTCATTGTGCTGCAGCTTTCACTATCTGAAGAAATGGGGCCCCTGATGAAACCTGTTTTCTTGATAAATGTGTTGAATTTCAATCTGTGAAGCCGCTGCCGCTGTAACTCTGAAGCATCTCCAGAGAAATGCGAGACGTTTCTTTTATTCCTCTATGAGAATGTAAAATGATACCCTGTGCAAATGAGTTGCAAAAGATGATTTTTCGACAAAGTGTTTTTGACATTTAGTGTCATAGAAGTCTAATGATGATCAAAATGTAAAATGGATTTATGAATTCATGGTAGAGCTGCTGTACTGGATTAACAAGTAAGTGTATATTGATTGTTTACACTAGGCCATATATAAAAAAGCACAAAAACTAGACAAGCAATGAAGAAGTTAAAAGCCACTGAGGGGACAAATATAGGGGATATATATATATATATATATATATATATATATATATATATATATAATATAGCAAAAATGAATATATAAGAACAAAAAAGAAACTTCTGCAGCTACATTGTTTATGTGAGATTTTGTGGAGGCTGGGTGTGAAAAATGTGATCAGCATGCTCGTGTGCACCGTTTCAGTCCACAAATGTTGTTCTTTGTTGCAAAATATGCTGTCCCAAAATCAGTTTTACCAGCAGTGGCCTTAGGCTAGAAAACACGATGATGAGATCAGCGTGAGTCATCTCAGCCCCTTTAGCATTAATAACAGGTACCTCGTACCTTGTGTCACTATTACGGCAGCGTTTTGTTTTTTGACAAGTAGACACAAGAGTCTCGCTAAGCCGCTTAATACACAGAGTTTTTCTAAATGCATCAGGTAACAATTTTGACAATTGATGCAGGAGACTGTGCTGTATTACTTTAGATATCAATATAGCCTTCAGCACTATTAGTGATTGAGTCTGCAGGCACTGGAGGAGCATGATAAGCCCTGATGTTGCTTAAAGATTTTAGATTTTTAGATCCAGAATCATTGTGTTAAAGTCAATCTCAGTTTAACATAAACATTTGTTAGGATTGGTGGATGAAGGTTATTTGATTATTCTGTCTTTTCAAAAATGAGCCACTAAGAAAAAAATGTTGGATGAAATATTGTGTTTGTTCTGAAAATATGGTCGCAATTATGTTGTTTTGTGTTCATTGTCAGTTATACTCCAACGTGTTCAACTGACAGATGTTTCTACTATTTACTATCTATTTTACCCCAGTGAGACATAAAAGGAAGTCGTCATGGAAATGCAGAATATGTTTGTCTGACGTATTAATTTGAGGACTGTAGTGGTCCCATCATTACTCCCCATAGATCAGATGTACCTTTTTTTTATTCAACTTTTCCACCTCAGTCAGGCCTAAAAACCTGTTTGCAATGTGTTTTACATTTCTGTGAAACTTAATAAGATTTCTGGCAGGACATTATACACCTCAACTTTCAGGATTTTAGGCCAGGTTGTTACTGGAGCAGGGTGCTGTTTTAACTGTACCTGGATGGCTGGAGTAATCAGGAGCGGGACCGTTAAGTTAAATTATGTACCTGAGATATTGTTCTGTACTGGCTGTTTTATTACATGGCTCATGAATTACACTATAATGGCGACATTTGGCTTGTGTGTTACTCTCAATGGGGCACACATTAATTATAAAGCGAAAGTTACAAAACTAAGTGTAATATATGGCCACTTTAACTTCTGTTCTGTGTCCTGCCGTGAAACCATTAATTACTCTATTTACATAAATACTAGTCCCTAATCCTGTTTTAACCACATTAATCAATTTCAAGGTAGCCTAATTGTTTATCGTTCTAGGTTTTCATTTCCTAAACCTACTGACTCACCTACATACAGTACAGGTTGTGTGGCCTCAGCAGACCGTCTGTGCTCGTGTCCTCTCAGGTGGCTGTTTTTCTAACAACATAAGAGATGCTCTGGGAATGAGTAACAGACTAAGACTTAAAAAACAGATTTTTTCTCGTCTCTGGTGTCCCTTCAGCTGGTGGCAGTCTAGCCTAGTCATCTCCATATCACTATCAACTTCTCTCTTCTCCCACCCCAGTGTCTCTGTACTCATGCCAGCTCTGCATTGAAGTACTCTTGTGCTTTTCAGTATTTACTTCAGTGCCAGCCCTCTGCTTCTTTTTTTATGCCAGACACTCCAGGGATACCAAAAGTGGGAAAGAAGGGAGAATGAGTAATAATTCTGGTTACAGGTACAGATGAACACTAAACGTGAGAGGACTTAGCCCCCTGTTCTCTGTTCAAAGACTCCCTGTCTGACTCAGTTGATGTGGGGGCACTGTGCTAAGACCTCACACTGCACATTCTGTTTAATGAATGGAACAGGTTCGAAACAGGTATTCAACTTTCATAACAGCAATTACAGTGGTTGAAAGTACAGAACCAATTCAAGATAAATGTTTACTAAGGTCTAAAATTGAATTTGCTTCTCGTTGGAAGCCATTAAACACTTCTCCGTCTTTGTTTTCAGTGCCTATATTTTCATCATAAACTCTCCCTGTGCCGAAAGAATAAAACTAACCAACTGTAAACTGTGGAAACTAACTCATTATTTTCCTGGCAATGAATATAGTTTAAATGAGAGTGCATGACTTTCCACCAGGAACAGTGATATGCCAGAAGGTTCTGGGTTCAAACTTGCCAGTTAGCTGAAGTGTTTCTGTGGGGAGTTACTGGGTAGAGTTTGTAAGTCTCTGTGCTCGGTTCGTGCTTGCCCGTGTTTCCAGCGGGTTACTCTAGTTTCCTCCCACAGTCCAATTTGGCCACACTAAATTGATGGTAGGTGTGACATGGCAGGCGCAAAGTGACATGGTGAAAGACTGGCAGCTGGGACTGGCTCCAACCCCTACGACCCTGTACAGGATAAGTTGGTTTAATTAATACGTGGATGGATACTTTAGATCAATTACATTGCTCCAAAGCAGGAGAAGAATTTTGCCAAATAGAAAAAGAGACTAAGACCTAATGTACTTCAGATGTTCATATTTTGATGTTTTATTAATTGCAATTGCAAATTTAAAATTCATAGTATCAGCAGTTATTGATCGTCCGTCTTGGCAACAGAGGATGGAGGACAGTGGATGATGTATTGAGTAGGAAATGGGTGTCAAATTACATTTCCAAAACCTTCAACAACCCAGAATCAAATCTAACTATATTTAATCGATTGTTTATTTTAAAAAATAATTTCTCAAGAAAACTGTAAAAATGCTCAAAATCATTCCCTTAACATTTTCATACAGCCTCAAAGATTTTTGTGTCAAAAAACAAAAATGCTGAGTTTAGAAACTGTAAAATATTCACATTTTTGTTTTTTAGCTATTGAGCTTAGAAATGGTCTTCAGTCATTAAAATGAGACTTTTTTTTCCAATCACTATTGTTGAGCAAAGAACAAATCATTTCAGCTCTTAGATACTGTTTGGTTTCTGGTTTCTTTAGTTGAAGTAATATAATGATCATTTTCTTGCCCCCATCTGTCACATTTCATTTTCTTCTCCTCTTTGGTCCGTCCATTCTCACTTGCCTTTCCTCACAGCAATAACTGCTCTCAGTCATGTATTGTCTTTGATCTGACTTTCACCTCTTCTCATTCTCCCTTCCTCTCTCCTCACATTTCTATTATTATTGGTGAATCATGATAGAAAGTGAACTATTATTAAGCAACACAACAATTCATGTTACGTTACTGATGACATCAGTCATTTGCTCACTGCAATGACCCCAGTGACAGAACTTCAAACACTCGAGTGCTCAAGTACTCAACCTGCCCACATACAAACACGCAACACATTTAGACTTGCCTCCATTTTATTATTCTCCATACAGCCATGCTATTATTATTACCCCATTGTTATTATCATCTGCATCTTCTGAATTTTTTGATTGTGAAAAAATAGCATCTGGCATCATTTTGTTACACTTGACAGCTCTTAGTTTTGGACTTTTCCTTGACTCTAGACAAACACACACCCATAAACATGAACTCGTACAAACTGTTTGCTCATGCATCCTGCACCTCATCAGTTTTTACAGTTTAATGCCACTTAATTAATAACCTTTAAGAGAGTTTGTGTCTTCCTCCCTGAAGTGAACTCGCTGACTGCAGAGCAGGAAGGACACTGTTAATTAATATCATCTTATTATGAGCTCATTTCATTAGTGTTCACTATACTGTTTAACTTAGTTTAATGTTGGGCTTGTCATCCGTTGTAACAATTTCCACACATCACACAGACAACAGAAGGACTTCATAAGTTTAAAGCATCGTGTGGTTTGGTACAAATTACATTTGAGAAATGCCTTAAAAACCGAATCATCTGTGAACCTTTGTAGCTAATGCTGGGTCTCGTCAGATTTTTCTATTTGGGCAACAGTATTCCCAAATCATTCCAAAGTAATGTTCTGCCTTTCCAAATTCTGTTGCAGATAGGAAAAAATAAATAATGAAATCCAAACCACAAAACTGAATTTTACAGCTCCAGGAGACACAAAGGGAAAAGCCACAAACATAAAACTGCTTAGATGTGTCAGTTGAGGCAATTTGCCACTGGCCCATTGACATATCTGGACCAATAATAAAATGGGACTGAGTGGCTGGAAAGCAGCCTGGCAGCCATTTCCGTACACAGAGCAGATTATTAAGCACAGCAACAATGAGGTGTCTGGTGGTGGTGAAATGAAGCAGAAGGCCTTCACAGCCAGCAGACAAGCAATATTTTTGTTGTCATCTTTACAAAGCAGCTTTTACAGCAATTTGGTATGTTTGACATCTATACTGAAGATAAAATCAACCCCTTTGCCAGACACTAACTTCAATATTGGACACTTTCAGAAAACACCTTTATTACAGTAATAAGGTTTTTGACCAACACCATCTGCACATGTGTGTACATGGAAGTAGAAAGGTCGTCAAACAGTCCAGAGGAAAAGCAAGAATATCTCCCAAAAAGTCAAACTGTCCACTTGTGGGTACATGCCGTGATTAGAGCATCCTACACCAAGTATTTGGTGTTAAGTGAAAATTTGTGGTTAATTATTGAAAAGTCAAATGTTAATGTACCATCATGAAAGTCTGATTCACTACACAACCACACGAGGTACAGAATCACTCAGTCTGAGCATTAATACAAGGATACAGGGCTGCAAACATATGCAGTATATGTACATGCTGTGTATACCCATGTTAACATGCTTTTACAGTTGTTTCAGACCCATTAGTTATAGTCACGTGGAGGAAGAGTTTAATGCTTTGGGAAATAATCTTTTTATAGATGAGAAAAAAAAATACTTTCAACATTAATTCTTGTCAATTAGTTTGTATGCTAAGCTAAGCTAATGATTGATTGCTTCATATTTAACAAACAAATACTGGAAGAGTCATTTGACTTTTGGCAAAAAAGTCGATAAGTGAATTTCCCAAAATGTCAAACTATCCCCTCCAGCATATAGCGATATTTCACACAGTATTGTTTTAGTGGCAAATGTCTGGAGAGACCTTGTTCCTGTTTCAAAATGACATTGGCTCATGCACAGAGTAAAGTACATAAATGAACATTCTTGCTTTGAAAGGTTGGTGTGAAAGGACATGAGCCACATCGTACATGTCTGACATGTCGGAGTCGGAAGAGTTGTAAATAATGAAAATGAATAAAAACTGTATTTGTAGCTGCTTCAGTTTCAGGCTCCTGCTTTTGGTTGTGTTGGTTTGCTGTCAGACTGTCATAGCTTATTCTCACAGTAGAATATAACAGAACCATTGTTCCTGCTTTTCCTGTTAAAACAATTCAAAATGTCTGCTGAGAAAATGACCTATTACAACGACTGTGACTTCACATCTTTCAGTGCCTGAATATTCCACGTGTGCTATGATTGCCACGTCATTCTTACATTTAACAGTTATATGAAAAGCTGCATGTAGAAACTGCATTCCATTTTCTGTAAACCAGGATATTAAATTGTTGATTCATTTCTAATACAGGGAAATAACAACATACTGTAAACAAATATCTTTTCCTGATTTAGTGTTTTCTCATCTGTTGTATTTTCATGGCCACTTAACATCCTCTAGTAAGTACTTTCTTTACCTTTGCATCTGCAAATTCAATTTCCTTCTGAGTCATGCTGCGGGCTCTTTTCTTTTTCCAAGGCTAAAGGAGGATGATCAGTAAAACTTTAATTCAAAATGGTATTTATAAATCTCCCCTCTTAAGCCAGTGTGGTGCACAAATGTTGTTTCACGTGTGATCTACTTGTGTTACATTACAATCATCATCATTTCCAGGAACTGAAAAGCACCTTTGTTGCACAATCACCTTTACTGGCTTATTTACTCAGACTGGCGGAGATAAGAAAAAATCTATTGTCAGCTGATATACAAAATCAATGTGGAATAAGGTTCAACATTATAATTCTTTTCCTGACACCCACTGAATGACAGCTCCACTGACCTCATGTGCGGCTTTTATTTAAATATAACTGCAGATTAACTCCCCAGTACTGATTTAACTTTAAATGTTGTTTTCTTGTTTATAATCAAATATCAATACTTCTCGGAGCACTTAGCTGTTGCTGCAACCAACAAACCTTTCAGTAAGTACAGTAGCACTATTCATGCCTCGAGAAAATCTCTCATCTCACTTCACACTGACTGAATCTCTGTGCAAGGCCATCAGATTCTCACTAGGAAACGCACTGGAAAAACAGAGAAGAACTGAGACGATTCAGTGAGTATAGTATTAGCAGTATTAAATTATAGTGGACCCCATTTACACAAAAAGAACAACAGGAAAGAAGACATAATAATAAAATATCTGTGGAGCAAATTGGAAACTTAATGATTTTACATCATGTTTACTTCGAGTCTATGCAAGTGTAGTGCTTAGTTAACTTAAAAGTAATGTTATCTCCTTAGAAACTAACTCAACACTAATTAAAACAACACAGGAAGGTGTTAAAATATTGGCAAGAAAATCCAGTTTAAGTAACAAACTGATATATTCAAAGGCATATAAAGACTTTAAAAACCTGCACAACACAGGATTGTACATTTTGGGAACGACAGCAACTACTAACTTTTATCACAACAATCATAAAGTGCTTTACTTTAATCCACCAGGAACGTGTGATTGTACTGATGGACTTGATGAGTCTGCATTCAAATTATTCAGCGTAGCCCCCCTGTGTTGGAAACTTCAAATAAGAGAGAACTGTGTTTTTTCATGCAGCACTAAAGTCACTTTGAATGTGGTCTTATTAACATATACATAAATTAAGCTTACTTTCACCATTCTGACAAGTTTTCCTTTAAATTAATGCAGACTGGCTGGTCTCCTGTGTGCCTCAAACTCAATTTTCCGTCCTCTAGAGAGGACATAATAAGGCATCTGCTTTTTCCTTCATTTCACTTCCTTGACATGTATTGTCACCAGTTATTCTGGCATAGCACAGAAAGAAATTACTCCTGCATGAATTTTACTTCTGTTCCGGGTGCTGGCTAGCTGTAACCACAAAAGCACAATGCCGTCGTGCTCTGCATACATATGAATCATTCTGAATATACAGACAAAGACAAATGTCAGGCAGTGGAGACTTTCAGCATTCACATCAGATAGTGATGCGAACAAAATACGAACAGATGAAAGTGACAAAGAAAAACTTCAGTTAAAGATCAAACCAGATGCCAAAAAGTAATTTTAAATATTCATATGAATATGAGTATTCATGAAGTCCACTGCTTGTGTGTACATGTACTGTTCTTTTCTTTTTTTTGTATTACAATAGGACAAAAAAACAAAAAAAGCTGGTTGCCACAAAATTATTTAAAATCCAGGGGCAACTTTTGTTATGTTTTAGAGTAAGATTAATAAAAATCTGTCTGCTCATAAGAGCTCATTAAAGATGAGAAGAATTTAGAAGTAGAATGCCAAGTTATTTTAATAACCATATATAACTATTTTACCTTAAAGTAGGTGTGTCTCTTCTTCACATGCTGCCAACTGTCTTATTAAATCTCATGTGAATGTGAAAGTGTGAAATAACAAATATGTGTTAACAAATATGTGTAAATCTGTCAATTGTGGCTTAAAAAATTGTGGATGTGTGCATGTGTGGATAAGTGTTTACATCCAGAGCAATGTCATATATGTTAACATATCTTCCTACAACACAACATTTAGCCATGATATTTTTTTAGGTTAAATTTCTGTGAAAGTTTAATTGAAAAAATAAACAGTTTTTGTGTAAATGTTATGAAGGAAATAAAACACACGGTTGAGAACCTTAGCGGAGCAGTGTCACACACTTCTTACCTGGGGTGCAGTATTATGGAACATGGAGAGTGCCACAATACATTAAATATAATAAGCATTTAAATAACTTTTTCAATGTGCCATTACATTATTAAACACTGAAATTAATTCACGCATAATTTATTAAATATATAAGTAACCAAATATATTAATTTCACTTTTAAAACGTTTTTTTTTTACTATTTATTTAATTAATTCATGGTCTGTGTTTCTGCACATCATGAATTTATTTTATCTGTCAACTTTGCCCATCAAAATCAGTGGGCGGGCTTAACTCTGTTTTCATTCATTCCATTGGTCTGGTCTGAAGGGATTGGTTCTCCTCATGGAGGATCTGAATGAGTTGCTAACAGGTTGGTGAGAGACTTGCTAAACTCGATCAGGAGTTGCTGATACAGAATATGTGACAAGTAAAACAGAGCGAATTTCTTGGGCTTTTCAGCCTTGTGGTCTGACAAACAGCAGAAAGTGTGTGTGTAGCTTCTGCGATTTACGTGTCTTAGTGTAGCTAGCCGTCTCATCAAACTCCTTTATATATAGCTTCAAGAAAGAGGAATATATTATATTTTTTCTTCTCCACTGCAGTTAATTATACAGTTATAGTTATGGTTTAATTTATAGGCTAAACAGTGGCTGAAATAACTAGTATTTTATTTTTTTATAGTCATTTTATGTTTCTGGGTTGTATACAGGCCTTCAACTGTTAGACTGGAATCTTGTTGCTATGGTCCACAACCTCGCCACCTAGCAAAACATACAAAGAGAGCAGGTGTGAGTTCTCGTTTCAAACGACTGTCGGAGCAACACACGGAGAAGCCCTCTGCAGCCACAAGCCAGATGGAGTGTAATGCAACCTAAGCTTAGTTGCTTTGAATTAGCTTAGCTGCTATGGTTACTACCATCTCTTCATCAAAACAGAGGCAACAAAGTACACACGTCCCCTACAAACGTTTCTGGACGTTTGTATAAACTGAATTGTAGGTCACTAAACTCTCAAACTCGTCACTTCACATTAAAGCTAAACTCCGGACATTATAACCTCTAGACCGCCTGACTCGCTCGGGTTTCTAGATATGTTGAGGATTCCAGTGTGTGTCTGAAAGCAGTTTATGTTGCTGAATGCTGCTGTACAAAGGCACCATCATTTTTAAGCGGGGGAGGGATGAAACGAAAGGGAAAAGGAAATGAGCCAAGTTGTGGCTGTAGCCTTGAGTTTGTTTTGGTTCAATGGAAGCCGTTTAAAAATTTGCTACAGAGCATTTAAAGCACCAGTTTTACCAATAATAATTCTGCTGTGACTCAGTCCACAGCATTATTATTATGACTTCGCCGTGTGAAGGAGTTTGTGCAGAACAGCAGAAGAACAATAGATATTACCTTATAAATATGGCACGTGTGTTAGAAAAAGATGGCCTATGTGCTGCAGCAGTTATGGAGTCTGTATGGATAACCGTCTAATATTCACCCTCTCTTCGGTCTCTACCAGCTCACGTCTTCAGCTGCTGAATGCTGTGTTCATCAGCATCACTAACATTGAAGTGTGATGTAGAGAAGATACGCGCTGGGTTTTTGTCTGCAGACGTGTACAAATTTCCACTAGCTTAAACATGTTCAAATATAGTTAATAAAGTCATTTTAGTATCACTAGGCTCTATATAGTTTGATCTATGTGCAGATTGTGAATTGGAGGTTTTATTAAATTTCACATTTGCAGAAGTTTTTAACAGAAATGACTCAGTCATCAATCAGCCTTTGGTGATGCATTTTGATAATACTGTTTACTGTATTCGAAACCCTCCAGATAATGAGACATACCGACATGGGTCATCTGTTCAAGCAGCATCTCTTTGAATTTTATCTTAGTTTGTGTATCCATGGAAACAACATCCTGCAACCTCCCGAGCATTTTCATCATTTACAAATATGAGGCTATTTTTTGTGTGCGTGTCACGGGGTGTATGGCTTAATAAACACGTGTCAGATGTAAATGTTTTCAAAGGTACTCAGACACACAAACACACACAAACAAACATACACATCAGTGTTTAGTGCAAAGCAAAAGCAGGACTACACTTACTACAGTAAAAGGAGACGTAGGCTTTAGGGTCCTCCAGGTGCCTGAGAATAGATGGGCAGTGCTGTTTACTGCATCATCTGTACTTCTTCTTGGCCTAGAAGAATACTGCCAGGGAACTTTACTACTAAATTCACTTCAGTAAATGAACCTCAGTAAAGACACAATATATCTTTAAAGCACTTTAACTGAAGTCACTTTTAAAGGGCTACAAAGCTTCTTGAGACTGATGTGATGCCACTGTCACCTGTAGAAGCAAAGTGATTTTAAAATGTTAAATAAACATAACATACAAGTATGAGTACTATGTGAGGAAACGTATTTCTGCAAAATAGAAATAGCTTATGTAATAATTTCTATAGCTTATGTCATTTAAAAATACTCACAGCTGCACCAAACAATGTTTTATATTAACGACTGGTTTAACAACTATGAGGGGTAGGTCGTACTGACAAACCTGAAGATAATTGTCACCCAACTCTGCAGTTCCCCTTAGCTCTAGGAAGTGTTTCATTATCTTTCAGCTCTTTGCTTTGGTTTTCCGGCCAGTAGCTCAGACCTTTGTGGTTCATTCTCTCCACCCTCATCATGCAGCAGACAATTATTTGAACTAAAAAGCTCTGATAAACCCGCTGTACATGCTCAGCATACTAACACATTTAGCAACTATCTGGTGAACATAACGGAGCAGCAAAACAGGTGTTCATCTGGTACAACTCCCATTACCTCGTGACCACATGTTGAAGTGTCCTTGGACAAGACACTGAAGCCCCATGGTAGCACAATTATGTATGTGCAGCTGCAGCCCCATGGGGATAAATAAAGTAATTAAAATCTCTATGGCTTGCTTGTACATGTATATATACAAAGTTTGCTAACAGTGTTGTGTAATGCTGTTATGTTGCCCTCAAGTGGTCAAAGATACTGTTAGTGTACTTTAAATTTTTGACATCCATTGAACTATATTTCAGACGTGTGGCAGAGGAATAAAAACACATGTGACCTTGGTTTCATTTAGTAACAACTACTACATGGTGTCTGAAGGACAAGAATGTTTAGGAACAAAAAGGAGAGAGTGAGAGAGAGCACTCAGACCTGAGAGAGACAGATGTTTTAGTGAACTCTTAATAGAGGTAACAGCAGTGTCATCCCTATATGGACAAACATCGATGGACACAGTATGTTCCCATACAAACACACGTAGACAGACTGACTGACTCTGTTCCAGGAAAACAGCTTCAGGGCGTCTCTCCTAATCACCTACACAGCCAAGCTGAAGAGATGAGGGTAATAAAGCCAAAAGGATGGTGACTCATTTTATTGATGAATGAACACGTACGCACGCAGACACACACACACAAACACAATTAGTCCTTCTGTCTTTACTTCTGCTATCGCAGATCTTTAATCAAAATGTTTTTGCCTGCTCAGTCTGAATCAGGACAGTTGACCATGTGAGGAGCATTTTCTTCCTCTGGCTCTGCAGCAAAACCATAAAGTAAAAATCATGAAAATCAAAGGTGATCCAAACCGAGAGTGACGATGATGCTAATTGTTGGGTTCCTGTAGCACCAGCAGTTTTTGTTTTACTGTGAATACGTCAGAAACATGAGACGACGACCTGTTTTGTATGCAAAGTCATTTATCCTGACTGAACTTATCCTGATTAACAATGCAATAATTGACCAATAATCCCTTTTAATCCTGGTCAAGGGAACCAGGGTGATGCCAACTTGACCTACAACCTGTTTGCATTTGCTTATGTGAAGGAATTCCTTTAACAATTTTCACATTTATAATCAGATTCCTTGACATTCTTGAACATTTTACAAACACGTCTTTACATTGGCTGAAAATGCTGAGCAGCTGTGCTGGTTTTTGTTTTTGTGCATCTGAGATGAAGTTCTTGATTCATTTATGGAGTCAAAACACTTTTCTGAATTCATTCATATGCAGATTTTGTTGCATGTCTGCTTTATAATTTCAGAAAGTGGTATAAAGAAGCTGCACGCTGTCTGGAGGTATGAGAAGATTACTGAACAGTTTTCAACAGATTACTGTAATAACAGTGTTTTTGTTATTATACGTTTCCAAGTGTCTTAGTGTTATTTTTACAGCTTAAATGTGCAGTAAGTGTTAGAATATTACTGTTTATAAACTTAAGTCAAATCTTCAGTGTATTCTTTCATCACTCCACTGTGTATAAAATAAAATAATGTATGATATGCTACACATCTATAGACATACTGAAAATGTACAGGCCATCATCATACATATCATGCATATTGTGTCCACTTAATGTTTCATTAGAAGATGTGGTCCACCATCCAGATGACAGATGCCTTTTTTATATGAAAAATGACTAAACAAAATTCCTCCTCTCTGACGACTGTGTTCTCTCTGAGTCTACCTTTACGTGCAGCTCCAATAATTGAATCCCAGGTGGCCTTTTTTGCCCCATTAATTTCCTCCAATAGGCCTGGATTCTTGATCTGCTGATTCATGTGACGTTTATAGAGGTGCTCCATCTGCATTTGGAAGATCACGGTACCATCTTCATTCATTATTTCGCTTTTTGGCCACTCTGGCAGCCAGTTAACCACTTGTCCTTTCTAAAACATAAGAAGAACTATGTGAGGATGACAAACACAGCCGCTCAATCTGAGTGTGAAGATCTGATGTACGAACAACACCTGCCTGACTGATTGGGCCTGTTGGGGTTGCTGTGCTGAGGGGGCCTCAGCTGGCTTAAGGGCACAACTTATTCATTTCTAAAATCCTTTGCAGTCACTGCGGCCCACATGAAGTAGTTAATTAGTTACCTCAAGATTAAAGGAGGCTGTTACAGGGACTGCAGAGGTAGTCGCAGTGACAGCTTTCGACTTGGCCCCGCCTCGGCTCGCTGGTCTCCTGTGGATTGTCATGAGAGGTTTCTCATGGCTGCCTCTTTCTGCCTCTCTCCTCCCTCTCTCCGCGCTGAGTGGGCAGACGGGACTCAGAGGATGATCATCCCTCTGGTTTTAATTAGGCTTTTTAATTACAGAGTGGAGATGCTTTTCACGGAGACGTACGCTGAGTTAACAGTTGAGCAGAGACGATAGCAAAGGGAGGATAAGCATGTCAGTGCCAAAGCGTTAAACTAATAGATAGATAGTTTTGTTTTGGTGAAAAGACTTGGAAGAGATTTTCAGTTTCCTCTAAGAGCTTCTGAGAAGGCAGAAAATGTGATACTACATTTAGTTTATGGTTCATTCAGTCTAACTGAGGTTGGTCTTTTTGTAAGTGGAAATTCAACTAAAGAAAAGTTCTTGAGCATGTCAACTGTGATAGCTATTAACCTTCCTCTTTTCCACGAACACTGGCAGTGTTCAAAGCCTTTAGTCATGTATGAGTCAATTCTGCCCGATTTGCTTTAATCACAACTGGTACATTGAACCAGTAGAAGACAGAAGACGCTGTAACTGCTACTGTGCCTACATTTCCCTTCATGGATTGTTGTAGTGCTATTTCTCAGTGTCTCCCAAAGCATGACGAAATACAGTGACAAAGCTGCATCATATCACTGTTGTCTTACCTGCCACCAACATGGTTAAAGCCACTTTAATCAACAAGTTCAAAATTCTAATCTTTATGACGCATTATTCTCAGTATTTTTTGTGCTGTCTGAGTAAAACACACTGACCATAATTTCTTTACAATTGTCGGTAAAGTATATTTTAACAGCTAGAGGGAATTATCTTATGGTGTTTAAGTGGGTGATGGTTTGTCATATAGAAAAGAGATAGAGGGGTTGGAGAAAATAGAATAAACAAAGGATTGTAGTGTAAGTGGTGTGTGATACAGGACTTGCAATTGTTGTAGATCAGATGGAGCTCGTGTAGAGGAGTGGAGATGGGGGTCAGAACATTCAGATATTGAGAAAAGATTGTTAGTTTGACAGAGAGGATGCTCTAAAAGCTTTTAAAAGTGGATAGAGATAAATGTTTGTGTATAATGTTTGACATTCGTACGTTACAACTCTGAACTATGATTTTGTATTGATTGTATATATTTGTATTGATGCAGTGTGTGTGTTAATGTGTCTTGTTATTGTTGGTGAATTGTGGAACAGTTATGGGAATAATTTTGTATGTAAAGCACAAATAATGCGGGTGGAAGACAGTGGGAGATGATGTTTGGCTGTAGTGAGGACAGTGACATGTGTAACTGTTGCTAGTCATGCTAGTTCCTGCAGTTCACGTTTGCAACTTTACCTACAGTATTTCCTGCCCCCACCAGCTTTTGGTCACATTATAGGAGCAACAACTTCCCCTGGATGACTGAGAATCTTCACAGACATTATAGGAGCCAATTTCAGACAGTGGGTTTTTGTGTGAGTGCACCTTTTTATGGTGGAAGTCACAGTAAAGTGATTCAACTTGAAACAGTTTGGACAGAGAGATCACGTGGTTTCCATCTGCAGAATCCAACAAGCCACCTCAGGCTCTTCTTTCATTTTACCTTCTGTTCATACTAACCTGAAACCAAATTAATTTTTAGAGAAAGTTATTAGTGTCAGAGGTTTCAGATGAGGATGAGAGAACCTGAGGGGAGGAGGGAAGGTTTGAGAGGAAGGAATAAAGCCCAGAATATGAGAGAAAGGTGAAAAGGTAATAGGCAGGAAGAGATGATGGAGAGCAGTGGAAATAAGACAATTATTAGTTTATTGATGCTTTGTACGCTGCTGTTGGTGAGTTTGAGGGTAGCCATAGAAACGAACTTGGGCATGAGTCATGCATAACAACATTAGAGTGGGGGGTGGGCAGAAATTGAGGCTCAAATTATTATCAAAGGCCACATAAAAGAAGTCCGAAGACAGTAATGATAGTTAGAATCACAAGCACATGATTTACTTTCCAAATGTTCTGATCTTTTTATTTTGATGATATTCTGACAGACTGAATAATACAGTATCAGCTCATTTATTTCATCTTCAGCCCTGCTGAATTGATTATTTCTGGATGGATTTTATTAATTGTAATAATTTTAGTGAAGAAATCCAATCAAGAGCAAGCCAGCGGAGCTAATCTGAAACTGCCTGGATCGGTGGATTGTAGACTTGAAATGGCTACAGGAGACAAAACAGTAACAACTAATGACATGTTTCAGAGGCCTGCTACAGAAAATAATGCAATACTTGTGTTGTAGCACTGTCTATGATTAGTGTTAACAGGACATTTCATGCAGAATTACCCAAAACAATTCATTACGTTATTAATGTCAGATTTCCTGTTTCAGAGGTTCATACGTAAACACATTTAACTCTCTCCTATCTTGTGTTGGAAAAAGCAACTCATTTCTTTTCTTGACACTGTTTTCTTTCTAAAGGACTACGAAGCACATACACAGACCTTCAAACACAGTGGTGAAGATCACCTGATGACGTGTGTAGTCCACAGTCACAACAGAAAAATGGCCTTTAAGGCGTTCTTGTTTATATATGTATGTCTGAAAGGGTTTTCTGCCATTCACAACTGTGTCGTTGAATGAAAAGCAAAACAATTATTTTTTACTTGAAGATAATAGATTATACAGTACAAACATAAATGACAAGACGTGTAGAGACAGGATTCTGTTTATCCAGATATAAAATGATAAATAAATTCACATTCACTTGGCAACTACTTTTACAAGAACTGTTTTTTTTTCCAGATATTTTTAATTATTGATGTTCTGTAAATCATCAGGCCCTGAATTATAGAGAGCTGTGCTCTGGAAACAGAAAGGTGGGTGAAGAGAAGGAAAACAAACCATAATATAAATGACAACCAGGATATTTGCACACAAAGTAAGTAGGAAAATTCATGTTGTTTTCACCTATATGCTTATGTTTGATCAGCATCTTAAGTGCTGAACTTTTTGCCTGCCGTTTGTGTTTGTCTTTGAGATAAAAAGAAATTGCCTGTGAGTGAACACTTGTAAAAAAGTGTAAAGTAAAGTGACCTCGAAAATTGCAATAGATACTCAGGAACAGCTTTAAAGCTGTATCCCAGGAGATCTTAGTGTATATGCAGAAACTATCCTGGTTTATCAAGGGCATCAATATTCTATGCGCAATTACCTTCTCCACTTAGTGTCCTACTGCACAATTTAACCCAGAATATGATATATGGTGTGATTAATTCAGGCAGAAGGGCTGCAGTGTGAGCCCAGGATGAATGACCAAATCCACACTTTCAATGTGACAGAAAACATTTTAGTTTTTACTACATTTCAGGAATAGATCGATTGCAGTGGTCGAATCAACTTTCTCAGCTTTATCATCTGTTTGACACAGATCACAGATGTTCTTTTTTAAAAATGATCAAAACATGCTTTTTTTCAAGTGGTGGCCAAAACTTTGCATGCAAACTGTATGACTTTATGCTAATTAATTCAAAGCCTTTCATTTTATTTAATGGACAGATATGAGTGTGGTATCAATCTTTGCATCTAACTCATGTAAAAAAGTACATTTCCCACAATGCCAAAGTATATGTTTAAATTCTAAACAAGATTAAAAACTAAGTTTAGAGAGGTACCAAACATGTTGTGCTGAGAAATGAGGACGGAAATAAGTTAAGGGTGGAAGATGGAAATGATGTTTTATTTATCTCTGGGGATAGTGAATGAGAAGGCACTAAGGGCCTTGAAAGCACTCAGAAAACAAAAACAAGTTTACTTTACTAATGTTGAATTTGCCAGAAATTACCACATGTGACATTCTGCATCTGGAAAGTTTAATCAAGAGAATAAGACATTTATCTCAAATGGTTGGCTTCCAGATTTGTAATCAGCCACATGCAGATGGAACGCCTCATTGACTTGGAAAACTATTGGTGAATATTTTCCAGTGTCTCTTGGCAGACTCAGTAAATGATGAATTTAAATGCAGCTTCACAGTAATGGAGATGAATTATTTAAGTTTTAAGGAGGGTTGTCAGAGAGAAAGAGGGCGTGAATGTGTGCGTGTGTGTGTGTGTGTGTGTGTGTGCGTGTGTGTGTGTGTGTGTTTCGTTGGTTGATGGTACTGATACTACAGCAAACAGTGCTTTGAAGTAAACAGGTTTTGACATTTTACTGATAAACGATGAGAGATGGCAGCTGTTGACATTTAACTTGTTTCACTTTTAAGCAGAACTGAACTTAGGGACCTCTGTGGGGGCAAAGCTGTATATCAGTGATGTCAAATGAAAAATCTTCCGTTGTCAACATGTCCACTTTTCAGGAGAGAGGGACAAATTTGTAATGTAAGAATGCTGGAAAAGTGTCAGGTTTGGGAAACAGATTGATGACATGCAATTTGTTATATATGCACCAATAACAAACAAAAATGCCCCCTGCCACGGCTGTTGGAAGCATAAAAACATAACATACAGTAGCAATTCCATTCTGTCATTTAGCAAATTTTTACTTTTCCCTCTATTTTTATGCAGTCCAGTGAAGGACAACACAGACAATAAAGATATTTAAAGTATGAGGATACAACTAACTATTAGTTATGTGCAGTCCAAATACTATATAATGTTGATTCTATTTGGATTGAAAAAAAACATGTAAAACATTTTCATAAACACTTACCATAAATTTATTATTACATTCCATCAAACTGGCTTAAGAATGAAAAATATGCTGAACTGACTATGTTTTACCACCAGCTGTCCTTTATGGTGTCTCTGAAGGTTTGATGAACAGAGCAAGATGGCTGTCATCACTTATTACCTGCGTAAAAAGCAGCACTTACTTTAAGGCTGGTTAGACAAAAGAGTCATGAACCTTTAGAGAAATATTTTCAACTAAATGAGCAACATTGTGAACAACAACAACAATCAGTACTCAAGCTGTAACCTTATAGTGGCTCGGGACTTCCTCAGAAACTAACAGTTCTGACAGTGCTGTATTTTTGATTTCTTGTACTTCAGAAAGAGCCAGAACAAGCTATAAACTCATTGGATAGTGTTTATACACTGGCACGATTCTCACTGTATAAATAACCTCATCTATAATTAGTGCTTACACTATAATTAAGAATATCCTTCTTGCTAAGTGAAGAGGTTAAATTGCTGTGTTCACAGCTGAACAGTGAACCTGAAACATTTCTGCAAAAGAGAAAAATAATAAATTATATCTACAGTTGCAAACAGCACATCAAGCCAGGCAGTGGACTGAAAACAGCAAAGGCGCAAAACACTTGTTTAGTAATAACACTTCTGGCCCTTTACTTGAACATGATCCCACCATGTTGATCTCATAGCCTTTAAATACATAACGTGACATTAGTATTGCACCTGTAGCCCAGCATGATTTTCATAAATCAGTTATGACAGTCAGGCTGCAGAACAGCAACGTGTACAGACTCTGAGTGGGGTTGTGGTGAAATCCTGTGAAAAGGCAATTTCAGAGTTGTCACATTGTCTCACTAAGATAAGATCCCTACCAGGTAACTGCAAAAAAATTTAGCCTGGAGACATTATTGCCTTTTCCCCACTACCACCTTTTTTTGTAGAAAAAAGGAAATACTGTGGAAATCATCTTTTAAAGGACATGAAATAGTTTTTCCATCTCCCAGTGGACATTCTATTGTCCATGTACAAGTGGAACAAATATATCTCCATATGATCTAGGATACCATTTGAACAGAAGCAGTCATCCATATAAAAAATAGCAACAAACAGATTAACAACGATCCTCTGATTTATAAGTTTAGTTGGAGTCATTTTTAAACAAGCTGATTACATAGGCTACGTACGATAGATTCAGTGGAAAAGCATCACAAGATCTATGGTACAGGCCTGTGGTAGACGGCACAAAATACCACTCGAGTACCGTGGCAGCTTATACCAAGAGGAACATGGGTTTCTGAGGGGGACATGACTGACTGAACTAAATGTCATAACAATTCATTCAACAATAGTGGTTGTGACATTTCACTCAACGCCATAAATGTCAACATTATGGGGGTCAGCGAAGTCCGTCTGAACGCCAGTGCAAAACTGAACAACAATCCATCTTATAGCTGTAGAAATATTTCAGCCCCCAATGTCGGTCTGACATGGACATCAGACATATGAGTCCCTCTGAATCCTCCTGTACAGTAAGAATACATCAAATATCTACTGGCAAAAACCAGCTTAGACTGAACAGGAATAGAGGAGATTACACTAGAGAGTGTTATCCTAGTGCAAATTATTATATTGAGCAGAAGGTGACTTTTCATAATGTCAAATGGAGGCACAAATGTAAGTATTTAAGGTGCAAGGCCAGGCAGTAAATTTAATTTATATTGAAATCCAGTATCTGCAGGAATAAACGTGTGAAACATGCTCTATAATATATAATTAGATGTAATTACAACTGCAGTTTTTACAGTTCCAGTAAATAGATGAGACAATGTCAAAACCTTAAAGCCTTGTGTGGGCAGACGGCTCTAGTCACTTGTGAAGTCAGTACAGAACAGGAGCTGATTTGTTGAGAGGCAGCTCTTGCATCTTTAATAAGTATCTTTCACGAGTCTCTTCTCAGGGTGATTTTAAAGCTAAAAAATCTGCTAACATGATCAGCTTCTGAAGGGGGAGGGGACGTATAAGAATGTCTGAACTGCATATGCTGCATGTAAATAAAGTTGTACAACATACTATACATACTGTTGAGAATAGTCATAGTCATTTAAATATGTGTTTACAACTCCCACTCAACTAACTTGCTTAGTTCTTGATCTATGTTGAACTCAGTCCACTTTAGACTTTGCTTATGGAGTCAGACTCAACCAGATACAATCACTGCTTTTCCAAGAGTGTTGTGAGCTACTGCACTGATTTGTTTAAACTGTTGTGTTCCTATAAATGTGCTTTCGGCCGTCATGATGTCTCTGGGAGATTTTCAACGAGACACACACCATAAGCACGACTGGAGGCTCCCCGCCTCCCTCCTTACTCTCCCTCTCTGTACCTGTTTGACCCTCACAAACGCATGTGAACAACAGTCAAACATATTAACTCCAGAAAACCCCCAGAAGGCTGTCTGAGCTCATCTTGATAAATCAACACAAACGCAACGCATGCAACTCCTTTGTTTCAGCCTTGCTAGCAGAATGCCTCTGGGGATGGCACTGCTGGTCAAATATCATCAAAATATCTTTAATAAGCAATCACTAGCACAGCCTAAGTTTTGATTTATGTATAGCATCTCATTATCTGTTTTACCACAAACGTTTGTACACTCATGGTTATCTGACAATGTATCTTACTGACGTCTGTGAGCTGACTTTTCCTCTAGTATATGAGTACTGAACGGATTGTCATCAAATGTGATACATGTTTTCATGTGCCACTTGGAATTATATCAAATTATATGTTATATTTCTCCTAACAAGGCTGAAAAATTTCCCCTCAGCCCTCACTGGTATTTGAAACATACGGGACCCTTTTGTCTTGTTTCCGTTGCTCTTTCTCCTTCTCTTTCTGACAAACACGCATTTAGACATGCTGTCCTATCTTCATAAAAGCCTACTGTATGGTTGGTGAGGATGCTATTAGACTCAACGGAGTCTAATTACAGTACGAATGCACAGAAATGTTTTTACTTACATGTTCATCCCTTGGCTATCACTTGTTGTGTTTATTATATGCCTGCCTCTGTATTCTCTGCCAGAGGGCTCACTAATGAATGTTTGAGAGCTGCACTGAAGTGAGTGATTCAAATGTAAATCAATCAAACCCTCCTCATCACTTGATGAGAAAACAGAAGTAGATCCACAGCACTTGAGCCAACGGTTTTTAGAAACGCATATATATTTCATAATGACCTCCCTCTCACAACCTTTTCATCATACTCATAATTCCTCCTAAGTCCTCATTCAAAAATACTGAATATGTCACATACATTTAAATGGAGGGTGACCAGACAGGAAATCAGTAGATTAAATATATCCATTCCATCCACCTATCTCCATGCAGTGCTTATATCAGAATGACATATTATATGTCATTTTGGTTATGAACAGTTCTGTCTTGCGAAATTATTTCAAAAGCAATAATACAGAAGATGGCCATCTTTATGAAGCCTAGTCTGTTATTTTATGTGTTATTTGTCTGCTGAAAGCCTCTGATTGCCAATTGTAGTCGTAACAATATGCCTTTCATTTTCTTTCACACAATGCTAACAAGCAAAGTTACACAGATTGAGAATTTTTCATGTCTGCACAAGAACAGATATGTGTGTGTGAGAGAAGAGAGAGAGAAAGCAGAGTTTTGGTGCCCCCCTGTGTTATTGGTAAGAAAATATAGGCAGAACAGCCGAGGAGATTCTCTGCTTCCTCCTCGATGCTGACACTGATTTAGATAATAGTCTCAGCAATAATCTTGTACCTTTAATGAGTTTCTCATTGAATTTTACAATTGAACACCTATATACAGGTCTTCAGGCACACAGAACTGTACTTTATACAGATGTATGATTCTGTAAACTGTCTCTGCATCATTACCTCACATTTTAAAGAAACCATATAACCATGCATGATCACTTACACACTATAACAATTTAGAAATGATTATAGTCTATAATAAAGTCTTATAAGATGTGGTAACAAATACATTTATGCAACATTACTATTTCTTACACAAATCACATCTACAGTAGCTTGTGTGTGATTTTTTTACAGGTTAGAGAAACTTTAATTCTTCGTGGGTTTATAATCTGAGAATATACTGTACTTTCTCTACAACAGTGACCTTGTAAACTTCACTGACATCTTCTTGTGATTCTCTTTCTCTTAAGAGAGACATACACATGTGCACACACAAATGCGCGCGTGTGTGTGCGTGTGTGTGTGTGTGTGGCCGTGCGCGTGTGTGCGTGTGTGTGCGTGTGCATGTGCCTCGTCGGCGCATCTTCTCACCGACTGCAGCCACAGAGCAACGGTGGCAGCGCGCCTGCGCAATGCATCCCGGGGCTCGGCGGCGTTCGGTGCTGGAGTGGGGCGGATGGCAGACAAACAGCGGCGATGGACATTTCACCGCAGGATTCCCATTTACGATGTCGCTAAATGAGCGTCGGAACATCGCGTCTACACACCTATCACCCTAGGACACTGACAACCCAGCATAAAGGGGTAAGGTGCTGATTATTCTGCGCTAATGCTCCACACGGGGCTGGCTAGCTGACGTTAGCTCGGCGCTAGCTGCTGCTCAGCTGCCCCCGCCTCCTCTCGCTGCGAGAGATAGCGGAGCCCCGGCTGTCGGCTAAAGCTAGCAAGGAGAAAGTGGGTGGTGTTTGATTTCTGAAAAATGTCGGTGCGACAGGCAGCACCGTGCAGCACTCTCTTTAACTGCGTTATCTGTCTGTGGTGCCAGCTGGGAAGGGGGGGGGGGGGGGGGGGTCACCTCTCCCGGCTCTTAGGATCTG
>JAUYWH010000007.1:14911027-14961109 GCA_034779795.1 Ctenopoma multispine
CCCCCCCCCCCCCCCCCCCCCCCCCCCCCCCCCCCCCCCCCCCCCCCCCCCCGCCGCGCCCGGCTCTTAGGATCTGCAGCGGCTTGGTTCGGATGGTCCGGACAGCTGCAGAGAACCAGCCCAGCAGCTAGCCAGCAGAGCTAGTGCACAGAGGGAGCGAGCAGGGTCCGATGAGCCTGCCTACTTCTTATCTGAAGATATGCGCAGGCCTTCGGGCAGATGCAACAGATCCGGTGCTGCGACAGCGCACTCAGTGCGTCCTCCATATAGTATTTTAAAAACTTCCTCACTTTAGAGTTAATTGTGAACACTGCGTAGACTTATTAAAACCTCTTTACCTCCAGAGTCAGACACTGGAACAAGATCATGTAGTGCACAGCTGAGCGAGCACCCACACTGCAGTTTCCCGTGGGTGTGTTGAGTCAGAGGAGCCCAGGTTATGTTTCCACTACATCCTGGGTGACTTCCTGATTCCTTTCATTCAGCTTTTACTATTCATTCAGGCATATTTCATAGACCATCAGCTGTTTTACATGTGATGATATATCCATGCTTGTTCGCGGGGTTGTGAAATTTCACTTGAAGATGTAAAATCCTTTGCAAGTGTAGAAGTACAGTGAGTATTTTTTTTTAATGATACAACAAATGGTTGTTATTCATCATCTTCAATATTACGAAGTTGGGTTATAAAAACACCTATATTTGTTGTGAGCACATGTAAAACAGAACAGTTTGATCTCAGTATGTGTGAGTTTTTCAGTGTTTGCTGACAGATACGTTGTTCTTCATGTAATCCCAGACCAACCTCATGATGTTGAGATCCAGGCTCCGTGAGGTCCATCTGTTGCACAGCTCCTTGCACTTCTTGTTCTTTATAACTCTTCTGGCTCACTGTCATGAACAAGCAGACACCTCCCTGAAAGTATTTCATGATGAGGAATCTATATAAAAGAAGCTAACGTTTTTTTGCACACAGAAACTTTGTGTTACTCATGTCTACGTATAAATACAGACATCGAGTTAACTTATAGTACTTTATTTGGGGGGGACATAGATTGACTCCAGGCTGCATTTACATTTGTTAAAATCATCAATAACATGATTTAAATCTGTAATCATTTATTTATCAGATGCTGTTTAAACTATTTTCATTATTGATTAATCAGCCTATTATTGTTTCAGCTAATGAATCACTGTTTCTTTCCTCTAAAATGTCAGAGAGTAGTGAAAAATGTCCTTTGTTTGACCTGCCGTCCAAAAACCAGGCGACTTTCAGTGATACATTACACTGTATCTGTACTTTTCTTCAGTTATTATAAGTTATAGCAATTATTGTTAATCCAGATCTGCTTCAGTCACAATGCAGGCGGTAATCGTAACAATCTATTTTCCTCTTCCATCTTATCAACATTCCCAACACTTTCATAATCCTGTTCTTTTTTTAGGAAGCATGTTATTAAAGTTACTCTGTGGCCGTTTCCCGCCCTGGAGACAGGCAGTTGAAAACCTCACTAGTTCAACAAAAGCCTTATCTTTGCACACAGCTATGCAAAATAATTGTTTGTAGAGTTTTAATATACAAAGGAAATGTTTGTTTTCAAACCAGTTTAAACTGGCATTAGCACATAGTGATGCTTCTCTCACTGAGGGAACTGGGGCAACATGTTTGGTTATAAGATGGGAAACTACAATTTCTCCCCCCTGAGATCACCAAAGTGAATGTGAGCTATGTGTGGGCACAAAAAAATGTGCATAAAATTCAAGTAGTCACATAAATATACCAGTAAATCTACTATAATAGGACGTTTGATGTGGTGTGTGTAGTACAGCATTTTTTATATCAGTCTATTGTTGAGTATTTTGTTTAGAAAACTCTCTTCTTCTTGAGGTAATGTGAACTTCTAAGCTGCTCTTATGAGTAAGTTGGTTGTTGGACCAGTAATTCCTATATGAAAAACATGCAGCATGAGGGAAACCTAGGGCACTCTGTAGCTGTAGCCTCTTAGTCAGGTTCCTTCAGGAGCAGAATCCAGCAAATGACATCTGACTGTGATGGGATATTTGGGCTGTGGTACCAATAAAAAAAAAAAAAAAGGCTTAATCCTTTTCTTGATGAGTGTTTAAACTCAGTGTATCATCAGTCATCTATTGCATTTAGTTCATTTCCTGATTCATTTCCTGACTTGGTTTATTTCATAACTTTGACCACTTCCTTTAGATTATCTCTGATATATGAGTACTTATGTGCATGTTGGGCAATCAGTAAGTAGTCACTGCAGTACAGAAATGTTTGAGATAGTTCAGAAAGATAATATAGGACTGAAGCAAATCAGCTTCTGATCAACTGTTTCCATCACTGATTCAAATTTCAGTTCTTTTTTCAGGTTAATTATTCAATCTAAAAATGTCAGTACCGTAAAAACTGCCCAGTTACACTTAGAATAACTTCACCAAAGCCCAAGATATTCAGTCTTCAATTATCTAAAACAGAAAAGCAGCAGATCCTTGCATCTTAACGATGGAGAAACACTGTAAAAATAACTAACAACTAAATCATTAACAACTGGCTTGTTTATTAAAGTTGATTAATCAGTACAGCCCTGAAATTGTAGCCTTTACATAGTTTGTCCACAAGAGAGCACTGATAATCGTATTTGTTCTGCAGCATTTGCCAGTGTGCAGTTGGGTAAGCGGTAATATTTCCGCCTCAATGTTTATTATTATTATTTTCACCTGGTTCCCACAAGATTTTGACTCTTGATTTTCTTTGTCCTGTGTTCTTTTTTCTTCTTCAGATGCTGTACTTTCACCGCTCCCTGTACTCTCAAGTTCATAAATGACCCTTTCCCTAAGACCCAGGGAAGCCTAGGTGGCAACAACGAGAGAAATAAAAGGAGCGGTTGACATAAAGGAAACAAGAAGAGGAAGTAGTTACGTTACACCTCACTTCTCTTGTCCCTTTCTATCCCCCTTTGGTCAGGGATGGTGAGGCCAGTAACCTCTCTTCTCTGTGGTGAAAGAAACCTCCTCGCCTTGCCCCGTATCTCTTGTAAGCCAAACAGTCAGTCCATTAACCAGAGAGACGCTCAGACAGTCCACCAGTCAGTCACTTTGTCAACCAGCCTGCTATCGTCCAGCAACCTATTACCTCACACCATGACTGCTCTGTCTGACCTGTTTCTGGGAACTCATTAATTCATGGTAAGTCTGACTTCTGTCCAGCAAACTTGTGATGAAAAGTCAGTAATAGTATCCGAAGCAGATGCTGTTTCTGTACGTGTAGAATGACCTACTTGTGTTTGAAATGTTTCAGATCAAGATAGAGAATGAAGGGCGAAGGGTCACATGTTTATTTAAGTTGCAGCAAACATTACTGACAGTAACGCCACGCGATACTGTTTGAGAGGGTGTGACATTATTGTTTTGATTCTATATTCTTTTCCTCTTAATCACTGAAAATTGAATAAAATGAAGAGAAAAAATGTAGCAAAGTGGATATCTTGACGTGGTATTACATACACCTGTGCACAAGAGCCTCCATCTGCACGGTGGCTTATGTGTGCTGCACAGTAAACAAGAAGTCCTAAATTATAATTGAGTAATGTTTACGTAACACAGTCAGCAGTTCACTTTAGCTATACTTTATGTGCTCGACAACAAGGAAACCAAAGTCAAATGAGCTTTACTTTCTTGCTGCTAAATGCACACTGAAATCCAGAAGCTGGTCTTGGCAACGAATTTCCTAAAGGATACCAATCAATCATTATTTTTGTATCAGTTGTAAAACTCTTGGATGCAATCTTGCGTTTTTCAGGGGGTGTATGAATAAAAGTCAGTACAGTTTTGCTTCTCACTACTTCCTGTATGAAATGCTGTGCAGTGAACCAGTATTAAAACGTCAGGTTTGCTCACAGGCATGGTTGCAAAGATACTGCTAAATACGCCTCTTTTGCAAATGTCTCTATTTCTGTATTGTCATTTGCCAGGTGTTTTGCTCTGGTACAGCTCTTATTTGCCACAGTTAATACTACAGCTACAAATGGGAGACTGCGTATGACTAAATGTTTCACATAGATTCCTTAGGTGAAAGACCACAGTCTGTGACTAGTGTTGCCAGGCTCGGGGGGGGAAATGTTTTATGTAATTTGGCAGTTAGAATTAGTTTTGCATCAAGTGTGAAAAGTTGGGCAACTTTTTACACCAGTTAGAATATATTCTCCTGCTATTCTTCCATTACTCTGGCTGAGATCAGCAAGCCTCTAAGTTCAGCAAACCGTGCTGATAACAGATCAAACTGGTTAAAACTCTTTCAGTTTATTGTAAATGGTTTGAGCCTGTTTTTTTATCCCACACAATAGCATGATAGCAGTGTGCAGTGCTGTGATGCAAAGCAGTGACTGGCTGACGCAGTTGATTGTTTTGGGCTGATTTGACATTTTGTGTTATGTGAAAATTTAAATCAAAAAGTCAAAATGTATTAAATGTGGAAAGCCATGGGAATCTGCTTTGAAACCATGTATGACTGACCTTGTAGCTGTCTTTGTTGTCATCTCTTCTCCTCCATGTTTGTGTTTCCACTCTACATTTGCATGTCTCGTTAACGCAGCCTCATCCTCTGGGTTTAGAACAAAGTCGTACTTTGCTGTCGTTTGCATCTAGCTGCCCGTTTTTCTGTGGGTGCTGCCTGATCACTGAATAACTGATGGCCACTCCACCGATCAGGTGATGAAATTTGCATATCAGGCATTTTGGTCTCAGCTTTAGCGCTGATACATCTTTGTTGTAGTGAAACATGTGTCTGTATGCAGAGCAGAGGAAATGAGAAATAAGAGAGAGGCCTCCTGTGTTGGTACAGGTACAATTGTGTTTAATGAGGAGTGTAATTTGAACCAATACATAAGGTAAGGTCGGACAGGTGAGAGTTATGTTTTAATAATTGTACTTTTGATTCCCAGACAAGAAGTCTGCAAATAATTAGTGCATATTTCACGCTACATCACATGGTGAGATTAAGCTTGAATTCCCCAAACTGACTGGAATCTGTGTTCATTTAGATGTTATGTTCCAATATCCTTTTCTTAACTGTGGGTATCCCCCCTGTGTGTGAGAGAACTGGTACAGTTTAAGGTCACTGCATGTGTGGTTAGCTTCCACTAAGAGGAGAAGGAAAAGCAGCACTGGTAATCTACACTCTACTACCCCAGGTATTAGAATTAAATCTTAGAGAGTGACATGTTTGTTTATGGTTGAAAAAGTTTGGGTTTTTTTGCCTGTCAAAGCTGTTGTATGTTGTTAAAGCAGCTCCTCACAACCATGCTACCTTTAGTGGCTCTGTAAAGACCAGGTAAAACCCCAAGAGATAATTGGCACAAGGTTGACTGCAGAGACCACAACAGAGACTAACAATATATGTGTTTATGTGGCCGCAAATGTAATATCTTAAAGGTTTTTGACTGTTATTCCTACAAAACAAAACATTACTGTGGCCTCTTGCTTTAAAGCTTACCAGATTATTAGAAAACATAATCAGCAGATTAATCAGAAATAACTGCTAGCTGCAGCCCCAGTGAGATTGGTAAATTTAGATGCAGTTTTGCAAATCTAACATATTGTAAAAACACGTAAATTCATATCCCCTCCCTGAGGTTGCAGAAGGTGCGTGGCTGCAGTAGACTCCTCTAAATCTTAAGTCCGTTTACAGCAAAATGAAGAATGGAGGCAAACGTCACATTTGAGAAGACTCAACAGTCAAATGTGGTGCAGCTCCAAGGATGGCAGTGTTGGTCTATTAGTGCACAGACGAGGTTGACAGCTGACTCAAGTGTTACCATGTACTGTACATCGTTGTTACACGTTTCCTCCCTTGTTTTAAAAAATATTTAGTATGATCGATATTGTGTTTGTCCATGTGTGTAACACGTAGACCCTGAAATGTATGTGCAGTGTCAAAGCCCAGTGCAAGACTCTGCTTAAGGAAGGGAACCCCCTCTGTTCTGCTTGAGCACTCGCTCTCTGTCTCTCTTTGCTTCCTCTCTTTTTCAAACACGCACTCAGCTTCTTTTACTTTCCCCTCTTCAGGAACATTAATTTTACAAACAAAACGTTATTCATTCGAAGGTTATTTAACCGTGTTTATTTTCTGCACCTCTCCATTGTGAAGCCACGAAGTGTGAGTGGAGGAGAGATGAGAAAAAGGCAGGCGGCGCACATCGAGGCCCCACCTCAGGCCCCTGGACAGCCCCGACCCAACACGTGCTGCCTCTGTTGGTGTGGCTGCTGCAAGTGTCTCTGGTAAGAAAAGGCAGTTCTGTATTATAAAACTGTGATTTTTATCAGAATCTAATATCACCTGTAAAAAGTAATTTGGCACCTGTAGCTGCATCATGGACATAAGGTCAGTAGTCGTAACACACTTGACTATGATGTGACGAGGTGAAGTTTAATTGATAACCACATTATAGCCACGTTATGAAGAACTTTACAAAAGCATTGCCGTAGGGCATGTAGCAAATGTGGCCTTGATGTTATCTGGGGAATTTCAGCTCATTTTTTTTCAGCCAGTCACTTATTTTAATTGGAGAAGAATTAGCACCATTGCTTGTGATGCAACTGCTGCAGATTTCCAGCATATGATCAAACAACCAGTCGACACACGGAAAGTGTTTAACAAGTTTTTCTTTCTTCATTTTCTTTTTTTTTTTTATTCAGTTATTGTGCTAAATATCCTAAACAGTGTTAGTTGTATTACGGAACTAAATCAAATCCCCCGAGTATGACAAAGAACAAACAGTTGGTCCTGATCTTAATCCTGTTGCCTAATCTGTGATGTTACACTGATGCTGAATTCCCTAGAATTCAACTCAGATGTTGTACTGGCACAGCGCTTGTCTCTCATCCAGCCTGGGAGCCATTAAACCTTCCTACAAACGCTTTTAAACGCTGCCGGTAAAAGTTCCACAGCTTCGTGTGAAACAAAAACATTTGAACATGCAGCATATGTTTGTGTGCAGATCAGATAAAATGTGAGATACCATGTTAGAGATCCTCTGTGTTTGTTTTTTTTATATAGGGGAAAAAAATCCCACTGGGGTGAGAAAAAGACGTCATAAAATTTATCAATCAAAGGTAAAGCATCGTTTGAAAGCATCAGCACTCTCAGTAGCTCTCAGGTCATCAGGCAGACTGTTCCAACGTCTCCGAGCACAAAACCTAAAAGCTGTCTCACCACATGTTTTTATCCTGCACTTTCAACTCGTAAATCAATAAATCAATCAGGTAAAATAATTTTAACATCTAAACGGAAACTGACAACCAGTGTAATGACTGGGGTAATGTGTTCTCTGCTTCTGGTCCTGGTCAGCACTCGGGCAGCAGAGCTCTGAATCAGAGCATTGCATCTGCAGTGTCATCAGCATAACTGATCCATACTCATTGGCCTCTCTCTATGAAGAGGTTTGTAAGTCCCACTAGAGCTGGAAGGATCAGTTATGCTCATTAATCTACAACTATTTTGATAATCAGTCGTCCTTAAAGTAAAAATCTGTGCTTCCAGCTTCTCTAAATGTGAATATTTTCTTATCTTTTGTGATTGTAACGTTGATGATAACAGCAAAAATTGTTTAGCTAAAATTTTTACCTCGTTCAACTGATGTGAATGTAAATGTGTGTCAGCCTTACTACTTGTTTAAACACAGCGTCGCCCCTGAGCAAGGCACCAAAGTCGGTGTGGGCCTCGTGCAGCTGGCTCACTGTGGCTGCACTCTCTCTTGAGAGGAGTGAATGAAACATTGTTTTCAGGCAGTGAATGCTGAATGTGCTCCTTCTTTCACACCACTTCATCTGAAGTGGTGGCAGCTTGTGGACTGGGCCTGTAGTGCGGGCGCTGTGACTCCGCTGCGTATTTTTCAGTCAAATGCTGGTGTCAGATCTTTCAGAACGAACCTGCAAAAGTGTCTTCAGTACCCTGTGAGTTTATTTGTTTTAGCGTGAAGGTCGGGGCGGGATGATGCACCTTTTGAGGCCAAATACGCGAGTTACGTATGTGGAAATCACCGAATGCTCTTTGTGCCACGTGTATCATGCTGAGTCCACTGTTAGAGATCTGTGTGAGTGTGTGAATCACAGGACAGTCTGCGAGGTCTGAGGGCGAATGTGTACGGAAAGTGTTAATGGGTCAAGTCGTACTGTTACATGGTATATTTTTATCCACCCTCTCTTTATTTCTTGTTGGGGTTTTTTTTCTCTGCTTTCCATCTTTTCCCTGCTCATACCCTCTAGCCCTTTCTCACCCGCCCTTACACAAGGCCCTTATCTATTTGGAGTGCTTTCTATTTCCAACCACACATCACATGCAAAACAGCTGTGAAGAACAGGCTGTATATTTAGCTGCATTGTGAGGGTGCCCAGGGGCTGTGGTTAGCTTAGCCCATTACTGCTGCACAATGGGGACTTTGACAAGAGACAGCAAGAGGAAGGAAAGATCATCCATGATCAGACCAAAATAGACAACTCAATGTGCGTTACATTGTGGACTCAGCGGGTGTGACTGAGCTACAATAGACAGAGAGGCTACCATGTGTGTTTTAAGTGTTTACATAAAGATTTTCTCTTAAGCTTTATTGTCGCATTGACTTTGAATATGTGGCAATATGTGAAATAATTTTGTGTCTTTAAGCTCACACTAATGCACTGATAAAATAAATGGACAGAGCAGGACTACCGCTAACTGATGAAAGAGAAACTTAACAATTTCCTTAAGTGCTAGGTAACGTCTCCACATTACTTATTTTGAACAGAACAACAGACACATAAAAGCAATAACTAGTCAAATGTGGGAAGCTGTTACTAGTTAGTTTTCTTATACTTGCAAATAGCCAATTACAAAAAAAAAAAAACATTTTCCACAGATCCACGACAGTTTATCAACTAGCAGTTTCAGCTCTAGCATGGAGAGGTTAGTGCAGACGTGGATGGGGATGAATTGCTTTTTAGGTTGTGGCTGATTTGTGTCCAGAATCTGATCCTACATTTCCCACAGTGCAGCTCAGTTGTGTCTTTCAGTACATCCTCCTCTTTTAAACTTGCTGTTATGGATTTGTGAGCCCACACTCCAGAGCCACAAAAAATGATTATATAACACAGGCTGCATATTACTCCATTAGTTGAGGTTAGGTTGCCATTTGGCTCTGTGGTTTACTAGATCAAGTTGTGATGCATTATGAAGTTGTTCCAGGGCTTTAGCAGAGTGTGTTGGGATATTATGACACTACTGAACAGTAAACAAAGTGAAATTATTTAAAAAAAATAAAATAAAAAATTTAATTAGCTGATCAGCAGTCAGTTAAAAAGTAATTTAAAAGTTCTTGGTAAATGCATATTTGCATGGAAACAATGAACTAAAATCTGTGTATTGTTGCAGCAAGTAGCATCAACCTTGTCAAGTCATGTCAAAATATGTAAATAAATATAAAACACAGCATAATAGGAACTCTAAATCTGCATATTAATCTAATGGTAACACCAACTTATCCATTTTCAGTGCCAGAACACGTATTGTCCAGTATTTTGTTTTTATAGGCAAAATAAGTTCTTGTGTTCAAACCAGGAATGAAGACAGAATAGAGAGGAGTGAACGACAGACATGCACCAAGATGGACAGTATTGAAGCTGCAGAAGAACAGTAAGTGCAGCTATCATCTGTCAGTATGATTGCATGTTTGTGTACCTCCAGTGCCAGTCTCACACATGTTGCACGTCTTTTTTTATTTAATGTTTCATCGCAGACACCCCAGTTTAGAGGAGGTACTGTCGTGGGCACGGAGCTTTGAAATGATGCTGCGCTCCTTGGAAGGCCGGGAGGTCTTCCGGGAGTTCCTGCGCTCAGAGTACAGCGAGGACAACCTGCTTTTCTGGTTGGCCTGTGACGATCTGAAAAAAGAGACCAATCCCTCTGTGGTGGATGAGAAGGCCAGGATCATATACGAAGACTACGTATCTATATTATCACCCAAAGAGGTACTAGTTGTACTTTTATTTTTAAAGCTCATGAAATGAAATATTTAACCCAGTTTCCACTCAAAGTGGAGAAAGTAATTTTAAAAAAGACATCAGAATTGACGAAAAAATACGGTACAGCAGTCAGCTTTTAGCCATGCTTGTGCAGTGGAGGTGTTGACACTTTCAAACCACTTCCACAGCCTCCGTGATTTATGAGTTAAATTTGCTTTTTTTTTTTAAATTTTTATCTCAGGTCAGTCTGGACTCTCGGGTCAGAGAAGGAATAAACCAGAGCCTGGCAGAGCCCAGCAACGTGATGTATGAGGAGGCCCAGCTGCAAATCTACACCCTGATGCACCGCGACTCCTTCCCCCGTTTCCTCAACTCCTCTGTTTACAGAGACCTCCTGGCCAACAGGAGGCACACCTGCCTCGACACCTAGACTCCTCCACCCTCCCTCATCACCATCAGACACCAACGAGACTACTGCTAAAACTTCAAATACTACTATGGTGCCAGAAGTCGGGTTTGGAAAATTTCTCCCTCTTTTTTGATTGAAATGACTGAATGACATCCGAGATAGCTGGTTGATTTTTTTATTTATATTTTTTAAGCAATTTATATCCAGTTCTCCACTGGAGCCAGGTCGGCCTTTGCTGGTTGGTTATTGGTCAGTTTAAGACCATTAATGCTGGCCAGTGATTGTTTTGCTAGCAATTTGTGCTGTTTGTTTCGGTTGACTGGCCAACCCGCATGTCAGCTATCGGTTGAATTGGCCAACCTGATGGCCAGCTGTTGGTTACAAGGACTCCTCAGGTGGTGGGAACAGAAAGAGAGAGAGGCAAAAAGGACAAGCCAACTGTTCCTGTACTGTAATATTTCGACCTCATGCTTTCTACACTCACTTTCATATTCTTTCTTTTCACTCATTCTCTTTCACACTTTATATGTTTTTCTATTTCTGTCCCATTCCTTAGAAGTGTTTTATTTTGTTTTTCAGTTCTTTACTGTCCAAACATGACATCTGGCTTTTGGTGGGAGTTGGGGCACCTCTGTCCATTTAACCGGTATAAGCACTGGTTCTGCATGTGACTCTCTCTCTCTCTCTCTCTCTACAGTAGCTTATCGACGTAAGCCGCGGACTGCAACCGTTTTTGAATATTGAGATTTATTAAGACAGGGGACTTGTCTCTGTTTGGCTGTCTACGTTCAGTGAAGGGAAAAGTACAATTCTGCCAATTCTAAGCTTACTGCAGTTTTTTATTTAGGAGGTTTGCAAGCTTCTGCAGACGGCAGCAGCAGCACCTACTCATCCATCTGTCCACGTGTCCATGCATCTGTCCGTCCAAGCACTTTCCTTCTTTAGGATTCTTTAATTGGGAGAAGTAAGGGCTAGAATTGTGGTTGGGCAGCTACATGTATTATTATTGCTCATAAACGTTAAACAAAAAATATCTCCACAGAGAAAATCACAATGCCTTTACATGTAAGACAAGGCAGCACAAGCGCTGCTGGAGTTTTTCTGGATAGCAACCACAGTTTGTCCCATAATACCTACCTCCCATGTTTTTTCCTACCACGCTTCTCCCTCCAACTCAGACCACCACAGCCTGACAAGTACAGCTGCCCAGTGTTGGGAAAACAGCTGGAGAAAATACAAAGAAGAAATTATCATCATCATAGTGTTTTACCATGAATTCAGCATTATGGAAAGCTGGTTGAGAACATAAGCAGATGCAGCACACGCTGATTTAATCGCCATGGTTATCGAGCCCTGGGTGTTGTCTGTAAGGCGATAGCTTTAGATGTTGCAGGTTATATGTGACAGTCCTTGGAGTCTGACGTCCAATTTCATTCTGCGGATATGTGAACCAGGTGCCAAACATGATGTCTAAGATGCTGTGAAGAGATATTAGATGCGACTTGGCACCAGGCTGTAGAGTCTCGTCATTCCAATGCATGTCTGTTTTTCCAGCAGATGAAGCTGGGGGAATATTTAAATCCAGTTAACTACTGCCCATTTAAGACACTGATTTATTTACTAGAGCTAGTGAAGAAGGTTGGTATAATAATGCTCACATGTTACATACAGGGCTAGTGAAGAAGCTTGTGTAGTCATGTAACATGCAGGCCTTTTCAACAAGGCTAACTAGGTTTCAGCATACCGTAGGCAAGCAGTTTGCATGCTTGTGCTAACCATGCTAATCCTACGTAGTACTGCCAGCCCTCACACACTCTGGTTTGTTTTTCTAATCTGACTTTGACAGCATGCAGTGATAATGGTTATGTGTGTGTATAATACAGTTACACACGTAACAGTACATTTTCGAAAAAAAAAATATTATAGAGCGGTCTTGCCAAATGGCCCATTAATATTTGTAGCATATTAAAGGACATTTTGTTTTATGATGATGAAAACATTTAAATATGAACTTTGTTCCTGGCCTGTGGACGTGCAGTAGAAAGTGCATGAGTGCAGTATATGTTTTTTCTTATTATTAACTGGACCTCCAAGTGTATTCATCATGCCACATGCTGGCATGCTGATGTCTTGGTTTGGTGGTTAGTGCAGTCTTAAAGTGTCAATGAAGCAGGCACCCATGTTGCCACTTCCTTTAACTACCTGAAGTTCACATTGCCAACTTAGGTCTAGATTCAATTCAAACGTAGATGATGCAGGATACGTAGTAGACTACTGAAGTGCAAGTTGATGTACTCTGTCATAACAGATTTGAATCGGTGTCCTACTAAGGTAGATTGGTTTTGAATTCTCAGAATGTTACGGTATAAATTACTAACAAAAACAAAGGTTTTAATGCCGCTGTTGGATGATTCAAGAATCTGACTGACTTTAGGTAGAAATTGCAAGTTATGTTTGGGAAGGTGAGTAAGGGCACAGATAAACGGGTAGACCGGTTTATCTTGTCTTATGTTTTATCTAAAACTACACAGAATTATGCGATTCTCACTTTTCTACCAGACTTCTTTTTTTTTTTTTTTTACTGCAAGTAACTAGATAAGGCTGCCAGTTCAAAACCAAGTTATCATATTACTACAAAAGCTTTCTGTTTTGAATTATGAATTAAAAAACTGTGAAATTGACACTGTAAAGACAAATAGGTTAAACCAGTAATCACCCAACAGTTGTGCAGTGTTCCTTAATGAAAACATATTCTATATATAACCTTTGGCAATGTACTACTCAACACGCAAACTACATAATATCCATAAGGGCTTGATTGATATAGCTTAGCTGCTTTAATGAAGAGCTGTGCATGCATGTGTCCAGTTGATCAGAAGCAGAGGAATATAGAGTAATTAACCAATTGTGATACTAATGGGTCAATTTTACACACTTACTTCTTGGAGTAAGTTCCCATTTCTAGGACACATAAGCATTTCAGACAATTTACTTGGAAAACTCTGTAACTTCTTGATTTAACTCACTCTCCTCTTCAAATTCCTCTTCTGCACAGTACAGCTATGTTTCTTTGTTGCTGAGTCTAATCGTAATTAACACAAGAATGTTTCACCAAGAACCAGATAATGAAATCATGGTGCAATTAAACCAAGTTTACATTTATAAATTGTGAGATGTGTGTACCTTGTTAAATATTCGTAACAGTGGGGAGCTAGCTGTCCCCTTTGTGAGCAGAGAAGCCAACAGGTTTAAGGCTGGCGTGAGTCTCTGCCCTGTGTTTATGAACAGTGAGGAGTTCAAATTGGGAGAGTTTTGCTGGGAGGACAGATGCAGCAGAAACCCAGGTTTTCTGTTTCCATCCCTTCCACTTAATTTATTGTGACATTTACACAGTCGGGAAAGTACAGTTGTTTATTTTTAATAACTGCATTTTAAATGTGGATTTTACAAGCAATGACGATGATGTGAGGTGATGTGTCATCGCTGAGTTCGATTTTTGTTTTAAAATTTCAATGGGTTTCAAGTGAGTGGGCTTTTAAAACGTAGCTATGGTTTTATTGACTGAAACGACTGAGAGCTGAAGTGTCCTGGTGGGATGGAGGAGGTTTGCAAAGCTTTGGCCTTACTGATATGTTTTTTTTTCTTTTGTATAAAAAAAACAACAACAAACGTCTCTGTAGGCTTTTCACTACCTCTCATGTTGGTTAATTTCTTTCACATCTAGTTGTCAATGTACAAGTTGTTTTTAGATCTACTTGAAGCCTAACACTGTAAACAAAAAATGTGCACAGAAAAATGACTATGTATATGACGGGAAGGGTTAAAGAGAGCTTGGCCTAGTCAACATAATTTTTTGTTTGTATGTTTGTTTGTTTTTAATTATGTTGAGCTGAACTAGATTTTGCATCTCTATAAAGAATTCAGGAATCCACTGTCTAAGGGCTAATCCCATTTTTGCCTATGCAAATCTGTTACTGTGGGTGAGTTGGGAAAGGGCGAGCTACCACACCTTTCACCTGTTTTAGATGGACCATGGTTTACATTTCCCTTTGCTGATATTCTTAGATCTTATTCAGCAAAAATGTATGCTTATTTTGGTTTCTATATAAATATTATATATATAAATATATATATATAATATATATACACACACATATAGTATATATAAACAGAGAAAATAGTATATGCCTTCGTGATGATAAAACAGAAACATTGCTGAAAACAAATAAATGTGTTGCCTGACATTATGTGGCTGTGTGCTGGAGTCTTAGTAAGATTAAAATCAATAGAGACAACTGGAATTCATCTGACAGTTAGGCCACTGACTAACTGTCAGGAAAAAAACAACAAATTTCTCAGGCTACAAAACTAGTAGCTGACCCTGTGCAGTATTTCCTAACTTGGGGGGGGGGGGGTTATTTATTCAAAAAACAACCAGATCATGACTTTATGTGACAAATATTGTTATCTAGCCTCAACCTGCGAGGTCCGGTCAATAAAGTATCCATGTCATTGTACACTTTAAGATTTTGGTCAGTTTTATTGGAAGACTATGTAACTTTTGCCAAATACTGTAAAGGCCATTGTTGCTGTAAAAGCAGAGATGAGTCAAGTCATGAAGTGAGTAAGGTTGCAATGCTAAAACCTTTCAGTGTATTGAACTGTGCTGAGGTGCACTTTAGTGCTCATAAACCTTTACCTGTTATTAACTCAATCAAAAGTTACATAGTCTTACTTTGAAGATCCAAAATGGAGAAAACCTAAAAAAAGAACTGAGAGATTAATGGTATCTGCCTTTGAGATGTACACTGTCCACGTACATAAGTCACATTTTACCACCAGTAATTCCTTAACGAAATACAAATTCCAGTTACTCCTGAAATAATACACTTTATTGTGATTATTGTTTTGTTGTTTGTCAGTGGACGCAGTGCAAAGCATTATGTCATCAGTAAACAACAGCAACCTATTTTTCTGTTGTTCAACTTCTTTTTGTAGCCACATCCGATCAGACTATCACTGTGTTAATACAGTAGCGTTTATGTGGAACATCAGCTGAACTGTTTTTTTACATATATATATATCACCAATGCAAGATGTAAGAGAAGTCTTTGAATTATAAAACCATCTGCTCAGCTCTTATGAGCCCCTTTTAGCTTCAAGATGATTTTTATTTTATTCTTCATCTGTGCAGAAAAGTTTGCACCTGAGCTAAAGTGAAAGTGAGAATAGAAGAGTTGATGTTGTGTATATTTTCCTCGCAGTGCATCATGGCTTAAGAAAGACAGATTTATCGACTGATGTTTTAAAACGCAACCTGTTTGTTCCCTTACTTAGATTTGGTGCCTCTCTATGCTTCACAACAGACCTCAAGATCGTTCTTTCTTTGTGTCTCTCCGGCTCTCACTTCCCCTCTTTGTAACATCGCACATACAACACCGTTAATAGCAGCTAGAGCCAAGATAGCCCTGTTTTAGAGCAAAAATCACACTGTTTGCTCCTCCTACATGAATACTGACACCCTCATGCATTTATCATCTCTTTCATACCTCTTTCGGAGGTGTTCGTGCTACTTTTGGAAAGAGGTTATGTTTGTGCAGATACTGGTTGGACGTTTTCAACAGTTTTAGGCAATCACTTTTCTCTTTATTGATTTAGATGCCTAAGTCTCTTGGTTTTTTGTCATGCCTTTGTAGATAGATCACAGTTGTCAAGAGATGACCTGCAGGTGAAAATAAAAAGAATTTTACTGTCACTTTAAGGAAGTTAAAAAGTGACATTTTTGTATTCAGCATGCTTTTTGCTAAATAAATGAAATAATTCAGTTATTTGCTATAAACGATACTGTATGAGTATGTACTCAAGTACTGCAGTATGCAGACAATTAAAAATATCAGAAACTCTTTTAAGAGGTTCATATTTTTCTTCTAGTGTGTCTCACTAATATTGACAGTTATGGGTACTTAATTATTTTTGTCAGTGTTTCATGAATTGCCAGAATGACTAAATGACCCTTTGTATTACCAAATATAGACTAAACTTGGTTATTTCCACATACATGACTTGCAGAGCAACTTTACCAGGACAGTGCTAGTGCAGCAAGCTTTTTAATGAAGAGTCAAGCTCAACTATTTGCTATTTTTCACTGGCTGCTTGAGAACTTTTGATGATGACTGAGATCCTGACTGGTTTAGGCAGGTGAAATGTTATGCTTGTGGTCACTAATGGTCAACATGGCAGTGTGAAGAGACCCATCTTGCAATGCAAAGCAGTTCTTCCAAATAGCAGCCAGACAGAGTGAACTCACGAGTTCAACAGGTCCAACTTCCTCAAACATCTCAGAACACATTTGGGGTCGTGCTGCCCGAGAACGTGATTGCTTTTTATCATGGTTTTGTCAATTCATGATCAGCATTGCTGTCTGAGACAAGAATCCCTTAACTGTAGCATTGAAAAGACTCTTGTGTCTTACTAGTCTGATGAAACACCATCATCTGTTGTATAATAGCACTGGGGGGGACTGGTCTTATCTAACCTCAACTTACAGAGACTGGTACTTGAACAACAACAGAGCTGCTACAACAATAGTAGCACTGAGCATTAGGGAGTGTGTACATTGTGAGAATTGTGTAATTAAGTTAACAGTTCTCTGCATGATGATAATACAATATAGTCGTGTGACAGCATTTTTCACCAGTGATAGTAGTATCAGGATTTAAAAAATATTAATAATAATTGATTATAATCCCCAAAAAAGAAATTCTTGTGGACAGACAGTTGGCGCCATGGTTTCGACGTTCATTGTCTTGCCCAGTGAAACTTTGACATGTAGTCAGATATGAGGGGGGAACAGGGGTCAAACCACCAACCATGGGGTTTTTAGACGACTGAACTACGGTCACCCCTATTTACATCACAATTTGGTCTAGAAAACATGGATTTTTGCTTAACAACTCAACTTGGTCAATACAGTGGGTGAGAAACTACAGTTATGGGTGTGGAAAAATAGTTTTGGGGAAATGCATGTGTTTATTTTTTGCAGAGAATTAGATTAATATGTATCTACGGCTAGCAGACAGTTAGCTTAGCTTAGCTAGGACTAGCTAGAAAGGACTAACAGCTGGTCTGTCACAGTACACCTCTAGAGTGCACCAATTTTATCAGTTTAATGTCAACTACTGGTTGTTCAATGACGGCAACTCAAGAGTTGAGTTTTGCTAAGCTAAGCTAACAAGCTGCTGGCTACAGCTTTATATTTATTATACGGTCAAGCAGTGGTATTGATCTTCTCTTGTAACGTTTTCCCAAATGTCTACTCCTTCTAAATAAAATAAAGAAAAACAATAACAAAAAAAAAATAGTTGAGCTACTCTATGTAAAATTTAGTTTCGGTTAAATTTGCCTGATATGCAGTGGTCGACTGTCTCAATGCTCATTTGGTGGATAGAGTGTGCCAAAATTATAATCTACCTTTTGTTTCAATTAAGAGGTCAAAGGAATTGTTGGAATGTATAATCACATATTCTGTTGGGCTCAACATGATCTTTATTAAACATATTTTGTTATTTGTCTTTTCGCATTGCTGTCTTGGGTTTGCCATCTCTGAATCATCCACATGTAATGTCTTACGTCGACAGAACATTTTGATGCATGATGTGGACCACGAGCAACCACATCAGATCCAACTGCAATTTTAACTGTATAACAAAAGAAAATGTTTGCTATTTTTACAGTTTTGTACTGTTTTAATTTATTTTATTAGGTTTATTGAAGTCATTATCTCAAAATACACAAAAATTGCTGTTGAACCTCTTGAGTTACCATCATGTTAACAGCGTGTTCAGTTGTGGTACATCTTTATCTACGGTTCAGTCTCTGTCCTTGTTTACACAATGACATCTTGCATTAAGAGAAAACTCCAGTCTATGGTAACTGCCCTTGAATATCTGTAATTTAAATAGTGCTGCTAGAGAAAGAAATCTAAATGTAACTACTTACAATAAATACTTAATAGATTTTTGCCGAATGTGACTGTGTCTTTCTTTGACTGGTAGGATGCATTTCCTGAATTTCTCTCTTTTTTCCACTTAATTTAAATAAAATGTTTTACACATTTCCTTAGACGTTTTATCAGCCAAATATACATTTTACACTACAAAATGCTAGTGATGTGGCTCAAGGCAATGTCAGTCTGTCACTCATTTAATCCACTACTTTTCATTTCAATAATAATTTCACAGAGACACACATTTCCAGTGCATGACGAGGTAGAAAGAGGCAGCATCATTTAAAACGGTCTTTAATTCATCATCTGTTTCCAAGATCATGTTTTCAGACTGGTTTACATTCAGATAACAAGGTGAGACCACATGCTGAGGACAGGAGAGGTGGCAAGTTCATGTGCATGGGTGCTCTCATACAATCCGCCGTATGTTTGTGTATAGTATGTGTAACTTTTCATACAGTCCCCTCTGTATACCAGCATGAGTTTGGATGGTTTCATATCGGCACGTCTCTCAGACAGTCTTTTGATCTGTTGATTCTGGAGCTGTCGAGGCAGATGCAGAGTCCTCCTGGGTCTTGTCTAATCCCTGGCTGCAGTCTCGATTGCTTAACTGTGTACCGTCTTTCACCGTGACAGCAGCATTGGAATGGGTGGCATCTACACTTTCGTAAGGCTCCGACGTCCACTTGAAAGAGAGGAAGAGGGCACATAAGAGCTAGATAAGAGCAGATAATCTGTGTTTATTGTTTGCATTTTTTTTCCATACAGAGAAAACTGTTGATCAATAATCACTCTCATTTTTTAGCTCATTCTTCCTGTTTTATTATAAATTTTATTCTTAAAATTTTCAGGCAAACCTATGAATGCGATATCTGATATTGAAAAGACTGAAACGTCTGAAGGCAGTGGCCGGTAGAGGCTGCAATACTTGCACCTCCAGAGGTTTTCCTGAAGAGTTAGACGCAGTAATGTTGCATGCAAGTTAGATGAGATGCACGATGCAACTTTCATGACTGTGTGCAAAATATGAAGATGTTTTGATTAACTTTGCATAAAGCAGGGGAAGTACTAGTCAAAAGGTAAAAAAAAAAAACGTCTACCACCACCTCTAAAGTTGCAAAGTTAACACATGGCTTGTTTATATAATCCCTAAAAACTGCACGCACTTGTGGTTTTTCAAAATCTTTGTGCCAGAATATTTCTTGGCATTAATGAAAGCATAGACAAAAACATGTTTCCCAGAATGAACCAGAACTGTTCCTTGAGTGGTTAAATAGATCACTGGTAATGAACCAAATTGTTGGTCAGGAGCTAGTTTTGATATTAGAGTGATGTTTGAAGAAAGGTCAGAGAATCGGCAAAATCAGTTATACGTGATAATGTCTCATTGGCTAAAGTAGCAGCTGTTAATCTTCAAACATTACAACATCGCTCTCATCACTTTATGTATGAGGAAGGCACAGCCTTCAGACAGCAGTGTAAAGAGTCAGTGACTCTGCATTTCTACTATTTGCTCCTTACCTGTGTGGCCCTGCTGCTGGACCTGTGCGAGGGTCCGATGGCAATGTTGACACTGGATGAGGACTGTGTATCGGTGGTGTTGCCCCCTTCGGCGGCAGACAACCCAGAAATGACCAGGCCGCTGGAGAAACTACGCTTCCCAAACAACAGGCTAAGAGTGGATGAAGACGAAGAAACCTGGGGAGAGGGGAGCAGATGAGTTTTAAATCATAATGCAAAAAAGATAATGCCACCTGAGATCTTTAACATTTTGTATGTGTGTGCATCCAATAAGTTCAGTACAACCACACTGAATAAATGATTAAAATATTTTCTTGAAGCTTAAGTTTTGTTTTGAGATCATCGTAATCTATGTCAACCATGTACGTGTGTTATCCCTCAGTGTGAAAAAGTTTAAAAACTCCCATCTCCTACCTGGCTGGATCGCTGCTGATGCTGTGCTGCCTGAAGCTGCGAGCTGACTCCACCTGCTCCTGAGAGACGAGGTACCTGAAGAGAGAGACAGATCCTCTTATTGCTTTTTTCTCTTAATTGAAGGAAAAAAATCAAGGTGCTGAACATTGTATGTGTGTAAACCTGTGAGAATATAGAGGCTATGGACGTGTTGAAGGACAGCTGACTGTTGGACAGACGCTGGACGAGCCCATGGTTGGAGCCTGAGTCTAGGATGGGCCCTGACTGGCTGCTGACGGGGGGACGTTGACTCTGAGGCTGCACCGACCGACTGCGATATTCTCTCCTGGCTGCAGAAAGACACAGACAAACACAAAAAATAGCCCAAGAATTCTTTAATTAGTTAGTCAGTCATCAGCTATTTTAATACTGAAGCTGAGTTGCTGTGTGTGTCTGACTATGTGTGTGTGTGTGTGATGTCCTGCATCCAAACCTACTGACACTGTGGGAACTAAAAGCTGTTTATTTTAGAAACCACACTTCATTTTAGAACTAAATTAGATTGCGGTTCAGGTTACAGTAAGGTACGCTGGAATCTGTAAAGGTTGGTGGAATCAGTGTAGATTTTCTACAGTGATAGTAACGCGTTTGTGTGTGTGTGTGTGTGTGTGTTGGTGTATACCTGTGTTGTGATGTCTGTGGCTATGTGTCGTCCTGGCCCTGTGCTGGTAGAGGCTCAGGCTGTTAGATGTGACGGAGGACGGGCGGTTGTGGCTCAGAGAGGATGAACCACCGGCACCACAGTCCACATCTTCCATGTTCACACCACTGTTACAGCTGGTCAGGTTGTCCTTACGCACCCTGCAGAACACACACAAAGACACACAAAAACACACACTGCTCTCATTTATTTATTTATGTCCACATTAGTGCAGGAGACACATACTGGCAAAGAGCCATAAAAAATTCATGAAAAAAGCCTGGACTATTCCAGCTGGTTAACCCCGCACATAAACACAGAGAGAAATGTTATGTAACTGCACTTGCATATGTGACACACGCTGAAGCAACCTTCCTGTTAAATTACTTAAATACGTTCTGGCTGATCAGGCACAGTCCGTCTCCTTGGCTCCTTGGCTACTTAGTGAAATTAAGACAACACCTTTAACTCAAGGCCGATGAAACTGGATTAACAATCTAATCTAATCTGAAATGAAAGCTCAGACCCTAAGAAGCTTAAGAGAGAGTCACACACACACACACACACACACCCCATTTGCTGACCTGCAGAGGTTAATGCAGACCCTATACTATTTGCTATGTTGGAGGTAATGTGTAAAACTGGCACTGAGAAACAAAAGAGAGAAAGATAAAGGGAGAGGAAAGGATGTAGAACAGAAGGAGGAGAACGAGTTTGCCGCAATAGCAGAAAGTCAAAGCGTCTGGCTGCCTTCCCATTCTGCAATAAAGCCCGCTCTTTCTCTCAAGTGTGCACTCCCACAGTCCCCGTACATGTACTTAAAACTACATTAAGTTGGCAGTAGACTCTCTCCCCTGCACTTCCATCAAATCAATATCTATAAATCCACAGAGATGCACTCACTCAGCAGGCAGTCAGAACATTACACTTGTTTGCAGTGATTTACACCAATATAAATTTAAGCACTATGATGTTGCCATCATCTCATATGTCATATTGACTCTTTCCCTCCTGCTCATCATTTTAACTCTAATGTTGTGTGTTTGTGCACTTGGAGATTTCAGGACTTCTTTTTTTTTTTTTTTTTTTACAAAAAACATATTTATTAGAGTTTTATCAGCTTGATATTTCATGACTGGTGTGGATGAAATGTTTTTTTCCAGAGAGCTTAACCCCTTCTTAATCACTGAATGTTGTCTGTAGATGACTTATTGGCAAACATAATAAATCTATATTTTCTAGTGTGAACACTGTTGATTTTAGAACACTTTTTTGAACACTTTTAGGAAGTTGAGGAGGCAAGGAAGATGTACTGACCGCAACCATTTAGAGCAGAGCCAGGAACGAATGGCATCCAGGCTTAGAGCCCCTCCTCCAATGCTGCGGAGCGTTCGGTGTGTTCCTGCATATGATGTTGTCAGTGGTGACACATACCTAAAAAAAAAAAGGAGAATAAATACTATACTGTCAGACATGAAAAACATGCATGCTGCAAAGGTGAAGGAAGCAAACATACTGCAGTATTTCTATAAACGCAAACTTTCATTTCTGGAACCTGTGAAACCTGTGATACTTTCACTATGCTCTGCCCATCTGGCAGCAAAAATGTGGCAGCATAGCTGTGAATGACACATACATGGGGTATCCCAGCGGCTGGTCGCAGGACGAGTTGACCATGTTCCTCAGGGCTTGCTTTGAATTCTGGATGCTGCCACGTTCCGGGTTTCTGTTTCGTAAAAACACCAGTTCTTGCTGCTGACCTGACCACAGACCTCGCACACACTCCTTATTGATCTGCAGGGATAGATGAGAGAAGAGATTAGGAGGTCGCAGTTAAACAAGAGGGAAGAGGAAATAGGAGATGATTGTAAAATTATTAATTTATGTTGTATCGTCTTAGACTAGTAAGAAGAAAAAAACCCTGAGTCTCCTGGGGTGACCCTCATGACTGTTGCAGGATGTTCACATGGTACAACAATCCACATGAGAACTCAACCACCATCAAGGTGTTAATGACACCATATAGGTTAAGTACCTGGGACTCTCAACCAGTCAGTTAGAACTGCAGAAACATTTTGAACAAGAGGCAAAACACCTTCAACAACCTTAGTCCAGCTCCACTGAATGTCAACTTTAGGAACTCTCACACATGCGGCCACATTATTTCCACTCATTCCCTCAGCCCTTTCACCTTGATGACCTTGAAGCTGAGGTGGCGTTTGTATAGCATGATGATCTTATACTCGTCCGTCCCGTCGTCCACCATGTGTCTCAGTGTGAGCAGCGTGTCGCAGCTGGAGAGCACTGCCTTACGCCAAGCAGGGTCACTCTCGTGGCAGATGACCAGGCTGCTGCGGTAGTTTGTGATGGCTTCGTACAAGATGGATGCCTCTTCTGTCTCCTCCAGACATGTGAAGTGATCCTGAAAAGGCAGCAAAGGCACGATGGATTTAAAAAAGGATGCACAACTTTCTACATATTCATATTTATAGTTGAACGATGGTTTACTGAGACCCAATAGATGTCTCAAGGTCTCAAGGAAGACACAGACAGGTGGCAGGTTTACACAGCAGAAAGACACAGCCTATAAAAAGCACATTTACCTGATGCAGTTTGAGGCTCATTCTGACTGCAGGAGCCACCACCTTCTGCAGGAGGTCCAGGTCAGCGAAAACCCACTCATCTTTAGTGGCAATGCGGAAGTCGCCTTTAAATAGGGTGTTAAAGCCGTACAGAAAGGATTCAAGACTTTGTGGTGAAAGGATGAGTTTGTGAGGGATAAAAAGAGAGAGAGAGGGAAAGACTTTCAGTGACAGTACTGTTTGCTAAAATATTTAGCTGCTGCTGCCCCCACCTGGTGTATCTGTCTCACTGCATATGTGCATTTTTACTTGTATTTCTTTCCAGTAAAATTGGGTTTTGAGTTTTACATTTATATAAATAACATGAAACAGACACCTAGAAAAACTCACTCCATGTTGGATGAATTCTAGCTGCTTTAAAATGTATTTGGTGGTTTGTCTCCAAAACCACATTTTTTATTAATAAATGTGTCTAGTGTGTGACTCATGCTAAAAGTGCAGTGTAGACACAGAGAGATTCAGAGAAAGACAACAAATACTCAACAAAACAGTATATCAGGGCAACAAGCAGAGGGCCTCCTACAGAGTTTCCAAATAAACATTATCATTTCAAACACTGACCTCTCTGTCATGCAAAGTTAGCAGGGCCCCTATGTGGAGCCAATATAGTCACATGTGTGGGAAATACTGGTTGAAGTGATTACAGGTAATTCATTAAGCTATTTGTGTCGGTGTTGTGTCGCTAAAGGTCTTTTACCTGTTGGACATGTTGTGCGATGCCGTCCCAAGAGATCTCCTCCCCAGGACAGATAGAGCGTAAGACAGTGTCACCAAAGGCGAGTCTTCATCACTGTCCACAGGCTGGACACACACAAAGACAAAAAGGAGACAAGCTTGATGATGTGAAAGATGTACAAACATTTAATTACTTAAAGCTCTGGGACACTTTCATTGATATTTTCCCCTATTTTGACATTTTACAATCTTACAGACAAACCAATTAAGTAAGAAATACGATTAATCATTAATGAAAATAATTATTTGTTTCAGCCATGATAATTAGCAGTAAAAGACCACTCAGCTAATCTAACCCATAATAGGTTTGATAAAATATACCGTCTCCATCTTCCCAGCACAGTACTGGATCCACTCCAGGTAGACATTACAGAAGCTGGCACGCGTCACCCCCTGCAGGCAGTGTACGTAGTCTTCATCGATCTTCACACTAAAGACCTGAGGGTCACGCTCTATGTGGTGCCACTTGGTATAGGACTGCAGCGCATTCTGGATGGTTGAATCCTTGAGCCAGGTGGATAGTTTGGGAGAGTGGACCACGTAGTAGATAATGCTCTGAGAGCAGAGGGGGTGGAAGGGAGGAGACAGGTGTTAAAACACAAAAGCATAATTCTAAACACAAGAAAAGCAAAAAAGAAAAAGAAATGTGCAGTTGTGTATGGTTTAGTTTTAAGGCTGTCATTCACATCTAGACTCTCTAGTGGCTAACTGCCATTTCTGAGTATAATTAATGTTTAAGATATTGGTTTATTTAAAATGACTTTCAGTGTTTGACCTTTGGGCAGGCGGGTAAGTGGAATATTCGATTAATAGTCTCCTCTTGAAGAGAGGTTAATTAAAAATGTCAAATGTTGATACGTTATTAAAGTTGTAGGCTTTTTTTTTTTTAATACCAGTGACTCTTTACATCAAAATAACAAAATCTTAGTTAAAATACACAGCATATCAAATAAAGTACACTTGGCTGTTCTCAGAAGATCCAACCGTATATGCAGTTCGTTAAGTTCAGGTTGTATTGGTATGTAGAGCATACAAAATCCAGACTATGTTTGGTTAAACAAGACAGTCTATAGTAGCATAATTACGACATTTCACAAAAAAAACAAAAAAACAATGTCAACCTGATGGTCACACTGCATAATAAAAGTCACCTGGGTCATAAAGACCATCTTACTGAGTAGATGTAAATCTTTCACTGTATTTTTGTTGCCATTGTAGCTTTATTTCATATTGAAGAGGCACACAGAAAATGTGTACACATACGTAGGGGGGTATGACACGCATCAAACCTGCTGTACTCAAACATGTTGTATGGGTGGTTGACGTTAGCGTTGACGTTACAGTGAAAATGCACCTTCAGGTAGTAGGTGATGAGCAGCTTTCGCAGGTCATACACTTGCAGCATGGTTGCAGCATTGTTCTCACTGATGCTGTAGCCCTCCAGCAGGTACTTGGTGGCCATCACCTCCCAGGCCAGCCAGCGCAAGTTGAAAGCCGCATTGCATGACAGCATGTGAGGCAAGTGACCCGGCTCGCAGCAGCAGCACGCATCGTCTTCCTCCACACCCTCTGTGATGGCTTCCACCTCTCGCTGCTGGCAGTATGTACCTATGATGGATAGGCAGCTAGTTATCACATCATTCAATCAGGAAAGAATAGAAGGAAAGATAGAGCGTTAAACTGTACCTCTGAACTCCAGTCCCCTCAACTGGAAAGTCACCAACCCGTTGCCAATTTCAATGAGGTGGACCAGGGCATTGAGGTAGTCAGAAGCCAGAATGAAACAGTCTCCGGCACTGTAGTTGCCCCATCGGCCCAACATAAGGTCGCCACAAAGTGAATGCTGCAGGGACCGAGTCAGGTATTCATAAAAGATTGAGTTTAGGTTGTTATCATCACACCCTGCAAGAGAAGGACAGTGGGAAAGCAAAACAATCAGGTGGACTGATACAATAATATAGACAAAGTCTAGAGGCTGTAACTGATCAACTGACAGTTGACTGACTCTCAACTCACCCGTCTCTTTATCCACTTGAGACACCAGTCTGCTGTTGGAGTTGTCAATACGCTTTGTGCTGCAACGCACAGTAGACAAAAAATAATAAATAAACACACAGACCTTTGATGGCCAAATTAGGTCAAAAGGTGCCTTTTATGCTACAGAGAGAAAGTGTTTCCCAGTATGTAACATACAATTCAGCTGATGGGGCAACGACTTACACATAAACTTTGAGTCAAATACGAACTTACTTTAAGAGGGAAACTCACAAAACAGGCTGAAAACAGCTGCTAAAGTAATATTGTAATGTTGTATGGACATCTAGTACCTCAAGCTCCAACATCTGACTCCAGACATGATGCTGTCAGGGCTGACTATAATATCAGTTTTAGTTCACTTACAACAGAATATAAAAACAGGATAGTTTGTATCAAGTCTCTGCACAACAAAGCTGGGAAACTACTTTTGGACTGCTACTGAAGCGTTCATGTTCATGGTACTGAAGGAACATGTCAGCTGGTGCAACAGTGTGACTCGCAGAAGAGGTTTTAATAGTTTTTGACACTTTTTTAACACAGAGAGTTAACAGAGTCTTCATAGTATTTGTTCACAATATAAAAAAGGGTATAGAATATAACCACACCTTGGGGCTGCTTGAGAAATTCAGCCCACACTCACTCTATCAGGACCTTACTTGTAGTTTCTCTCCCAGAACTTGATGGGCCGTGGATAGGAGGAAATAAAGATGGCACTGCCCAGGAAGGGAGCCAGCGGGGTGTAGAAGACGGTGGTGAGCAGCGTCTGGAGCAGCAGCATGGCTGAGTCTGGACACACACACAGCAGTCAAGGAAAGACTGATGCTCACTCTTCACACACACACACAGACGCACACTCGGGTGTCAAGAGAAAGGATACGAGGCACAGCGAATGGCTGAGCAAAGGCATGGAAAGCGCTGCCCCAGGCGATCTGCCAGGGAGCAATGTAAACCAGGATGAAATTGAGCTTCAACAACAGCTCACGCATCTGGACAGAAACAAAAACACACTGTTAGTCCCATGTGAACAGAGCTGGTAAACACTGGCTGTATTAAAGATATGTGGAAAGACTCTTAGTTATTGAACTCGCACAACTTTTGCCACAGAGCAAAATAAAGTGCAGTCATCTAATGCATTTCAAATTAATCTATTCCACTATGACTACTGTATGTACTCTACCACATAAATGACTGTAAACCATTCAAAGTAAATAGAAAATACGTTCCAGCTTACAGAGGCACACAGTTTTCATTACTGATCCTTGTTTAAAGATGCCCTCACGCTCAGGGATTTTGTATTAAAGATAATAATCAAAACATGACTCATCATGACATTTGTCTGCTGTTTTCTGGATAACGTGTATCTGAGTGTTGAGTTTGAGTATCTCCTGCGTGTGTGAAAACTACACATCTTTGAGACCTTATGGAAGATAATGGACATGATGAAGAAGTCCAGTAGGAAGCTCTCTGAGGCGTGTGGACAGTCAAAGTGGAAAAAGACCAGCGTGAAGAGCAGAGTGAGGAACTGGAAGCTCGGGTCACAGAAGGATGTACGCAGGAGTTTCAGTCCGGCGACTGTCGTCAAGAGAACGTCACAGCTGGAGGCCAGCACAAACAAGAGTTTAGACGACAGATTCAACGGGCGCTTCACCAGTCAGACTGTGTGCTGTGCTGTGTGTTTGTGGCTGTAGGTGTCCACTCACTGAATTCCCAGCTTTTTGCGGTGACTAAGGGCAAAGCCATCGTTAGTGAGTGCACTCAGCACGATGGCAGGGTACACCAAGTACTTCTCAAAGCACAGGAGCCCCACGTAGAGTCGCTCAAACCACATCAGCACAGCGTCCTCTGGAACACGTCAGAAAAAATAAATGATGAAGCCAGTTCATGTGACTTAAGTACATAATACAGTACAAGTCATCAAAAAACAAAACCTCATATTATTTTCACCCAGTCGTAGCTCACGATGAGAATGCTAACAGGATGTTTAGCTCAGTGTAGCATGACAGCATGCAACATTTTACTGGTATTTGGTGAATCAAAGAAAACATTTTGATGTGATGTTACCACTGAAGACAGGATAAGAAAGTTTTGGGTTTTTTTGCAAATCATCAATCAGGAGGATGTGTTTGTCCTAAACATCAGATTGTATAAAGTAGGTATGTCGACCTCTCGGTTCAAACTGGTGGTACTCCTTGGTCTTGAGGACTGGGTGGGAGATCCACAACCAAGGGTGATGCTTCCTCAGCTGCGGGATCAGATAGTGGGTGACAAACCCCACCGTCCCCGCCAAAGCGTACAGCACAATGGTCACAAAAGGCTGGAAACACAATGAAGATCAATAATTTGACAAATCAGATATTAAAAATGCACCATTGAGTTAGTGTCCCAGCAAAATCCAGTGTATAACAAAAGAAAACTATAATTTTACCTTAAGCGACAGGAACACAGTACTCGCAGTAATGGCGAAGGTTAGGATGTAGGCAACAGAGCACACGACTACATCCGACAGCAGAATCTCTTTCTGCAAAGCACGAGAAGGAGGTAGAGCTGCAGTCGACAATAATCCACACTGAATGAAAATACATTCACTTGTAAGACTCATTTAGGTGTGTGATTACTTCCGTCTAATCGCTGTGAGCTTTCAGTTTTCGGAGATCAAAGACACAGCAGCTTGAGAGGAGTTAACATTAATACTGTAAAAGGCAGCGTGGAAGCTCATTTTATCTGATGCATAATTCCCCGTAATCACACACAGTGATCGACAGCAAACACTGTTTCATTATCTCACTTTGCAAAACTGAGTTTAAGACGGTCGGCCTTCGCACATACAGTACGGATAAATTTCACAACTGGATGCACAAAGTAATGAGTTGCTGATGATAATTAGTGTAAGCTGGTGTGAGCTAATATGGCTCCGGGCTGCTGCAATTCAAAACAATAAAAACTGTTAATGATCAGCAGAATAAAAGTCACACTGGACAGAGCTAAATTATTCAAATGAATGATAATAACTATGTCTACTGATTTATAGTACGGTTACCACAGAGTTCTGCAGTTTCTCAGGGAGTGGGTCTTTAATGTCTGTATCTTCTTCCTCTTCTTCTTCTTCACCCTCCACCAAAGCAGGCACTACCTTTGACTTGACTAGAGATCTGTTATTGAGAGTTTACATGTGAGGGACAGGGCATTAGAAATGAGAGGATCTAGTTTGTAGAATTACATTAACATGCAGAAACTAATTTCTTCCTTACAACAAAAATCTTTGTTCAGATTTTAGGATGTTTTAGTAAAACTACAGTAGAATAACTGTCAACTTGAGTGAAATGCCTTTAACAAACATCTGTCAACACATTACTGTAAGAATCTGCCTTTATTTTGATTTGTAAATTAATCTCTCTCTCTTTTTCCTATGCACTAGGAACAACGTGTGCATACAGACATTACTCACATACATACACACACTGATACTTACAGCAGTGTAGAAGGATCACTGCTCTGTCGGCTGAGGTGGTAAGAAAAGACCACTAAAAGGCCACAGAAACCAGAGAACAGGGCTGGAGTGTGCTGCTCATCCCACGGCTCCTGTAACCACAAACATATACAGTAAATTGTGATTCATACCTTCATTTACCTTTAAACTGCTGGTTTTAAATCGTCATAGTGGAAAAGATGTGTTTCCCCTGCTGCACCCTGTTACTGTAACTAGAAACACTGTATTTCACTCCATCAGTAGAATTCCCTGCCTCCACAGTTTATACTAACATCCCTGTCTTCTTCTGTTTCTACAAGCAAGAGGAGAGGAGAGGAGAGGAGAGGAGAGGAGAGGAGAGGAGAGGAGAGGAGAGGAGAGGAGAGGAGAGGAGAGGAGTTGTGTTTTGTAAATTTTTACCTTGAGAGCTCCAAAGCAGAAACCGTAAAGCACAGACAAAGCAATCAGACTGCGGAGGATGCTGTAGACTGCAGAGATGAGACTTGTAGCAGCTGAGACACATAAACAATAAGAAAAAAATTTAAGTACTGGATGTAATGTAGAAGTGGTAGTTTTAGGGTTTTAAATTACTAAAATCATTTGCTTTTAACCCTAAGGAGGGTTTTTCCTATGAGTAATGATTTCACACATAACAAGCAGCTTCAGATATTTCACACAAGAGATTTCAATATTTCTGTTGTTCTGCTCTTCTCAGTGATTTTGAAAGGAGCAGGACTCAACGAAAGCATGCGTTAGTCATAACCCGAGTAACTGTCAGTCAAACTACACACACACACTCTTGTATTTTGAGTGTTAAGGGTTTTCTTAAAGCTATACAGAAAATATACCAAAATAACTAATTAACCCTCAGGCATCACTAGGGACATTTTTGTCCCTAATGATAGAAGAGGGTAGTAAATTAAACTGATGCCTGAGGGTTAAAGCCAAGTCTTTGGAGCCTTTAAACACTGAGTACACGTGACATGATTAAACACAAAAGCATTAAACCAAAGCCACAACTCCATCCAGAAATTACAGAAAATTCTAATTCACATCCATCTAGGATCTGGATTCACAAACTAAACCATTACTGAAATCAGAAGATTAGAAACTTTTACCAACCAGTTCCTCCAAAAAAGTGCATGTCAATCTGCTCCAGCAGGTAGATGGTGAAGGTGTTGATCTGAGGGAAAAGACCCACCAGGAAGGTGATTGGGAAGCAGTAGGTAAAACCTGTTTAATGCACGAAATAAAAAATACAGAAGCTGTGTAATATCAGCTGCAGTTCTGAAACGAATCTTGCGTTGAATGTTCTATATATGTGAGCTGTGCATCTCTTCTGGTCTCCCTACCCACTAGTAGGTCTCGTAAGAAGCGCAGCACATCGTGGCAGATGATGGTGACACCATAGAGGGTTGAAACAGGCAGGTCATTACGCCTCAGCAGCTGCTCCAGCAGCCAGATCAGAGTGCAGAAAATACAGAAGTAGGCCGCTCGGCTGTAGGCCACCAGCTGGTTGTGACCCTGGGGACATACATGCGTTAGAATGGTAGCCAGTAAGATAATAAAGTTGGCCTATATTAACTTCAGGCTCAATGCTCATATATCAACCACTGTCATGTGTTTTCACAGTAACATAACAGAATTAAAGAGGTGAAAGCGGTCACATCCCGATCATCTGTCACTGTGCATCAGTCAAAACACAACAAACTTATTAATTCAGAAAAAGGTAGTGACATCATATAACAAAGTGACAACATGCATCACTAAAGAGGAACAGCAGTCACGAGCTGAAACAAACTAAATCCTGGATGTAGGGAAATATTGTTACTATTATTCTTGAATACTGTATATTTCCCAAGTACTGCTAACTAATAAGCAGGCTAATACTTTTTGTTTTTTCAGTAAGAAAATGACGTTAAACTCACATGCGTTGGCGAAGCTGCATCTGGTTGAACACTCTGGAAAGTAAAACAACAGAAGGAAATATTGAATCAGCATTTGTAAATTAGCATGAAAACAATTTAAAACAGCAGTTGTGCTACCCAGGCCAACATAGAGGAAGTGAGTGGGAGCAAACAGGAACTGAAAAGTCTGAGATCAGTTTTTACTGTCTATCTGCATTATGTCACCACTGCACACATCATGAGCTTAGACATGATTCATTCCTCAACGCAAGTTGGTTTTAACATCCAAGAATATTGAAAGAGCTGTTTTTTAGGCCTTTCCTCACACTTTGGAGCAAATGCTTAACAGGAAATGTTCAAGTGAACTGTTCAAAACCATGGTTAGATGTCATGGACAGGAGCCGGACACAAGTAAACATCAGATACATCAGATTTTATACCTTCAGTAAAGAATACTGGCAGCTGGCGATGACCAGGCAGAACTGGAAGACCCAGAAGTCTTTAAAGCAGCCGTGGTTTAGAAGCACAAAACCCAGGAAAGAAACCAGGAAGGCCATGAAGACTGCAATTAGATTCTCTAGAACATCCTGGTTTCTATTCACAAACAGAGGCAAACACAAGTTACAGAACTGTGTGACGTAGGCACATAAGCCCCGTCATGATGGGCATCATTCTTGCACAAAACCGACCACTTGTTGTTGTATTTAAAAGGGACAGACAGACTACCACCTGTCAAACTGTGGCAGTAGAAAGAGTTTTCAGACGTAAAGCGTTTTGTTACCTGTCCAAAAGGGCAAGTAGGTTGAGCCGGTCATACAAAATGTTGATCTGCTTCCCGGGAAACAGTTTGAGATTGTAATAAATCTTCCTCGACGGTTTCTCCTGAGTGGAAGTCTCTGACGACTCATCCAATGAGTCCTCTTCCTAAACACAAACGGTTTATACCTACATGAACTCAGCTCAACGACAGGGTCAGATGTTTTATATATGTACACAATTTCAAATGTATATTAAATCAAAACACAGTTAGGATGTTATGGGTAGAAAAGAACAAATGCTTTTTGTGAGATTCAGTAGAGAGTCTGTGTGGTTACGGATATCAGTGGCAATAACAAAAAAACTTAGTTAATCATGGATGCTGTTGGTAGGCAGGGCCAAAGTAAGAAGTGAAAGCAGATGGATACCTGGAAGATCTCAGGATGTGTTCTTCGTGGCCGAAGCCTGTGTGCAGGGATGATGCGCCGCTGGAAAGGACAGTCGCTGTGACCACCCACCATGCCATCCTGACACTCCGAGTTGGAAGAAGTTGACAGTAGGTCACTAAAGACACACATGAAGGTTAACAGGTTAATGTGTGGAATAAAGTGGATTAATTAAAGTGAGATTAGATTAAAGGAATAACACAAAGAAACTGGGAAAACTGTGGAAGATAACAACCAGGTAGAAGAACCTTAAAAAGGGACAATGGCTTGATGGAGGTAAAGAAAGAGAAGATAAAGCAGGGGAGGAAAGGAGAGTAAAATAAAGTACCACATGTTGCCTGTGATAAGCTCTGCTCCTAGTGGCAGGTTGAGAGCTCTCTCTGCATACAGCTTACGAGGCCTGTCTCCTGGTGAAACAAACAAATACAGAAAACTTATCAGATATTTTCTATTCAGATAAGTCATGAGATTTGTTTAGTATTACAGACGGACGTATGACTGTACAGCTCAACATGTTGAAGTCCTTCCAAAAACTGTTATTTAATCTCTCGTGCTTTTGACCTGTTTTCGTACCAGCAGCTGGTAGTGCCTATCACACATGCTGGATATCTGTGCAATAGATCAAAGTATTATCAGGTCATCCAGGCACACTGACAGAGAGTATTAGTAGGACATCATTGTTGTTTCTGGCTACATGTGACTCATTCCAATTTCTCCCTGGTCCCTACAGCATTTCCAGGAACTGTATTCAAATATATACCCAAATATTTTGAACAGTTTTGATTTGGTCACCGCTTACTGTGTACAGTATGGAAGGTGTAGGCCTCTTCTTTGTTAGTAGCCTCTGGTCTGCAGATGACCTGTAGCATTGAGCTCTCTGACTGAGACGTTTGTGAGGGAAGGGAATCGTAGTCTGGATCCTTCTCTCTGTCTGTCTGTGGACTGGAAACGGAAAGCACAATCAACTGGAAATCTTGGATGCTAGAACCTTAAATCTAAATATGTACATCATAACTGTGTATGAGTGCGTTCCGCTATTTGCATATTTTAAGAAAAAAAAAATTGTACAAGCATATATACCTGTCAGGAGAGACAATTGGGATGTGTGTGGGTGGTACAGTCTGTAGTGTGTCAGTAAGCAGGCTGGTGGGTGGTTTGGGCCTCTCTGGCTTGTTGTCTATCTTGGATTCTGTTATTGTTTCTTCTGGTCTGGAAGTCACACTCAGATTCTCTGAAAACAGATCAAATGTAAATGTTTTGGGTAACAGAAACAGAATCATTTATAACATGTTTATTGATTTTTAAAAAATGAGTGGAGAGATATTTCTTTGATACCTTTAAAATGTTTCCCTTTTCATGACAAACACCAAACGTCAGACAACGCTGGTCAACATTTAATGGACTTTTATTTGTCAGGTAACCTGAAACATGTTGCTAACATATTCACTATAAAAGGCTAAAACCACAATAAGAATCTGAAGTCAGTGTATAAATACAGCTACTGTGTCCGTGCAACATCAGCAAAAATAAGAACGTAATTGCAGCTTGCATGTTTCCATTTGCACATGTTTAAAAATGTGCAGAACCACTAACCTTTTTAAAGTCAACCCACACAGGCAGTTTCAGTTCTGTACAGATTTAGCTTCATTGACAGCTCCTACACTCTTCAGTAAGTTTTCTTGCACCTGTTAACCTCCACTGACCTTTAGTGCACTGACTAACATTAGGCAGATTTATTGATAACACGTTTGTGCCTGTGAGAGATCTTCAAAACATTTATTTAAATGAGACAAAGGTAAATGAACAAATCCTGCTGCTGAGATTCACCTTCCTCAGCTTCCACTTCCTGTTTGTGTCCTGACCCCTCCTCTTGCTGTGTACTGGTCCCTCCCCCTCTGATACTGAGAGACCCCAACAAGGAAACAAACTCCAAGAAGTTGGATTCGTTGGGAATCTGGCCCTCCTTGGCTTCCAGATCTGACTTGGAAGTAGTCATGGTGGTCTGAAAGAGAGACAAATGTTTGTATATTGACTGATGAAGATAACTACAGTAAATACAAAGAAATAGAAACAGAACTAAGCTGCCAACATACTGTGTTATGTGAGCGATCTGAAAGTAGTACAGCATCTTTCCCACTGTCCATACTCAGACCACGGATGTGAGTCCTTCCCCCAGGCCCGTAGCGGCCCAAAGCAGGCGGGATACGCAGGAAACCTTGAGAATCCACATTAGGATCCAGAGGATCTGTGTCATCGGGGTGGGAGTGGACATCAATACCTGATGAGCTGTTATCATTTGTCAGCTGTGGGCTTAATGTGCTGTCATTAGTCATCTGCAGACCGAAGTGTTCCTGTTCTGGATCTGGACACTCCAACGTGGTGGACTCAGAGCTGGTTGTTTCTCTGCACAGGTGAAACTCTTCACTTTGACTTGTAGTCAGTTGCTGTCTCGGGGTGGGGTCGTCTTCTGAGCCAGCTGCTTCTTCTCCCTCTTCCGCCTCCTGCTTCTCCTCCTCAGGGGAATCAAAGGTGATGACGGGGATCTTGATGTGACACTCTCCTGCATCCTTCTGAGCCTTGCAGGACACACATAAAGATGTTACGCAAACTCTGTCCTTAAAAGTAGCAACACCTTCAGACATAAACCTGTGCATTATTCATACCATTCATCATAGAGAGACAATCGTCTGATTGAATAATGACACTATTGTCTGATTGAATAATGGATTTCCACACGCAAGTGGAGACAGACTTACAGGCTGCTATACGAAGAAGTCTGGATCCCAATCTAATAATTATTACCACAGGTTAGGGTGAGTATACATAAAGTATTAGCCTGCTTAATAGTGAGCAATAAGTATAATTTTGCAGTAAATTACTATGTGGACTGCAACTTGAGCTCTAGCTTTTGGCCTATACTTGTTTAGATTTTGATAATTAGCTAGGCTACTTCAAATGTCTGTAGCTGTTAATAGTTTGTTTTTGCTTGTACCTTTACATGTACTGATAAATGCACAGAACAAGTCAAATTCATTAAATCAGATCTCATTTGACTGTAAGCTCCCAAATTATGGGAAACTGTAGATATATTATTAGATCTCCATGATCTTCCACTGGATCAGTGGAAGACTGAGTTTTGTGGAAATGTGTAAAAAGAATATGCACAAAACATTTACAATATTTCCATTTGAAGGAGATATTGGAGCCACAGAAACTGTGGTCAGACTTCAGTGATGAAGTCTTGGCTGATACAGAACATACTGTCATTAACAAGATGGGCTTAAACTATGGGTAAATAGATGGTATAATTTTAAGGTCAAAAAATCCCTCTTACCTGTGCATTCTCCAGAAGGCTCTGCTTGACGCTCTCCTCCAGCCGAGCAGCAGTCTGAGGGTCGCAGCTCATAGTGATGATGATCTTGACTGTGTCGCTGTTGTCCAGGTGAGTTGACACAGGCCCCGGGCCAGAGTTGTCTACCAGAACCACTTCAATCTCATCGGAACAGTATGTCTCCTCCACTGTCTCAGCCTGAGAGACAACACAAGAGATCTTTTGTGAGCAGGAGTGGTCAGTCACATGTATTCAAATCAAAATAGTTTCTATTCACGCAGCTGGTAAGGTAAGGCCTACCTGTGCAGTAGGTTCTGGCATGTCGATGAAATCATCCTGGGGAGAATCCAGTGGATTAATGGTGGCATCTGAGGGTTCATTTTGAACCTCGCTCTCCTCTTCACTCTCATCTTCACTTCCTTTGGAAGGAGGCAAACCTTCATCAGCAGGTTCCATGTCTGCAGTCTCTTTCTCCACAACATCTTTCTCCTCTATTCTGTGCTGCTCTGAATCTTTCTCTGCTATTCTTTCCTCTCTGTCAGTTCCTGGCAATGAGCTCTCTAAGTCAATCCCTTCTTTTACGGATCCAGATTCAATTATTTCTGCACCCGTGTTCCCTGCTCCACTAGCAGATACAGGATGCGTATCTTCTTTTTCAGTGCAGGATGGGGGTCTCTGCTGGGCCTGCAGCAGGGGGGCAGCCTGGTTGGGACTGGGACTAGAGAGGTCATCTGGAGAAGGCTCTGGGCTTGGTTGCAAGCCTCCCTCCACAGATCTCGGCTCTGCAGCACTCTCACACTGTCCTGAAATGAAATTCAAATTGCAGATTTAAAATGTAATGATAATAAAACTGCTAGAAAAATTCTTGCCATGGTAATACTTCAATCTCTTATTTTGCTGTAGTGACAACACACACAATTTTGTTAACAGCAGTGATAGTGCAAGTGACAGATAAATATCTTTCTACTTCAATAAAACAAATGGAGACAAACTAATCTTACTGTTTTAACCAATATCAACATTTTAATACAATTGTACAATCATCTAATGCAATGCACCACAGTGATTGCATCTCTTTTTTGATCAGCTGACTCTGCTCTGACTAATCACTATTGCTTTAGGTCATAAATTTACTGGAAGCAGTCAGTTGGTGTTGTTCGCTGGCTGCAAGTATGTATGAGCAAATCGACAACAATGATGTGTTTTTGCAGAAAAGGAAGCTGACAATCTATATCCAGCGTATTAAGGAAGAGGAACAGAGTTAGATGCCTTTGTGGACTCATTCTGACCATGTACACAGAACATCTGTTCCCCCAAATTGTATACAACTGCTACAATAACTTGAGATTTATTGATAATGGCCTAAGCTTAAATATTTGTTTGGCCTGCAGTGTGCTGTCTTTCTTCATCCTGTCTTCATCCTGTAAGCGCATACACACTCATATTGTCGTTGTCATTATTAGAATTACATAGAATTACTATGAAGTCACCTTTCTAGAAACAGACAAAAATCACGTACCATTCATTTGTCAGGCAGATTGAAATATTTCTGCAGGTTACGATGGCAAGAAAAGGTTTGAAATGACAGCCATTACTGGATTTCTACACTGACATAAAAAAAAAAACCACGTTCCTCTTTCACCTGTAACAACTGAATCAGCGGATAAACCATCTAAAACTTCAAATATATGCCTTTTACAACTATCCTTTTGCTACTCAATCAGTGTTAAATGTGATGAAGTGTTTGCAACTAAGAGCTTTTTCCAAAAATGTAAGTATGGATAATTCTAAACTGATCATACCCACAACTGATCACATAGTCATATTTAAGATTTGGGAATTAAGGCATTAACTGCCTAAAGTATGGCTATTGATTTGATATAACTTTAGTTAGAGTGTATTAGTATTAGTGTATAAGCCAACTCTATTATTGATATCATATTCATACTCATCAAGCATAATTGAGCCTTGTGCACGGTATTCAAGCATTTGAGTCTGTTAAGTCTCTCCTCTCAATATACAGATTTTACTTTTAGCAGTCACCCATCTGTATCTTACTCAAACTTTAAATATCAGCTTTACCTTCCAAAGTCTTCACCTCATCTGACTTTGCACAGTCCTGCACGGAAGAGAATTCAGAGACACGTGATTAAAATTACAGCATATTGTAAATCAACACACTGTTTTCAATTGGCATACATTCATACTGACAGATGTCCATCTCTTAACTGTTACTCACCACTCCAATCAGTCCTGGGTCTGTTTCAGTCTGTTTCACTGTCACCTGGATCACAGGACTGGGACGCTTCCGAGCCAACATTGTCATGGCAACACTGTCAGGGGCCGTGCTGCTCTTCCTATTGGATGAAGACAAGAGATAAAGAGAAATTAAATGATGAAGAGAAAGAGACAGAGAGATGGGCAGCAGCAGCAGCAGCAGCGAGTCCAGACATCAATATGTCAGTTTTAGATTAAATCACTTAATTTTCATTCTTACTCTAATGTGTAGAGCTGAGTCTCCACAACCACTTCAAAGATTCTAAACACATGAAAAGAAATACAGCCATACAGGAAGCAGGAAGAGGTGGAGTTTCTTTTATTAGTCTCCCCGCAGATCAAGTGTGTCAGAGTAGAGTGGCCGACTGAAGATCACGACCTCCCCTCATTAGCTCACTCATTCAGCAAAGCTGTACTGAGTCTTTGAAATGAAGTGGAAAGAGCCTGTATCCCACTTTGAGACACTTGATCACGAAAGCAATCTGATCTCAAAGAAACAGAGAATGAGGGAAAAATAGAGACATACAGAGGCAGGAAGGGGAGACTAAAATTGGTAGAAGAGGACATCAAGCATTGTAAGACACTCAGTTATATTTAGCATTAGTGGCTATATTCTGAAAGGAGGTCTCATGCCTACATGTACAATTTTCTACTTATAAATATGCTGTATAAAGAGCTGTTTGGCCTACATTTTGTAATGAACATCCTGGCAGGGGAGCAGCCACTTTATTGAATGCATATACTGTATACCTGATTGGTCCCCAGTGCATCTGCAAATGGGTACCTTCAGGATTTTGCGTGTATCTGTGAGAATATACCTAATGCTGGCAGGCAGGCAGGAGTCCGAGGCATTACTTTTCTTCTCCGGGGCCTTGCTGAGGTCAGAAAGGCTGTTGTGAACCACCGCCTCACCCTCATCGAACATCAGGTGCAGCCGGTAGTTGGCCAGCTTCATGAGGATGAAGAAGACAGTGACAGAGCTGCAGTAGATGCTCAAAGCCATGGTGGTGGGGGGCAGAGCCTGTGGAGAAAAGAAGTGCCTTGTGAGATTTACATCAGCATCATCCAGAGTATCCTGATTCAGTGTTTTGATATATTTGATTTAATGCTTCGGGCTGCAGCTGTCTGTTTCTGATGGAAAGGCATCAGCTAACACTTCTTGCCTTACTATGTTTAGGTTGAATCCTGCAGAGGGTAACGCCTGGTCACACACTCACACTGTTCCTCAAGGGTCCTAGAGGCTTAGTCAACCACAATATTTAATGTGATTAATAAAGTGTACTGATGCCCAAGTGAGGAGAGAAAGCAAAAAAAAGGAACATTAAAGACAAAGCATCTGCATCATGGTATATGAGTCAAACTGATCTGGAGAGAGTTCTTGTTGTGCTGGACATGGACAGCCATTAATGTCTGCAGGTACAAATTCAGCATCTCAGTATATTTGTGCCTTGCTTTGATTGTTCCTCGACGTTCTGCCACTCTTTATCTTGCACTTGTTTGTTGTGTGTGACCTTCAGATAAAACACTAATAAACCTGAAATTTGAAACAACTCTCCCAGAAAGCTTGTGTTGTTTTGTTGCAGGGGGGTGCAGTGGGTGTTTTCAAACAGACTGGGAAAACTGTCTGCAGCTACATTTTGATACAGCATCAGTGGCAAAGCTCTTAAATGCCTGGACTGTCTCTCACACATCAGAATCTGTTACTACTCTCTTAATATTTGGGATTTTTAATATCTGGATAAAACTGCTTGGCACTGTTTTTTACAAGTGCTTTTTAATCAAAACACAGCATTACATACTGTTTCAATAGCTGTCATTGTACTAAGATGATGGTGTGCATGACCAGTTTAAATCTACTGATGGGTAGTAGGCCCTACCATATGTGGCTGCTGTTAGCTGTTGTCATCTATCTATTTCAAGGGGTCAAGGTGTGTGGTGTAAAGTAAAGCGGGGACTGGGAACACTAAGGTCACTGAGCAATGACCTTAGATTCAGTTGAGGTGGGGACAGTAAGAAAAAAAGCAGGAATCTCTGTATAATTTTGAAACATGCCCATATGCTTTATTTCTTTGTACCTTTTCAAATCCCAAACGGAAGTTCAAATTAGAGTCAGAATAATATCACCGGCAGTAAAAGAAGACTGTGCTGTCCATGTGACAAGAAAATGTCAGTGAGCCACAGTTTCATGTCTTCTGGCTCTCACGCTACCTCATCCAGGAGCAACCATGCGTTCCGTCACTGCATGCAGGGGAAAATACTGCGACAGTGCCGCTTGAGCCTACTGTTTCCCTCAGTAGAAGACAATGAAGGTTTGTCAAAATCGTACAGAGTCGCTACGTGTTTATCCAAAGAGGGATAAAAGGACGCATGGAAAAATGTCATCCTACCTACAAACCCACCTCACACCCCCTCCGCGGCCTTGAACGTCATGTTCCCATATAAAAACTCACCAGATGGAGAGACAGAGGCAGCATCAGGAGAAATATCCACAGATAGAGGTGGCAGGAGTTGTTGAATTTGTTCTGGTCCGGGTCGTGGTACCAGCCTCCGGTCAAAGATGCCCAGACTCCCTGACGCAGGGTTTGCACAACCTGTGAGCCCATCTCGCCTCCTCTCTTCTCCTCTCCGATCAGGTTGAACGGACGGATGCTGCTGCTGCTACGCTACAATGAAATGATCTCCTTTGATGCATAGGCTACTGCTGTCTCTGCGCCTCCATGTTGGGGCGATATATCACGTCTCCTGAGCTTACACTTTCATGCCTCATCGATCTTCCTCCGCGTTGCCCTCTCCTCTACCTTTTCCCATTCCAATGTCGATTCGTCCATTGCGGTACTCATAACGTCCTCTTCGCCTCTCTCCTTCTCCCTCTCCTCTCTAGCTGTACAGATGCGCAGCTCCGACCGCCTCCTCTCCCTTCCCAATCCTCCCCACTGCCTCCCTCCCACATCATCCTTTTCTATTATGTGATTCCCTTCTTCGGTGTGTATCTGCGCACAAACGCAGCCAAGCGGCTTGCAGGGAAAATTACTCATACAACAACTACTATGAACACTGTGCATAGTACGTAGGCTGTGTTAACTGTGCATAATGAATGCATCCATGTGCAGAGATAATGCAGGCTCACTATGCGTGTAGGCTATATAGTGTAGTTCTATAATACATTTTCAATAGGCTAGTTGGGGATTACGATTGTAATATTAGCTTCATGTGATTTTTCTTATTATTATTATTGAAGTAGAAAGAAAATACAAATTTTAAATGTCCGTTTCACCTCGAGAATAAACAACAAGGCCTAAGTGATTTTCCCAAGGGTGCCTGAACTTTTTAATGTAACTATATATTGTTGTCTTCGTGTAGCTATATGTCCACGTAGCTATGTATATAACACTATAATCCAACACTCCAACCAAACATAGACCTATTTGGCTGATTCTGACTCTACTAAAGGTAAATAAGGTGTATTACTTATTGCTGTGTATTATTAGAATATAATTACTTTATGTAACATAATAACATCCATCGTCCACATGTCTCTGGTGTTAGGAGAGAAAGCGTTTGTATGTCATATTGCCCATTTCGTCTCCACTATTCCCATAATTTCCCTGAAGGCGCGCTCTTCTCACACATTCCTACGATGGCTCCTCCCTCCTCCCCCTGCTGCTTCTGCGCTGGTCACGTGTCACGGAACCCACCAATCAGAGAGCCTCACGGCCAGTAGCGAGAGCAGCAGTAGCGTTCATCCAGATCCTCTGTGAGCCGCTCGTCTGTCCGACTCCGTCTGGCGACAACGGCGATGGGGGGTTGTTTTGATTAAAGTTGGCAATTCCCCCCACCACCATGTTTCATTCCGGTATTGTTGCGCTGAAGTTCAGGATGTTTGATGCGCAGTGTAAGTGTACGACCGTTGGCTGTTGTTCACATCCCCGAAGGAGAAACGAACTTTGGAATAACCGAACTTAAAGCTGAGAGGAGCGACTTTTCCCAACTGCCGTTCTAGTCAGCGAGCTGACCTATGCTAAGCTAACCCGTTAGCCAAAAGTCTGGAATGCAGCTGAAATTCCTGTAAGAAAAGAAACAAACACAAACGAGCAAGCGGACGTAACACTTTGGGATTCTGTGGCTACATGACGTTTGCTGGCGACTTTCGAAGAGAAGCCTGTTCCTCGAAGCCCCACTTTGGACGGTGCAGGTGCACCTCTTGTGGCACCTGCGAAGACTTGGTAACTTAACATTAGCTCCATGGGTAGACGGCTAACCGCGGCTGTTTCACATTAGCATTAAGCAGGAGCAGATTAATTTTTTCTCCCGTGGTTAACAGTTGTATACGTTACATGTTCATCTCTAGATTTGTGGAACTTTTCAACCGTGACTCCATAAAACAGTGACAATATCTATAAAGTATTTCGGCTAACTTTAGCCAGCCGCGCTAGCTGCTCATTGAACCTCATACACTGTTACCGGAGTGGCGACGTGGATACGGGGTGGTAGACGATCTCTCTCTCACAGGACTTTGGACACGGTCTGACCCTGTCTTGGATTGAGCAGGGAGTTCCCCATCTGTTCTCATCAGCTAGCTCGTAGCTGCGACAGCATGCTGATTTCAAAAAGTTACCTTTCAGAGTTTTAAAGTTTTTATTTCGATCTTAAAGCTCTGCACCCTATGGTGCCGCTACGGCCACCGAAAAATGGATGTCTCGCAGGCCGCTTTCCCAAACGGTGAAGGGCGGCCGGGCGGCGGAGGGACCGAGGAGAATGCCTGGACCGATCCCCCCTCAGTTCGGGCATGGGCTCACTCTGCCCCGCTGTGCCCAACACGGTCCCTATGGACAGCCGCGTATGACTATGAGGCGAGTGGAGAGGACGAGCTCAGCCTCAGGCGAGGGGACGTGGTGGAGGTCCTATCCAAAGACGCTGCGATCTCCGGGGACGAGGGTTGGTGGACGGGTAAAATCAACCACCGGGTCGGGATTTTCCCCTCCAACTATGTCACTTACCAGCCTACTATTTACCATATCCCCGCTACGGGTGGGTCGGTAGGGATACGAGAGCGAGTCCCGAGCTCGCCCGTTCAGATTCCCTTCAGTGAACTGGTACTAGAGGAGATCATAGGCGTGGGTGGATTTGGCAAAGTTTACCGAGGCACATGGAAAGATCAAGAGGTCGCCGTGAAAGCGGCTCGCCAAGACCCAGACGAGGACATAACAGCCACTGCCGGCAGTGTTAAACAAGAAGCGAAACTTTTCTCCATGCTGCAGCACCCTAATATTATTAAATTCGAAGGGGTCTGTTTGGATGAGCCAAACCTGTGCCTGGTTATGGAGTATGCCCGAGGCGGGACACTGAACAGGGCTTTGACCGGAAGGCGCATCCCTCCACATATCCTGGTCAACTGGGCCGTGCAGATCGCACGCGGAATGCACTATCTGCACGAGGAGGCCGTGGTACCCATTATCCACCGAGACCTGAAGTCTAGCAACAGTAAGTGTGTGTGTTTGTGCGTGAGTGCTTAAGAATTTAAGACGAACAACCATCTGTGCAACCATCCACCTGTTGCACGTGCATCACATCTGCTTTAGTTTTTTAACTTACGTTTTGGTCGAAGTTCAGCTCTGCTTAATGCTGCTTAATGTCAGTTAACTCCATTGCCTCTGCTAAAGCAGTTATTTAAAGTTTGATCCAGCAAGATAATCTTGACTCTAATGTGGCTACTTCACATGGCTCAGTATGTTGCACTGATAGATTAATAACATAGGACATTTGGAAATGTTTCCTCGTGATTACAGGTTATTAAGAAGACATCACTTAAAGCAATTTCCCTCTGGGATTAATAAAGTTTTTTTGAAAATTTAATCTTACCCATACACCCTAAACTGTGATTGCTGAAAACTCATAATTCACATATTATTTTTAACACCATGTGTGCAGCACTGCCCTTTACACAGAATGGATTTAAAGAGTCATATAATGTATGTGGCTGAAACTGGGGGGATACCATCGAGAGGATGTGAAATAAAGTCGGTTTGCTCAGCTGGACTGCCCCCTCCCCACTCACCCCTCATTCTTTATGGCAACACACCCTCCCCAACCCAAGCTGAAATGTTGTTCAAATAAAGTCAGTGATTTTCCAAACATGTAACCATACACACACACTCCGTCCACTCAGTTATTCCAGTTTTACCTACCAGAGCGAATGCTAGAAGTACTGGGTTAAAAATAAGAAAGAACTTGTGTGTGTATGTATAATAATAGAGTAATCGTTCAATTAGGAGATTTTTGCAGTGGAGAACTCCTAGGAATGACGTTTTATTCATCAGGCAATGTGTATGCACAGTTGTTTCAGGTGTTCATATTTGAAGGCATGCACTAGATAAAATAGACTTAAGGTTAGTTGGAAGTCTCACTTTGAGTTTCTCGGTAACTTAACATTTACTTGAATTTGGTTCAGTGCACTAGACCAACAACTGTGCTACTTTGCTACAAGACTGGCAATTAACAGACTAGCAAACATTTCCCATGACTGAATAATGAATGGACAGGACTTGCAGAGAAAAATGGTCTCTCCACTCCAACTCAGGTGTGTTTATGTGTGTAATATGACTCCAAACACTTGTCCCTTTGACCAGAGTGTTTTATCTGCCTGGGACCATGTGGGCAGCAGCTCTGGCCTGCAGAAGTCTGTCTCCTGCTGTGAATGTAGATAGACCCTGTGTGATCATTAAGACATTTTTATTGGATTTGAAAAAGATAAACATTGGCTGATCTTATTAAGATTTATGTTCTGTAAACATGGCCTGTATACATGCTTATAGTTTCAGTTAGCATCATAGAGCAAACATGACAAGAATCCTGCACCATCCTGCAGCCTTCACAACTAATTTTACACTCTACCTGTATTCACAAGAAATCATATAAGTATATTGTGGTAAATCTAAACTGCTCACTGACCTAACCCAAATAATTTATTACATATTATATATATGGTTACAAATATATCACTTTTGAATGTGGTCTATCATTTTTGTGACTGGAGTTTGTGACTTTTTTTGTCCGAACTGTATGAAACACAACTTTGAAATAATGTGTTACATGCATATGATGCCCACACTGTGATCAGTGCTAAAGAGTCCAACCCAAAATGTAGTTACTTAAGATTTGTGTTAATTATAGGGCAGATGGAGAGAAAGGATTTAAATTCTCTATAGCGTGTTTGAGCTAATCGGATGTTTGGAGAACATACACAAACAAACTCCCCCAAACGGGCACAGTGCTGCTAACACAAGTCATTGTGTTTGTCCTGCCACTTCACTGTGACCTAGAGACAGCTTGAGCTTTAAGTGAAGTAGGGGAATTTAAAACTGAATTTAGGAGAGGCCATCAACAATGTGCTTATTGTAATGAAATAAGGCAGCTCAACATTTTACATGCAGAGTGTAAGCAGAAGTAAAACAGAAAAGTTGAGACCAAAGAAATTCATTACATTGTTTTTTTTATACCAGTTGGTTGTTGTACTGTTACTGCTTTCAGGGAGCTGTGCAGGAGTCAGAAGTCTGAACATCTGTAATCAATGTACAGGCTTATCTAAATAGACAATGAAAGAAACTGAATTTGTTTGTTTTAAACCAGGACAGTGCGTTCACAAAAGACTTTCTACACACAAACACAAAAATGGCACCCTGTAGTGTGTTATGTTGAAGTTGAGTTAAAAACCCTAGAATGGTGCAGCTTACTAGAGAAGTTGTTACATCTGCTAGTGTTGGTCTGTTGTTAGTTTATCTTGGTGTTGTATGTATGTATGTATCAAGTTCAAAAGAATAAAAGTGGTGAGAAATATTCACACTGGGTAAAAAGGAAATTGATAAGTGCAATAAATAGTTGTAAGTCAGCAAACTATTATTTTAGTAATTAGCAAAAAGTCTTTAAATCTCATAAGTTTCAGGTGTAAGTTATCAAGTTGTTTCACTCTAGTAATCTTCCTATCAAGATAAATCAGACAGGTACATTTATATATAAGCAGAAAAAACTTCTCCACCTTCACTCAACAACTCAGCCTGTCATTTATCAACTTGCAGTGTACACATGCTCCACACAGACCAACATACAGCTATTTGATCAATGATTAGCCTGTAAAGTAATATGTTCGAAGTCAGCAAGATTTGTCCAATCTCTTTTGTGTTTTTCGACCTAATCTGTAAAATCCCAGCCTGCAGGGAGGAATGTTGCTAATGAGGGATAAAAGCGTAACATACGTTTGCACAATGGACTGGTCAAGCAGTGGTTGCTAGGCTACTGTGGCCAGAAGAATGGCTAGGACTCGGAGGGTCTCAAAGCCCTCGTTTTGTTTTGTTCCGTTCATATTTAATCTCCCAGAGAGCAGCGGTCCTCTTTTATTGCCACAAACTGAGGGGGTTTCCCTTCTTACTTCGTTATTTTTCAACTTTCCCTTGTTCCCTTTTCATCCCTTTTTCTCCTCATTATTTTTCATGTCTACTCTTTCTCAAACACAATTTTCAGACTTTGAAGGCCATTGCTGGAGCTGTTTTTCCAACAAACTCCCTAAAGAAAACCAACAAAGAATTTGTCTTGCCAAGAAGTATTATGTGTGTAGCTGCAGCCTGATGTAGTCAGCTCCATTGTTGTCAAAATTGATCTGTTGAATATAGTTTGTCATGAAAGAACCCTTTAACTTACAGTTTATAGAGAATGACAGTTTGTGGCATGGATGCACACTCTTGTCTTGCTTTAGTGTTTTCCAACTTTTCTTTTTTTTCTTATTTTTGATTTAAATGTTCTCAATTTAGCTAGGAGTGGCAGTATTTATATGGCAGTAAATATAAGCAAGGAATCAGAGTGAAACCTGGCCCTGAGCCAGCATACATAACCCACATTAACTTTGGAGTTTCACATCTTGCTGAGAGCAATAGTATGCCAGGAATGTGTGCTTGAATGCCACTGAAACTGATGGAGTTCTGCTTGGAGTGTGTGCAACTGCATTGTCCCATCAGTCTTAAGCTATTGTTAGACTTTATCATACTGTCTCTGTATTCCCCTCCCTCTCCCTGTCTCTCTGAACATCAGTCCTTCTATAGATGTGTGAAGACCTGCAAATGTTAAAAAAGCACAGGGAGGATTGAGTATATTTTATCATTACACAGCTTATATGAAGAAAAAAAAGAGAGAATATGCTGAATTCATAGTTAACAGTGATCATATTTTGACCAGGCAGCAACCAAGGCAAAGTGCGCCGGTTATTTTTCCTATTCCCATATGTGTAGCAGACACAGTGTATGTTGTGTATGCATCATGATAGTGTTGTATGTCATATGAATGTTTTGTCTTGTGTCGCTGCGAGCAGACCTGTTATACAGTGATGACCAAATACTTCACATAGCTCACAACTTTAAAGCAACCATCTACACTGTAGCTACAACAATTATTTGATTATGAAGCCAGTTGACTGTAAAATCATATTTAAGTTTTTTCATAATCACCTTATCACTAAAGTAATGTAATTATTTCCCTGTGGACCCTGTTGCTTCTGTGGGAACAGCAATGCAACAAACGCCTTATAAGACCTGTTTTCATTAGTAGGTCACAATAAGCCAGTCACAGGAGAGAAACAGTTACAGTAAACCTAATGCCTAAACAGAATCTTTTTTTTTTTACTCCTCTTATTTTTCTCTTGTCTTGTTCTACTCCTGGATTAAATAGTCTTAGAGGAAAAGTTACCAAAGCCTGACTAGATGTTGCAAGGCAACTTTTCCCTTGCTTCCCACAATTACCCCTGGTGACACACAGACAGTTACTGCCTGTCTTTTCTCTGATGAGAGAATGGGCAGAGGGGAGAGAGGAGGAGTAGAGATGCTTTCACTGTGTTTTTTATGACCTCTCCCTGACTGCACCTATTGTTGCAGGGCAGGGTGAAAAGGAAAAGGGCCCACAGCTGAGAAGAGCTGCCTTCGAATTAACCAATCCCCTCCATAGCTCCATAGCACATTGATAGATGCTATTACAGCAAAAGATACTAGCTATACACCTTTAACATTTATGTTTTAATTAGCCTGGTTACGGGTTAATTCAAGTCTAAATGGAGACAAGCCAGGAGAGGATGAGGACATACAAGGAGCAAGTGGCCCGGGGAGACGTGACCATGATAGATGGATTTAGCCAGCCATTAGCCCTGATCCTTTTCCCATCAGCCAGAATGCTTGGGGGGCACTCTCATTTCAGCCAGAAGAGACACACCAGTCGGGGAATGTTTAGCAGTGTTGTTTCTGCTTACAACAGGAAACCCTCTTGCTCTCTTGCTTAGTCTGTTGGCACAGTTATGAAAATACTGCCACATCAAGTTAGGAGACTGGGCTCAGAATCTTTACAGCAACCATGTTGCGTCAGTGGTTAGTTATGACACTAAAACAAATAAAAGAAGCCCCAGGACTATGCTGAAAGTGAACTGTTTTTGTTAAACAACATATCTTTAGTACAAATGTTGTGGTTGCTCATTAGTTAATTACATGCCCTTCTTAGCTCTGCATATTTGATATATTTGTCACATGCATTAAATGCTAAAGTTATTGGCGTAGCCCAATTAAAAGTACTAAACAGTTTTTTTATTCTTCAAATATTACTGAAAGCACACAGTTAAATGGGTAACACAGTTGTGCTGTATCCTCCCCTCCTGTATCTTTTCATAGTTCATTGCTCCCTGCACAGAGTTGCAGAGAGATAAATGTTCACGTTTGCCCAAAAGGTGTTTTTTCTTTTTCTTTTTTTTTTTTTAGCTAGAGGGGCAGAAAGCAATGGGAAGAAGCGTGGGATCTGCTTTGAAGGCAGCAGTTCTGCTTCTGATCTTCCCCTTTTCCTCCATGAAAGATGGGTCTGAGTGAAGATCCCCTGTTGGAAAGGGGACTTAAGTGGGGGTTGGACTGAGGGTGGGGTCTGCCTTCGAGGCACATCCATCTCCAATTGCGTCGCACTGTTGTCTGCAATGCAATTTCTTTTGAAAAGTGTAAGGAAATATAGACTAAGGAGGAGGAATAGGAGCTCTGAAAATATCATGCAGTCTGAGTTATGACCTTTAAGAGATGGTAACTTTTTAGGACAGTGTCTGCACATAGCCAGGACACTTGAAATGGTGATCACCAATTCACAGGAGAGAACAGATGCAAATGAGGCTTAAAGTAAACAGAAATATGAGTATCATTTAATAAATGTTTTTCACACTAGATTGGTTTTACACTTTGCAATATTGCAGGGGCTATTAGCAGTGATAACAGCTCCTTATGGCTGCATTCAGTAATGTAAACTACAGTTACTGCTACAGAATTATAATATTTATACACGTATTCACACTGCACATGTCATACAGTGAGTTCCTCTCCACTGTTGCCTTACATGCTTGCTCAAGTGGGACTGTTGGGTTTTCTACATTACTCTGTATATATTTATA